>JAENPR010000560.1:0-424367 GCA_018135685.1 Themeda triandra
GCCATCCCCTCTCAAATTTGAATGGTCGAGTTTGGGAATGGTGGGTAGATGCTCTGTGTTAAGAATAATTGGAGTGTAGTCTGAAACTTATTCCTATCTCTAGGTTCGACCGAAGGCAGGTGGAAATTGATCCTCCCATTCTACGCTTCTATCTAGCTTCTCATAGGTAGGATTATCACCGGGACCGCCCAAGTATCTTTGACACTGTCATCTACAATCTCCGCGAGATCTAGGGGATTAGATAACGGCGATAAAAAGTTGGCCATTTTGGATCATAATCCTGTACTCTTGTCCTCGGGACTTCACATTTTATTAAAATCCCCTCCTATTATATATGGAAGGGTTTCTTTAGAGCAAGTATTAGCTACCTCGGTGAGGAAGGCGCTCTTGTTTTGAACGTATTTGGTCCAGACCGAGTACAACACAAATTTGAAGCCATTAGATTTGCATCTCGAGGGTGAATTTCACATAGAAATCACCTTCATCAATGGCTCCTATGTCAAAAAATTAAGATCGACTCCAAGGAGGATGCCCCTGATCTACCATGAGGAGCCATGGAGTGCCAAAGAAATCTTAAGACTCCCACAAAGATTTTGAGGACATGATCGGGAAGGAGTCCCGTCGCCCGAGAGATAGCAATAGAATTAATTTGCTCCTCTTTAACTAATTTGCCAAGTATCCGTGTGTTTTAGCCAAGTCACCAAGACTCTGCTATTCCCGGAAAATCCCTTCTTTTTATAATAATTTTTTGGAGGTCTTTGGCTTTTTAGGAAGTTCCGCCATTCTGGAATTTTTGGCATTATTATATTTCTTCCTTCGATGAGAAGGGAAAGATCTAGGAATTGATCATTCTCCTTGTCGAACGATTCTCATTTAGATTCCCACGTACGTGGTTGTGATCAAGCTGAGTCTATCTTCTCGGTCATCATCACTATCATGAATTGAGTGATTAGACTTAGGAAGTACTCCTTTTGTTTTGATTGGCTCTTAAGAATTAACGTCTCTACCTCAATGTTTTTAAGATTAACTACGGCGAGAGGAGTCTAGGTTGATGCCTAGCCTACCAAGGTTTGAGACAATCTTAGAATCTCGGAAAACTCGCGAAAAGAATTACCCGAGCATTCGAGATTCTTTTTGCCGCCATTCATGCCATCTTGTGGTAGGTGTGGACGTCTCGCCATCGCCGTATTCTAGAATTGCGACGTAGCTGCGGGACCGGCTTTTGGGCTGCGGGCGGATGTGCCACCACGCTCCATGCCGGAGTTCCCTCGTGCAATTGTTGATGGAGTGCCACGAAATGCGTCGGCGAAGAGAGCGATGATGCACACTGCCTACCGTACCTTGTCCTCCCAAGGCCGGCTGCTTGGTAGGAGAGGCAGCGGGTGAGGCAATACTTCCACCTTTGTCCTTCCATGTCCCTGGTTGCTCCGCCGTAGGAGAGAGAGCGTAGTGTCGTCGCGGTCGGGTGCAGCAACGGAGTTGAATCTGCCGAAGCGTCGATTCGAGCCCTCCGTGCTAAGCCGGCGTCGGCCGTGGTGACAACGGTGGGGGATGTTGTTGCGAAGCTCCCCCACCAGCCGGCCTCGCCATGTCATCAAGGTACGGGCCGTATGCCGGCCTGCGCCCGTCCGGGTCGGCCGGGGAGGCAAGTAGCGACGTAGCGCCCGCCACACACGAACAAGGAGGCGGTGCGTGGCCGCCGGGTCGAGCCGCTCCACTCGCTTCCACGGTAGGAGGCAACGAAATGCCATCAGTCGGGAGCAAAGCAACGACCACCTTGTAAATCCGGCACAAGCGGCGTTAGTTCCGAGCTCCTCCTCCGTGCCATCAACTCGCTGCGGTGACGGTGTGGCGTTGGCGATGCGGGGGGATGTTGTTGGAGAAGCTCCCCATCGGTCGGGCGTCGCCATGTCGTCCACCATGGGATCGGGCCGCCGTGGTCCGCCGTCGAGGTGCGCCTCTCGGACATCGCATCCGTGTCCCCGGCCGCCAAGTTCTCGGTGGGGAAGTCAAAGGTGGTGTAGAGACTCCACCACCGAGATGCTCCATCTCAAGGCCCGGCACAATGAGCTATCAAGGATAGGCATTTGTCGATGTAGAGCCTCCTCCTCGTGCGGACCATCGAGGTCTTGCCCCCGTCCCGGACAGAGATACCGCGTGACCATCGGCCTGCGATGTAGGGTTCTCCTCCCCGCCCGAAAATCAGCGAGGTGTTCCACCGGTGCTTCCGTTGTTGGCATTACTGTGTGCATTCTCGGCGGGTGATGACACTAACCCATCATCATGTTCTAGCATCACTTGATTATAAGCCTCGATAATTAATTGATCACATGCTATATCTAAAATCTCCTCAACTGCGAGGCAAGCCGCGGCCGGGTGGATGTTTCTTGTGGGGGTGGGCGAGAATCATTGTCCTTGGTGTTGTTGCTTGGGGGCTTTGGATTAGGATCATCAAGATCTTTCATATCACCTGTCTTCCCCTTGCTTCTTATCATCATCACCCAACAAATCCTCATCCTACGAATCGGAATCAACCACCAGTGTGGTTCCTCCGCTTTAAAATAAAGGCGGTAAACGCCGCTCACGGCGCAAATAACGGCATAATTCAGAATTTTTGCCTTGTCAAGCACCGCCACAAGAATCCGGACCGCCGGTTACTCTGGGAGATGCACCATGTCCACTTTCCGAGTGGCTCCAACAATGGATCCGATTTGCCCACAAAGGGAGGAAGGAGCGTAGCACACGAGGTACCTTTGTGGCGGTGACCCAAACTTGTTCCAAGCATTCTAATAGGTTGGATATCATCACAAAACTCGAAAAGATAATAGTGCCCTCGCTATTCCTTGTTGTGAAGGTGTGAATCGCAATCATGCGATCTAATTCTTCTTTGCTTGGAAATGGTACAACATATGATTTGTCCTCCAACTGTTGTACTTCCTGCACCCATGGAACAAGGGGATAATCCTAGCCAATTCCGTCTGTAGCAATTGAGGAGATACCTCACCCGAGTCCACCTTGATGTGTGCGGCTTCCTGATGACTGAATGGGCTCCACAATCTGGTTGATTCTTGCAGCTTGGATCTAAAAAAGCCTAATCCACCGATGCAGCGCCGCAGTAAGCAACCGAAGGTTTGGGCTTCGCAGCAGCGGCACCGATTTGTGAAGTGATGTTCGCAGATAACACACTCGCTTCGCTATTTGGTCCTTCCTCTTCCTTTTATTCTTGCCTTGCTCTTCTTCAGCATCAGCCTCGCGATCACCTCCCTGTGGTCGTTGGCCGTCTTCTCTCCGTTGTGAGCATTTGGGTCTTCCTGTAACGGCGTCGATAGGAGCCTCATTGGCTCCCCGTCACAACTTCTACCACAGCCACGGGCGACGGTGGCGTCCGCTACCGCCTGCCCTTAAACGCCGTCTGCGGAGGCGTCCACCACCACGCTCCGCGGTGGTGGCCCCGTCGCTTGTCCTTGACCACCACCTTGCGGGAGGTGCCGGTCCACCACGTCCGCCTTGCGGAGGTGCCGGTCCACCACGTCCCGGTGGTGGCCCCGATCTTGCCGACCCCGTTGAATGGGATCAGCCGCAGCAGGAACACGTCCCCATCCCTGTCCATCCCCCTCCCTTCCGTGAACACGGTTGTCAGCACCACCGCGTCCACGACGTATCGCCACGGCCGGGGCCCCCGGTTTTGGAAACTCTCCCCCGATCTCCACCAGCCATAAGCACGTCGCGAAAGGATCGCGGAGATGGTGCGAGCGGTGTGAAAGAGAGAGAGATTGAAAAGCTTGTGAATAGGTTTTTGGAATGACTAGTTCAATATCGGTGTCCTCAGGAAAAACCGTGCCTTGTTGGGCCCGGTCCTTCTGATGGACAGCAAAGATGTTCCCCTGGATGTGGAATCCTTTTGCTTTACAAAAATCTCCATGTTGTATTAATAAGAACTATTCTAATGTCCAAACCTTTTCCAACTTTGATTCTTAGTTAAGGTATAAGATATTACCGTGGTTACCTTTGTTGGGGTAGCCCTGCAGCACGATGAACCATCAAATAGGCCTCGTTACCTCTGGTGTTAGGATAACCCCGCCGCAGACCATGGAAGAGCATCTAGCTGTGTTGGGGAAGCACGAGCACAGGATGAACCATGGAGTTAGTTATTCATTCATCAGAATTGTTGTCGTTGAAATTGAGATTGATAGACGTGGTTTGGTTTGTTAGGATAACCTAGTAGCAAAAAGGACCATGAAAGAGCACATACCTGCTGTGTTGGTGCCGCCTAGGGAAATAGAGATTGACAGGCATTGCGTTTTGGACAATCAGACTCCCCACGCTCAAATCTCAATCCGTTATTCAGCCGTATGAAAAAAGGGGAAGTAATCAAGACCTTTTTCTTCCCCATGATGATCATCCGGCGGCGGTGGCCATCGGTCCAGTGCCGTGCGCCAAGAAGAACTTGGCTGGCTGTGTTGTTAGCACTACTTCCTCACCTGCCCAACACAAAAGCGTGATGCCGGCCCGCGAACGCCGACCTGGGCTCCAAGTATGCCAGCCCCGATTTGGTCCAAGTAAGGAGATATAAATACTCGAAGGAAGAGCAAGAGGCGAGGCCATGTAATAGCAAACCCTAGTTTTATCCCCAATCTTTCCTGTTTGTTATTACATTCCAATTTTGTAATATTCAGATACAAATTAGAACAATTACTCTGCAATTTATCCCCCGATCATACACTCTACACGAATTCCTGGCTTCCCGCTCACAATTGGTATCAAATGTCTACCCTAGCCTCAAATTGATCCCGATTGAGCACCGGACAAGACAAAATCCACCACAACCACTTCACCTCGATTCCGCCGCCGGCTCGGTGCGATAGATCCCCCACACTAGCTGGGTACTTGGACAAGATCCGCGCTGAAGACGGACCTCAATCGCCGCTTCGACGAGCACGACGCGGAGTGGAATCGCCGCTTCCGACTTCGAGCACAACCGGGCAGAGCGTGCCACCACCTTCGACCGGCGTTTCGACGCCCGGAGATCGCCCGCACCATGTTCTCCGATGACATCGCACCCGCGTTGCCAACCTAGAGGCTGCTCGCGCGAATGCGGTCCGGTGGAGCACGTCGACCGCCTCGCCGGCCGGGAGACCACGGCGACAGACACTGGGCACATGGAGCGCAGATGGATGGCACCGTTGATGATCTAAAGCTCGAGGTCAAGCGGCATGTCACAGGAACTTCGCAACCTCGCCCCCAATCAACCGCCGTACCTCCACATCGGCACGTCTCCATCACCGTTGGCCGCCAAAGTTCCCGCCCGGCATGCGCCGTATCACCCAAGGGGCTCGGCTCGCAAACCACTCGGGATATTGGCTCTGGGTCTATGACGACTTGGAGTGGTGTCCCGGTCATGGGTAAGCCCCCTGATCCATCTGGTTCATCGCAATTGAGTTTCAATCCTCCACCGTCAACAATGCCTCGACCCACCCCACCATTACTCTACGCCCTCCTCCACCAGTTACCATACCCCACGCCAACAATTTCCACGGCCAAATTTCAAATCCCCTTCACCTCATTTCCAGCCACCACCCAATTTCCAAGCTCCTTCCCCTCATTTCCACCAAAACCAGCACATACATCCAGGGCCGCATTCCCAAACTTCCGTTCAACACGTTCTATGGCAAAAATCCTGCGCCCGGCGCTCAAATTGTGAGAAGTACTTCACCATGAACACTGTTGATCAGTCCATGTGTGTCAATATCGCTTCCTTGTACCTCGAAGACGCTGCCGCGTGCTACTACGAATCCATCAACAATACACCAGCTATAGCCACAAGGATAGCCTTCGCCGCCGCTCCACTCTCGATTCAATTTGTGACCAACATGAAACTCTTATTCGCCAACCTGTTCCAAATCAAACAAACCACAACAGCCCAAGATTTTGTTGCTCGGTTCACCAAATTGCGCGATCAACTCAAAGCCTACAATGCCTCTACAGACCCTATATTCTATACCCAACGTTTTATTGATGGATTGAAACCAGAATTGAAAGCTATTATTATCGTTGTCAAACCACAAAGCCTGGATTCTGCGATTTGTATGGTGTTGGTGCAGGAAGAAGCGATGGCTGCCCAGCCGTCGGGGGCTGCTCCATGCAAGGAGTGGACTCCGACGACAAATTCGTGCCAAGGACGGCTCTACCTCTGCCTGCTCCACCACGTCAAGACAAGCCACCGGGTGGGACTCCGGCGACTGAGTCCCCAGTGGCTAACTCGACGGTGTCCAAGCTTGCTGCTGTCAAGACATATCGCAAGGCCATGAGGCTTTGCTATCGTGTGGTGAGAAGTGGAGCAAAGACCACAAGTGCGCCACACATGTCCAGCTCCATGTCGTCCGGGAGCTCGGAGCGTGCTGCCCGATGATGGGCCAAACCAGTCAACGCCTACACCAACTCCTACTGAACTTGAGAACCAAGCATTCCTGACAATTTCACTTGATGCAATCAATGGTACGCTCACTCATGAAACTGTTCAGTTCTCAGGGCAAATTAAGGGTATTCCTTTGAGGATGTTGTTGGATTCTGGGAGTTCTACATCCTTTATCAGTGAGTCAGTAGCTCTTCAACTTCAGAATGTCTCAGTCCAACCTGCTGATTGTCGTGTCCATATTGCTGGCGGTGCTCTGTTGACCAGTACTTCCACTTTGCTGAATGTCCAATGATCCATTAGTTCCTACAGTTTTGTATCTGATCTGAGAGTGTTACCTCTGACAGCCTTTGACATGATAATCGAGATGGCTGGCTCAGGTCATTTAGTCCAATGCAATATGATTGGAACCTCAAACGCTTGGTGATTCCCTATAATGGTCGCTTTGTGGTTCTCCAGAGTGATACGGTGGCTGCACTGGTTCAGTTGTTGCAGATCTATGCTCTATCTGAATCTGATCATTCTATTGCTCAGTTTCCTCAAGCAGTGCATTCAGTTTTGGATGAGTTTGAAGACCTTTTCAAGCAGCTAGATTCATTACCTCCATCACGATCTTGTAATCATGCTATACCACTCCTGCTGGGGCGCAGCTGTTCTTCCTCTGTCCTTACCGCTTATCCATCAGTGCCCAAGGGCGAGATTGAAAGTCAGATTCAGGAGATGTTAACACAGGGCCTCATTCAGCCAAGTACGAGCATGTTCTCCTCACCAGTCCTATTGGTGAAGAAAAAGGATGACATATATAGGTTCTGTGTCGATTTCAGGAAGTTTAACTCCATCACAGTTAAGTCTAAGTACCCTGTCCCAGTGATTGATCAGCTGTTAGATGAACTACAGGGGTTCAGCTGGTTTACCAAGCTTGACCTACGGGCTAGATTTCATCAGATTTTGATTCAGTCTAGAGATGAGCATAAGACAGGGTTTCAGACTCATACTGGGCACTATGAGTTTCGTGCTATGGCTTTTGGTCTCACTGGTGCACCAGGCACATTTCAAGGCGCCATGAACAGCACTTTGGCACCGGACTCCGCAAGTTTGCACTTGTTTTCTTTGATGATATTCTAGTCTATAGCAAGACACTAGCAGACCATGTGGACCACTTGAAGCAAGTACTATCCTGGCTACGTAGGGACCAATGGAAGCTCCAACTATCCAAATGTGACTTTGCTCAGCCGTCCATTGCTTATTTGGGTCATGTCCTTAGCGCAGCCGGGGTTGCCACCGATCCAACTAAGGTTCGAGGAGCTATTCCGGATTGGCCGGCACCAACTTTTGTCCGGAGCTCTCCGTGGGTTTCTCGGGTTGGCAAGGCTATTACCGCAAGTTTGTGTAGAACTTGGCATCATTGCACAGCCATTGATGGAGCTCCTCAAGAAAGATGTGCCTTGTGCCTGGACAGCTTCTCAGCAGTCTGCTTTCGAAGCCCTCCAATATGCCTTAAGTTCAGCACCAGTATTGGCCCTCCCTGATTTCTAGAAGCCATTCCACATTGACACTGATGCAAGTGGGGTTGGTATAGGTGCGGTCCTTCACCAAGACGGCCACCCGATTGCCTTCATCAGTAAAACCCTCGGCACCCACAATCGAGGCCTTTCAGCCTATGAAAAGGAGTACTTGGCCATATTATTGGCAGTGGAACATTGGCATCATTACATGCTCCAAGGGGAATTCATGATTCACACGGATCACCAGAGCTTAGTCCATCTGAAGAAGCAAATACTCAATACAATATGGCAGCAAAAGTTTTTCACTAAACTATTGGGGCTGCATTACCGCATTGTCTACAAGAAGGGGTCAGATTATATGGTGGCCAATGCTCTGTCTAGGCATGACACTGAAGAACTCCAGATGGCAGTATCTTCTCCAATACCTCAGTGGATGATCGAGGTGGTGAATTCTTATCACACAAACACCAAGGCTCAGCAAATATTGTCTCAGATGTCCCTTACACCAAGTGTTGTGCCTTACTTTTCTCTGACCAACGGTGTTCTCTTGTACAAAGGACGAATTTGGCTAGGCCATAGTGAAACACTCCAACAAGCTGGTAGTCGGAAGCTATGCATTCCACCACCTTTGGACATTCTCGGGAATACTAGTTACTTATCCGAAATTGAAACAACTCTTCTTTTGGCCAGTCATGCACGCTTCTACAGCTGCATTCATCCGCACTTGCGACATATGCTAGAGTGCCGAACCGGATCGGTCTCCAAGTCCTGGTTTGCTGCAACCATTTCCTCTTCCTCTTTGCGCTACGTGGGAAGTCATTAAAGTATGGACTTCATCGAAGGTCTTCCATGCATTGCTGGTGGTAGTGGATATGCTATCTAAGTACGCCCACTTTATTCCTATACGACATCCTTTCACCGCTACAACTGTCGCCAAACTCTTTATGGAAAACATTTACAAATTACATGGCATGTCGGTGGCTATCATCTCGATAGAGACTGGATTTTCACCAGTGCTTTCGGAAGTCATTCTTCTCTGTTGCGGGCACATCACTCTAGATGAGTACGGCATATCACCCGCAGACCGACGGCCAAACCGAGCGGGTGAACCAATGCCTCGAGACTTATCTACGCTGTTTTGCTAATGCTTGCCCATCTAAATGGACTCAGTGGATATCTCAAGCGAAATTCTGGTATAATACATCACCTCATTCCTCTTTGGGGCGTTCTCCGTTCGAAGTACTCTATGGCTTTCCTCCACGCCACTTTGGCATTGTGCCTCCTGAAGCTACTCCTATTGACGATCTGAACACTTGGCTTGATGACCGCAGCCTTATGATTTCCATGATTCAGCAGCATCTCAGCCGAGCTCAGACCCGTATGAAGCGCCAGGCAGATAAACACTGGTCTGAATGCTCCTTCTTCGTTGGTGATTGGTTTTTTCTGAAGCTGCAGCCCAACATCCAGTCGTCAGTTGCCCACCGTGCAAATCAAAAGCTGTCTTTCCGCTTCTTTGGGCCTTATAAGATTGTAGCTCGCGTCGAAGCTGTTGCCTACGGACTGGAGTTGCCTTCAACTGCAGCTATTCATAATGTCTTTCATGTGTCCCAGCTCAAAGCATCACATGGCACGCATGCTGTTACTCCTGATATACCTGATGATCTAATTGCTGTTCAAATTCCTGTGAAGCTTTTGGATACTCGTTGGAGTGCTGGTCCTTCTCCTGTTCAAGAGGTTCTGGTGCAATGGTCTCATATGCCACCATCCTTGGCTACCTGGGAAACTCGAGAGCACCTACAGCAGCTCTTTCCGAGGGCAACAGCCTGGGACATGCCGGCAGCAAACAAGGGGGGATTGTTAGCACTACTTCCTCAGCTGGCCCAACATAGAAGCAGGACAGGCCGGCCGCGAACGCCGACCTAGCTCCAAGTATGCCGGCCCCGACTGGTCCAAGTAAGGAGATATGAATAATCGAAGGAAGAGCAAGAGGGCGGAGGCCATGTAAAAGCAAACCCTAGTTTTATCCCCAATCTTTCCTCGGTTGTTATTACATTCCAATTTTGTAATATTCAGATACAAATTAGAACAATTACTCTGCAATTTATCCCCCGATCATACACTCTACTCGAATTCCTGGTTTCCCTGCTCACATGCGTCCACGGTCGAGCACCGGTATCCCTTCGCAGCTCCAGCCGCTATGCCCCAAGTTGTCGGGCACGATGGCTTCCGCTTCAGCGCCATGCGGCGGTCTAGCAACCTCTTGACGCGCCCCACCATCTTCATCCGCACGGCCTCGATGAACACTATACCACAGCCAATCTATAGTGTCAGATAACGGTCGCTAAAACTTAATATAAACGTCAAACTATCGGTCGCTATAAATTTGTAACAGAGGATCGGTCGCAAAATATAGCGACCGATAATCAGTTAGTTTATCTTTCCACCAACAATCGGTCGCTAAAAATCCATACTAACGTCCAATGATCGGTCGCTACAGCATGATTTCATTTTGGTGCACTTGGCCCAGCTCACTAGCGTGGGGTGAAATTTGCGTGGCCCACCAGTCATTGTGTCACCTCAAACCTGAAACCTGAAACCCCAGCTCCACCAAAAACATCCATTAGTCGCCATCTCATCGCTCAAGAGTCAACTCTCAAGGACACGCACCTGCTCACCCCAGAGATCCACCACCGACGCGAGCTCCCCACTGCGGCCTCCGTCCTCCGTCCTCGCCACCGCGACCGCCGGGATCTCCAACCACCCCGCCGCAGTCTCCAACCACGCCACCGCGGCCCCGTCCATGCCGGAGCGGCCTCCGTCCAATCAGCCGCGGTCTCCAACCACGCCGCCGCGGCCTCCAACCACGCCGCCGCGGCCTCCGTCCAATCCGCCGCGGTGTCCCGGCCTATTCGCCTCTCCCAAATCACAAAACCCTAGACGACGGCGGCTGCTGCGGCGAGACACGCGGGGGGCGGCGGCTGCGGCATGCCAGGCGCGTGGATCCATGGAGGCCAGGCGGGGCAACGCGGGTCCGTGCCCGCTAGGCAGGCGGGTGGATGCGCGCCGCACGGGTCCGTGGCAACTAGCCCAGCCTCCGGTGTCCTGGCCACCGGCCCGGCGGCCCCGGCACCTGGTGCCCCCTATTCTACAGGTGGCAGTAGCGGTGGATAACATCTGCTGATCCATCGAATCCCAATTCAATGTTCTGAACTTTGATGCTTGATGGTTGGGGTTTCTGTTGGCATGGCGTGCTGCTTGCCACCTTGAATGGAGGATAATGCTAGTGATTTGAGTGTCTTATACCAGCTCTTAGTGTTACGGGTAACAAACAATTGTTGAGGAAAATGTAGTGGACTGCACAGATTTTATCATGGTTGAGATCTTGCTTGATGATTTGAGTGAAATGCTGAATGCACAGTGGCTTATGACTGCCAATATTCTTTTTTAGTTACTCTTGCAACAGATTTGTTGCTTTTGAGGTTGAAAGAAAAAAATTGCGCTGCTCGATAGGTCATAGAATACATGTTCTTTATCAATTGTTATCTTTTTCTTATTTGTAAAAGCCAATTGAATTCTTGGTTCAGTCATTGTTATCTGGTATATGTAGATTATGAGATAGGAGGTAATTTATCTCTTGAGCGCTTTTACAATGGTTGAAAAAGCATCTAGATGCCTCCTAATACCTTCCAATACCTCCTCAAAATTATTATTTTCGTTATTTAATTTACTTAAGGGTTGTATGGTCTTTTTGCAAAGCTTGGATTCCCCTGAATGCGCTTGGATTCCCATCGGCGCGGCGCTTGCATGCACTGGATTCCTAAAATAGCCACGTCCGCCATCGATTCTCATCCGCGGCGCTTGTATGCACTGGATTGCCAAAATAGC
The DNA here is from genome assembly GCA_018135685.1 of Themeda triandra. NCBI lineage: Eukaryota > Viridiplantae > Streptophyta > Magnoliopsida > Poales > Poaceae > Themeda > Themeda triandra. The sequence goes on from JAENPR010000560.1 coordinate 11,803, forward strand.
CACGCCCGCCATCAATGCCGCTCGCTCCAGCCTCCACATCGCTCTCACCCTTGCACGCCGCAGGCCGCCGCCCTCGCATGCTGCACACGATGCAGGAGGGGCGCAGCGCATTGAGGTCCTCCCATGGACAGATCAAAGGTGGCGGCGGCGGCGGACTACAGCGGCACAAAGAGCCATGAGTGAACCCTAACGAGACAAAAATGTTCATACTATAATTATGAAAGTACTGTTTTACCCTTGGTTAAAAAAATAAACTAAAAAAATAATTGTGACTCTTTTATTGGAGTCCTAATTTTCCCAAAATCCGGAGGCGTCACGATACCTCACGACTTATGGGCCCACAAATCATAGACACATCAAATGCCTCTTGATGCCTCTCCAACCATTGTAAATTTGTTCTTATCTCTTTTACAGTTTCAAACCTATATTGTTTTTTGTTTGAACCTATCCAAGCTGAAGTTGGGGTTTGTGTTTGTCATGTTGTATCTGGCATTGACAGTAATACTACTGGTTTGCATTAACCATTGAATAATGGTGTGCAATAGATATTCTGTAGACTGGTAAAGTAATTGTGAATCTCAGCGACCATGGTATGCTATTAGAATTTCACGTACAATTAGCTCAATTTATTTCTTTCTTTTAACTCAAGATCTGTTCAATGTGTTAGTGTTGTGCATAATGCATATTCAGAGAGTTCACACATATTCACACTTTGGAATAGGCAGATGATTAAATTTCTACTGCTATTTTCAGGAAAAATTAATCATAACAATAGTTTAGATCTAATTTTCTCTAACTCATGCTTTGTTCTGCAGCTCACTAGCGATGGACATGACACTGAAAATAGCCCCATGAAATTGTTTAAAGAGGAGCAGGAGCTGGCTTTAGGATCAGTTCTTATGAGCCTTCCATCTCCTAGCCAATTCATTTTCTCTAAGGCAAGTTTTAAATTTCTGGAGGTTATTCTACCATTAGGCAATGAATATATGGACATGCTCATGTTCTCTAGAATCAAATGTTCCCAGAAATCTTACGACATCTTTTAACTGTGCCAAAGTCATGGCCAATTTCATGATGCCATTGCTAAGCTAGTGAAAACACTTGCAAAGTATTGCCATTGTAGATGATGTCATTGTTAGGCCAGTAAAGACACTTGAAAGGTATTGCCACTTGTGGACACTGCACTTGATGCTTCAGAACAACTCAGATGGCATTCATGTCCCATATATGATCTTACTGCAGAACTCAAAGACTGCACTTTCATGTCCCATATCTGATGCTACTTTGAACGGTTCGAGTTCCACTTGCCAACACAATTCTTTTTCCTAATTGAATCAAGCCTGCAAATATTGTTGTCTGCATATATAGACTTTATATGTCTGTTATAAAATTATGTGGAAAGGTTGTCATCTTACGTTTACATTTCTTGTCAGATTTAGACTTACAGCTAGAGGAACTTGTTCGTAAAGTTTAGCTGCCTGAAGGAGGATGATAGATTTTTCAGGGGCTCAGGATCTCTGGAGGCAATGTCATGCGTCATTATCTGCCAATGGTATTTGTGTCACGCACCAGCAACACCATTTACTCCAAATTAAACTAGTAGTAAGTATCCATATCTCTGTCAACATCTCTGAAAAAATTCTCTGAAGTTATATTTTGGTGTTAAAGCATTGATTACCAGTGGCAACTAAAATGCATATATTTGTTGTGCTTTTGGGCCATAGTTGTGTGATTTTGTGAACAGCCCATATGTACTACTGTCTAGGGTAGATTAGTGCTAGGAAAACTTGTGCTGCACCATTTCCTATTGTTGGTTTCAGATTAATTATTAACTCTTATCAGTAATCACTTCTGATTGTAAGTTTCATCTCTTTTAATCTGTGTAAGAAAAGACAATAGCCTTAAGTCAAGTTTTGATAAACATGTGAACCTATGGGTCTGTTTCCCATATGGCTCTCAAAAACTTATTCTTTTTGTTGAAATCCATCAGTTCCAACAATGTATTAGTGCAGTAGGTGGCATTGCCACAAGTAATAGGTTAGATTGAAAAAGCTTGTCTGGTGGGTAAGGAATGAGTGATCTATTCTTACTACACCTGCACTTGTCTACTTATTGGGTCCTAGCTGAATATCAGAATACTTATATTGGATTGCATGTGGATTTCAGGCATGGGAGGCACCGGTATGCAAGTAAGGAGCATGCTTCATGGTGTCGACAAGCTATTTACAGTTCTCATGGAAGATGGTCTAAACGGTGTGGAGTGCTCCGATGTGCCTCTAACCATGTAGTTTTGGATTGCTAGGTATATAGGCTTGGTCTTCTCTATAGTGAAATTTCTAGAAGTTCATAGGTTGTTTGCCTATGTGGTAGGTGCATTGTAAAACTTATCCAAAGTTCAATTGTACAAATGTTGATTTCAATGAATATATGAGATTATACAATTATGTGGTTGGTGTGTATGGTATATGGTGAATTTGTATGGATGTTAAACAAGCCTAAAATTATATTGTATAATGTGAAAAGTAATTATATAATTGTGTCAGTTCATAGGGATGGATTATCGGTCGCTAAAAAGTTTTATACCCTCAAATCATCTGTCCCTAAAACATGTGACGGATCATCGGTTGCTATAAATTCTGCGTCCATCTATCGGTCGCTATAGACCTGATTGGTCGCTATAGACTTATAGCGACGCCACTTACGGCGACTTATACATCGGTCGCCGTAGCGGCTTATAGCGACCCTTTTTTCGACGCTATAGATTGGCCGTGGTATAGTGGAAGCCTGCGATGCCAGCGCCGTGGCCACGATTTAGGTTAATTTTTATATTTTACTTTGTGGCCGTATTTTAAGTGTTAAAATAAATAATAATGGCATTGGTGGGTAAATATGTATTGAAAACTTATCGATCCAAGAGATATCATTGATAAGGCATATCAATTGAATGGACGGATCTTTTTGGTAATTGTGGGAATTTTAAGGATTTTTCTTTTCTTCTAGTGCGTTTGGTAAAAATTAAGATGGAGTCTCCGTTCAAGTCTCCAACTAGTAATAGTAAGATAAGATACCGTAAGTTTGGGCTATAATCCTGGGTCTCTTCTATGCACTGCTTATGGCCTGTTATGGAACAGTTTCGGACCAGGCCGGACATAGTCTCACGGCCCATGGCCTGTTATCGCCCACCTCCTTTAGGCTTGCTCCTCTCCCGTGATATTCTGCTTGGCCATATGCATATGCCAATAAGCTAGGAGTCCCTGACAGTTGTTCCTATTATCTTAGCTCTAGAGCAACATTTTCCACAACCTTGCTTGTCTAATTGTCTTAGCTACGACTACTGCAAGTATGCACACGCATCTTCTATATACGAATCCTGCACCATTCTCTGGCCAGATAGCGTGGCCACGTCGCCCGCTTTTCGAGGCCGTTCGATCGGGCGGATGGACGGCCCAGATCGGGCGAGTCCGGGCCCTTTTGCAGAAAACCCCTCGAACTCTGACAAAATATAACCCCCGTCCATTACCCTCTCTCAGGTTTTCTTGCAAAATGGCCCTCGAGCTTTTCATAAATAGGACAAAAGCCCAAGGCCATTCCTGCCCGCTCGATCGGCGCCGCACCGCGGCTCCGGCCTCAGCGCCCCTCGCCGGTTATCTTCTCAGTTCATCTCAGTGCCACTAGGGTCTCGACACAGCATTAAGAAGGAGGGGATTTCAAACCATTTATAAAATCTAAGTCACGAAATCCCCAAATCCAAACCCTAACAAATCGGGAGAGGGGAAAAGAAATGGCAAACCCTAACCCTAAAGAGAAAGGGGACGGTCAAGATGTGCCTTCCTACCCGAGGGCCCGGCCGTGCCACCGTCACCGCCATCGGCCGGCCTCGCAGGTGGTTCACCACGCCACGCGCGGGTGACAAGGGCACCGTCGCCCGGACCGCTCGACGGCTGCGCGTTCAGCCAAGGGCGAGCGCGCGCGCCGGCGAGGGAACCGGGGGCGGAGCCGCTCTTCCTCCTCGCCGGACCGCCATGGGCAGCCGCGCTGCTTGGCTGCTTCCCTGCCGTGCGGCACGAGAGAGACAAGGGAAGGGAGTGAAATGAACTAGGGTTTGGGGGAGTGGCCGGCCAACGGGGGTTTTGATGCTCCGAAATGGAATGCCGGCCGCTCGATCTTGATCAACGCCCGAGAGCAGCCGGACCCGAAATTGGCCCAAGAAGGCACCGCCGGCCGGCCGTCGCGCGGCCCAGCCCACGTTAGGGCCTCGGCGGGATCGGTAGCCGTCCGGTGCAAATGGGCCGTTCGTGCCGGTTTTGCCTACGGGCTGCCAAGAGAGTAAAAAAAAAAAAAGAAATGGCAAATGGTACCGTTGAATAGGCCATAATGGGCCGAATTCAGCCCAAAGCTAATTTCACTTATCTATTAACCTTTTCTTTTACGAAAATCATAAAATATAAAACCAAATCGTTTTAGAATTATATGAAAATATGGCTAAGTCTGAAAATTTACCATGGTTTGGGTTCATAAAAATATGGGTAAGTCTAGAAATTTGCTATTGTTTGGGTCTCGAATTTTATCATGGTTTAGGATATATGAAAATATACCATGGTTTGGGTATATGAAAATATAGCCTGGAAAGTTAACCATGGTTGGGGTATATGAAGTAGGCAATGGTTAACAACAATTATAATTAAAGCTAATAATACTAAGCATCAGACTTTTAGCTGTACTTCTAAATGTTCCTCTCTCTTAATAAATACTTTTAATATTTCTTTATTCGTAATAAATATAGCCAAAAAAACCATGGTTTCGATACATGAAAATATGGCTAAGTCTGAAAATTTATCATGGTTTGGGTTTATTAACTCCAGAATTTTACGATGGTTGGGTATATCAAAACATGAATAAATCTACAAATTTGCTATGGTTCGAGTCCAGAATTTTATCATAGTTTAGGGTATATGAAAATATAACATGGTTTGGGTACATGAAAATATGGCCTGGAAAGTTAACCATGGTTCGGGTATATGAAGTACGCAGTGGTTAACAGCAATTATAATTAAAGCACTTTTCATAAGTAAACACTATGAGTAAAAAAATACACGGAAAAGTGTAAAGCCATCTAACTAATATTTAAAAATATATATTATCATAAACGATTTTAACATGGGGTGCCTCTTATACTTGCACTATGCAATGGCCCATAACCATTGACGGCCTATTTCTAACATAAAAGAACTCAGATCAGATTTTCAAAAAAAAAAAAAACTCACATCAAAGCTTAACACATAATACTACTTAATTATACAATGGGTCTCTCTACCTAGACACTGGCCACAAGCGGCAACGCCGCGGTCATTTCTAGTTCTTATGCATCCTGAACCGATGATATCAAATTTAGTAGATGCGATGCATTCGTGCTGCCTGACAGTAGCATCCTGTGCTCCGCTCTCTGTTTACGCAAATAAAGCAACATCACCTGCGTATTGTGCACATTTGTTTTACTACTGCCCCTGTACTGTATATGCACATCTAATCAAAGCGGACACCACCATCCAAGGGAAGGGGAAGGTATATATGCCTTGCTGGTTGTCGGCTTGTCCTTTTTTCTTCACCCCCAACCAAAGCCACCGGTGAGAGCGTCGGAATGACGTGCCCGGCACATTTGGCTGAACCGCAGGCACCAACAAACACCTTTCTATTAGATATATAGAGAAGATCGAGGTCATGTTTAGGTGGTGAGTGCCGTTCCATGAAATATAAATAGAGAATTAAAGCAAACATACTACTGCCGCTGTACTGTATGTGCGCACATCTGCCGAGCGGACACCATGCAGGGGAAGGGGAAGGTATATATGCCTTGTTTTGTTGTCGGCTTATCCTTTTGTTCTTGAACCCCGACCAAAGCAAGCCAAAGCCACCATCACTACAGGAAACCGGCTCTTTGTCGAGTGCGAAACGCTTTACCGAGTGGCAGAAGTCGGGCACTCGGCAAAGAGCCGCTTTGCCGAGTGCCGACTCAGCACTCGGCAGAGGGCCAGGCCATAACGGCATCCGTGGCCGTCACCTTTGCCGAGTGCACTCGGCCGAGTGCCACCCCTAGCACTCGGCAAATTATTTTTTTTGTTTTTTCTTCCTAAATTTTTTGTGGGCTCTTGCTACAGTAAATACATCTCAACTTCAAAACTTGGGACAATTTTGAGTTTTTTACTATATTTTCTTAATTATTTTTGTTTAGTTAAATTTTTCCGACTACTCCAAATTTGAACTGCAGGTACATGAAATAATGGAATTTGGTCATTCAAAAAATAGTATTCATGATGCTTGGCGTATGTTGAAGCTGCATCCAGGACCTTGCATGAAATTACGAGCATGTTGGTGTCGTAACATGACGTGTTACTTGCGGAAAAGTGTTTTTAAATTATATAAAATCCAAACGAAGTCCGAAAATGATGAAACTTGTCGAGGTGTCTTGTCATCGCATGTGGAGGCCGTGGTAAAAAATTGAGAAAGTTTCGAGCAAGTTGTGACGTCGGATGCCTAAAACCTTGACCTCCGCCGCCCCGTCCTCCCACCTCCACACCCGCCTCGCCGATCCCGCACCCGCGCCCCACCCCGGCATCCCCGCCCCGGCGCGCTGTCCCTCCTAGCCGGCTACGCGCCGCCACCCGTCCTCCCACCTCCACCCCCGCCTCGCCGGACCCCATCCCGGCGCCCCCGCCCCGGCCGCGCCGTCCTCCTCGCCGGCCCCGGCCACCCCCGGCCAGCCTAGTAGGGAGAGGAGGGAGAAAGGAGGAAGAAGAAGAAAGGGAGGAGGAAGAAGAAGGAGAAAGAGGAAGAAGAAGGAGAAGGGAGGAAGGAGGAAGAAGAAGGGAAGGAGGAGGAAGAAGAAGGAGAAGGGGGAGGAGGAGAAGGACCTCAGTCCGACGACCGTCCATGCCGTCCATCCACGCTATCGTCCCCGCGCGTCGCCGGAGGAGAAGGTAAAGGCTCCGGGTGTCGGCCATCGCGCCGTTTCTATGTTGACGGCCTTCGTGCCTGGTTTTTGGATGTGTGGGCCATCGTGCCCCAAAGGTGGACATCGGCCTTCGTGCTGACTTTTCTTATAGGTTTTGGAAACCTCCCCGTACAGGGGAGGTTCTGCCAAATTTTTCAACTAATAGTGATGTGTTTCTTGTTTTGCAGAGGAGGGCGTGTCAGAGGGGACCCGGAGCACCTCGGCAACCCCGATCGTGTTCGTGCACCGACTCGCCACTGCGCCACCACCTTAGGTATAACTGAGCTCTCTCCCTTACAGTTGTCGTACGTAGATCGGGTTAGCCCAGTTAGGCATCTCCCGTCTGAAAGAGATACGGTCGTTGGTATGCGGACCAGTGCATATCTACGACGGTATCTCTTTCGGATTGTCCACATTTTTTGGATAGCCGGTGGATGCGTAGATGTGTTAACTTCCATGTTCTACTCCCATCCGAGTTGGAGTTTCGACAGCCCATTGTTCTCCTGATACACACTCTCCCCGCCAGGACGTGTATCGGGAGAACAGTGGGAAGGTGCTGTCGAAAATCCGTCTCAGATGGGAGCGGAGCATGGAAGCTAACCTTTTCTACGCATCCTCGGGTGGGATTAGGACCTATCCTTCACCTATTAGATGGTAGGAACACCGTGTAGATGCAATTGCTAGTCTTATTACTCGCTTACATTGGCGTATGACAGAGGATAGATAACTGTGAGTGGATGTGCATGGGCTTCGCAAGTAAGAGCTTTGAATGGGTTAGGGGAACCAATGCTTTCTTGGAGCATGCATTTGGCCAAGCTGCTAAAGGGTCGAGTCGGATGATGTGTCCCTGCAGCAAATGTAAGAACAAGAAAAGGAAATGAAAGCCTCAGGTGTTGAAAGATCTTTACAAACATGGATTCATTCCAAACTATAACCGCTGGATCTACCATGGTGAAGGTGATCGTATTAGGGAGGTCGTGGTGAGACCCCTCCACGAGGAGTATGATGGAGATGCCGGGATGGTAGACTTTCATGAAGTACGGTTCGTTGAAGGAATGGAGGTGGAGCATGATCCAAAGGAAACCGCAAATGCGTTCTACACCATGATGGAGGTGGCACAGAAGCCCCTTCATGAGAAGACAATGGTTTCTTAACTGGATGCCATTTCACGCCTAATAGCATTGAAGTCGCAATTGGGCATTAGTCGAGATGGCTTCGATGCCATGTTGACAATTCTTGGCAAACTACTTCCGGAGGGTCACATCCTGCCGAAGAACACGTACTAGTCACATTCATGCACTTAAGATGCTGTATGAGGCGATCCAAGCTTGTCCGAATGGGTGCGTCCTATTTAGGAGAGACCATGAGAAAGAAACACACTATCCAAAGTGCAAAACCTCTAGGTTTGTGGAGGTAGAAGGTAGTGATGGCAAGTAGAAACAGTCTAAGATCCCTGAGATGGTCGTACGGCACCTTTCTTTCCTACCTAGGATCCAACGGTTGTACATGATAGAGGAGTCCGCGAAACAAATGACGTGGCACAAGAATGGCAAAAGATACAGTCCTGAGATGGTACACCCAGCGGATGGTGATGCATGGAAGCACTTCGATGTTATGAATCCTGGAAAACCTACGGAGGCTCGGAATGTACGCGTAGTGCTGGCAACAGATGGGTTCAACCCGTTAGGAATGATGGCGGCCCCGTACACTTGTTGGCCTATGTTCACGATCCCCTCAATCTTTCCCCCGGCGTCATGTTTGAACCCAGGAACGTGTTCTTGACGCTGATAATATCTGGACACACGGGCAACAATATGGATGTGTTCATGCAACCAATGTGGGATGAATTGCAACATGCATGGGAAAAGGGGTACTGATGTACGACCGAGCTACAAAGAAGAACTTAATAATGTATGTGTGGTACCAGTATTCAATGCATGACTTCCTGTGTTTTCAAAAGAAATGCATGACTTCCTAGTGTATGGCTTATTCAGCGCGTGGTGTGTTCACGGGAAGTTCCCTTGCCCAACATGCAAGGAAGATGTGATGTTCACCTAGCTGAACAAGGGTGGCAAGTATTCTTCTTTCGACAAACATTGTCAATTCCTGCTTGAGAACCATGAATTCAGATGAGATGAAAAGCACTTCACGAAAGGTGTTCAAGTCATCGTCCCCATTCCTCAGGTTAAGAGCGGTGCCCAGATCCTTGCCGAGATAGAGGCTCTCCAAATTGATCAAGTCAACGGTGGTTTTACTGGATATGGTAATGAACACATGTGGACTCATATATCATATATCGAGCTTGACTAGGCTCCCCTACTTTGAGCACCTTCTTCTTCCACACAACATCGATGTAATGCACACAGAAAAGAATGTCGCCAAGGCACTCTGGGCAACACTCATGGACATAAGTAAAAAGTCAAAGGACAACGTTAAGGCTAGACAAGACATGGAAAAGATTTGCGATAGACCAAAGCTAGTGATAAAGACCCCTGCGCCTGGCAAGAGATGGAAAAGGGGCCCGGCTGATTACATCTTGAAAAGGGCCGATAGTTAGGAAGTACTGCAGTGGATCAAGACATTATAGTTCCCTAATGGGTATGCGGCGAATCTGAGTAGGGGAGTGAACTTGCAGACTATGAAAGTCTTAGGGATGAAGAGTCATGACTTCCACATATGGATTGAGCGGATCCTTCCTGCGATGACCCAGGGATACCTCCCCGAGCCAGTGTGGCACGTCCTGGTAGAGTTGAGCTCTTTCTTTCACCAACTTTGTGCCAAGAAGTTATCTAGGGACATGATTGCTAACCTGGAGAAGGCTGCACCTCTGTTTCTCTGCAAGTTAGAGATGATTTCCACCGGCTTCTTCCTGTCGATGCAGCATCTGATTTTGCACCTACCACGTGAGGCACGCTTAGGGGGCCGTGTAGGCTCGTTGGTGCTATCCAATCGAGAGGTGTCTAAAGCTTCTTCAAAAAAAGTGTAGAAATAAAGCCAAAATTGATGCTTTCATGGTAGAGGCATTCATTCTGGAGAAGGTGTTGACCTTTACATAGGCGTACTATATTGAGGCCCTTCCCAGCGTGCACAATCCAACCCCTCATTACAACGTTGACGAGAATTCATCGAACCTCAGCCTTTTCCAGGGGGATCTCGGAAGAGGAAGCGCAGGTGCCCACAAGAACTTGTCCAATGCTGAATGGCGCACTATAATGCTCTACGTGTTGTTGAACCTTGATGAAGTGATTCCATATCAGAAGTAAGTTCTCAATGAGCTTGTTACATATGCCGTCACTATCCTACACCTATCGAACTGAACCCTTTGTCTCTTTTTTTTAGGGAATTTATTAATGAACACTGGAGAGGGAATAGGGCTCCTACCTCTCAAGAAGAAGACCATCTTCTCAAATATGGTGTGCCCAATTTTATTTCCTGGTTCTGTACAAAGGTACCATCAAACTAACCTCATTCCAACTTTGAGATTCCACTTTGCTCCTAGGAGCGAGTAGTGAAATGATCTACTTGTCCTCACCTTGTAGGCCCGCACGGATACGGAAATGAGTGATGAATTGAAATAGGTGGGTGGTTGCTTCTCCCGTAGGGTCAAGTCATTCACCGTTTATGATATGAATGGCTATCAATTTCACACGAGAAGCTATGAGGAGAGTCGGCCCAACCTAAAAACCACGTGCATTGGAGTTTGTACGCCCGGCACGGATGAGAAGGACTATTACAGCAAAGTCGAAGAAATATACAAGCTCAACTTTCCAGGTCCCAAACCTTTTAAGCCAGTGGTATTCAAATGCCATTGGTTCAATCCTGATGTCACGAAAAAAGACCCTAAGATTGGGTGAGTCAAAATTCGATAGGATTCCGTCTATAAAGGAGAGGATGTCCATATTGTGGCTAACCGACACGCCATGCAAGTTTATCACATGAGGATTACAACTTTGACATGAATATAAATAGCGGAGAGTTCTATCAACTTGAGGGGCTAGAAGGGAGTTTGGAGATAGACATTCTTTCGCTGATGGGCATGGAAGTAGACAACGGCATCGATGAGGACGAGGGTGATGAGATGCAGGATGCTGGGGACTTACGAATCCTTGAACGATGGAGGATGGAGTGCGATGGAGTTGTTGAGGATGATGTGGATGATGATAACGATGGAGATGACGAGGACGATGGAGACGATGCCCGAAACTTAAGAGAGCTCAACAATATTGATAGTGATGACGACAGTAGTGATGATGACAACATGCCAGCCACTGCTGTTTATGGATATAATTTCTAATTCATGTAATACTATATTGTTGTTATTATTACTTTGCAATTATGTTTGTTTCATTTAGTTGTGCTAATTGTTTTATTCTTTGTCATTTCAGGGACTAGATAAAATGCCGGGCAGAAGGTGGCAGCAATGATAGGGGATCCAATCACGATACCAGAACATCCGCTTTGCCACCATCGATGAGGAGTAGCTGACCGTCGACGAGGAGGAGCCGTCGACAAGTAGGGAAGGAGGCCCAGCGGATGTCACACGTCGACGAGGAGGTTGCAATTTCGTCCGGACGAGGAGGCCCAGCACACGGTGACGACGATGACGACGATGACCGATGACGACGACGACGGGGGCGAGGCGACACCAGGCGAGACGCCTTCCTTAGGTTCGAGCAAGGTCTACTCGCAAGACCTCGTCCCTTCCTTCAGCGCCGTTCGCCCCTTCCCGCCGCCCGATGATTTGACCCTACGGTGAAAAGTAAGTTACCATTGTTGACGGTGATTAAGTATCAATTTTATACCATCAACGCAGCAAGAGAAAGGACTAAAATGAGTTCACCTATTAGATATAGGGGTTACACTGACAGAATTCCATGAGTCTTGGTGATTGTCTATTTCTGCAGGGGGTTATCAACAAAGAACCAAAAGAGGCCCACATGTCGGGATTACATAGAGATAAAGACTGAACGGGTAAAATTGTATACTCTAGAAGACTCCAGAAGACGACTGTTGACACTTCTAACACCACTCATGCTAAGTTGTCATCCCTAGCATGGCGCCAAAAGTGTTGGTATAGAAACTGCTCCTCTAGTCAAGAAAAATATGGGATCCGCAAGTGAACAGATAATACACCATCGTAGCATTTTACTGGGAAGTATTCCAGGTATCGTAATTTATATTTAGCTCAAGGGAAAGAACTAAGGACTTAAACAATGAGATAAACTTGCTAAACACGACTACTTATGAGTGATTGATTGCACAGTCACATACTTTGGCAGAGGGGTAAACCATGATAAATAAGGAAATATAAAGTAATAAGCTCAGGGTATAAATCACACAGAGATTAGATATAGACTACTCACAAAAGGTAGGTTGACATCTGATTAGCACAAGAAATAGAAATCCTATGTAGGTTCTAATCTACTAAGTCATTCATCTACTCCAACGCTACACTATCACATACAAGCACAAAAGACTCTTCATCTATGTATAAGGATCATTGCTATAACAAGCCAAGACATAGCGGGACTTACTACGCAACTTTGGTTCTCGCTAGACCTACCAACGGGGATGGAATACAGAGGACTCAACGGAACTATCACTTCCGTGATCTACCACACGACCCGACCAATAGGGTGCATTTGGAGTAAACGGCATCTAAGCACCATGCTCACATGAAATCTACCACCTAACCCTCCCGCGAAGAGAGCTAAGCGCTTTGCAAACATATACATAAACTTATTATCAATCATAACCATATCAAATGTAGAACTAGAATAAACTAGGAACATAATAAATAGAAACATAATGAAATTAGAATAAAGTCACAAGAATAGATACAAGATAATACCAACTCTTGATGATGAAGATCCGGAATTCCGAGCACAGCGCCCGATTCTTCCTCTATCTAGTCTAAACCTATGTAGAACTTGAAGAACTAGAGTAGCTATTCTAATTCTCTGGTGGAGAAATCTCTCTAAACCCTGGCTTTGCTGATGGCTACCTCTGAATAATGAATTCTTGAATAAATTAGGGTTTCACCTAGGGGGAAGGGCCCTGAATATATAGCCCCCTTGAAGGAACCACATCCATCGGATCAAACCGACCTAAATGGATGATAATTATTGCTCCTCAAGGTTGGTGGAGGCAGGATCCGCGAGACTCCACCTGATTGGTGGAGGTGGAGAGGCGGCCGCCCCTCCCCTAGAGTCGGCCGCCCCCTGTCAATGACAGGTGGGGCTCCGCTTCCAGGGTTTGCCTTCTGGAGTCTTCAAGAGTATACAATTTTACCTGTTCGGTCTTTCTCTCTATGTAATCCTGACATGTGGGCCTCCTTGGATGTTTTCCTGATAATCCCCTGCGAAAACACATATTCACCAAAACTTGTGAAATCTGTCAGTTTAAACCCTAAGTCTATGGTGATGAACAGAATATGCCCCTCTTTCTCTCTCTAGTTGACATATAAAATTGATCGTTAACAACCGTCAACAAACTCCCCAAGCTTACCCTTTGCTCGTCCCTGAGCAAATAGCTATAGAAGATGGATCAGGAGTTGCTGCAATGCTTCATGCTTTACAAACACACATGCTCTAAATAAGAATTCATCCCCAGACTAGAGTGGACTATCATAACTCCCAAACTTACTCATGTTTCTTTCAACCATGGGGCTTTTACCTGCACTTGGGTCTTGAGTAGTTGAAAGACAGAACAATTAAGTCAAGCACTGTTGTCTCATGCTCTGTTGTTCCACCTCTATTCCGGAGTTTTTACAAGATTTTCAATAAAACTCAGAGTTCCTTAATATGACCCTTTCAAGTCTCTCAATATGTAGTATTTTTGGATCCTCTCTAAGGCATTGAAAGGAGATATGCCTTCTCTCTTACTCTCAAAATATGTGGTATTTGTGGTTCAAGGCATTTATAGATGAGCCTTCACTCTCTCTCTCCCCCCTACTCTAATAAAGGCTTATGTGGAGCTCATAGGTGTGGAGAACTAATGCATTGGCCTCATCAAACCATGGATCCGAAGGAACTCAACATACAACCAATCGGTGTGTGCATGTGTGGTTTTTATATGTGGATGATGTAATATTAGAGAGAAATATTTGTGGGAGGAGAAGGGGTGCACAATAAGAACTATCAATGCTCCTTTATTTGGAAGAACTTGGAACTACTTCAACACTTGAACTTCTTGGAACTTGAACTTGGAAACTTGAACTTTGAAAACTTGACAAAAGACTAGGCTCATAAATCTTTCTTTTTTTTCTTCTCTTCTTTTCTTTTTTCTTTTTTTAACTATTTCTTGCAGCCCAAAAAGAAAGGGAATACTACTCAACTTGACAACTTTACATTGGGAATAACAAATGATACTTGGAGCATTGATCTTGGATAAATGGCTAGCAAATGAACAGGGGGATATTTTTTGTGTTCACTCTCAGTGTAAGAGTAGAACAATTTCAATGAATGATAAAAGGCTTTATGTGGTGCGTACTTCCAGGGTAGAAGTAGCAGGGGTGAATGTGAGTGTGTGCAACCAGGATTTAGCTGTATGATGAGTTCATAAGGATACAACACATGACCGACAAAGACGAGCCCTAACAAATGAGGAGGCTTCCTATTCTAATGATCAAGTTTTGGCTGTGGTAGGAATTTTAGCTCTCTGTCATATAAGGAACTCATCATGAATCATTTATAATTTTCACAAACAAATCTCCAGAATTTAGTGGCACTTTGGAACATAATGAACAGCAGCTCAGACTATCATCATATCATGCCTGTCAACTACCTAGACTTAGTTTAAGATATGCTCCCACGGGTTTAAGGTGTAGAGTAAATCCAGTTGTCAAATAGTGTATCCAAGTCTTGGGAGAACTCAAATTTAAAGCTAGGTACTTGCAAAGAATTAGGCAGAGCAACTATTCATCATTTCCATCATTCAGTCCTCAAGTCTACACAATTTTATTTATAGCAAACTGAATTGAAAGCAAACTTACACACTTTTTTATTTGGTTTTCATCTTAAGGCAAACTTGGAATGTAAACAAACACACTTTTAAAGAAAGCAAACTAAACAAACTCTTGAAACAGCAAGCAAAAATTTTTATTGGGTTTTTTTTTAAATAGAAACATAAAACAAACTAAAAAACAAACAAACTAAACTAAAAGAAAAGAAATACTTATCTTGATAATGGGGGTCCTCCCCAAGCTAGTCTTGCGGCGGCGGTGGTGGGTAGTGGATGTGCAACAGTCCACCAAGCTATGCAAAGCATAGAGGCGCTTCTCCCTGGTTCTCTTGAATGGTGCCTAGTGTTTGGGTGGTGTTCGGTTCCACCGGTGTCAAGTCATTCCACCTCCGATCATGGCGATTCAGAGTGACAGTGGTGTTGTGCTGGAAGGCTACTTGTTCATCATAGTGCTGCTGGGTGAAAATGAAACTGGTGGCATCGGAGTGGCGACGTGGCTCAAAGTCATGGTGGGGTTCTTCTTCTTCATCGGTAGTACCAAAGGGGTCACAAGAGTATCTTGGTGGCTGTGAGGGTCCTGGTTCTGATGGTCCTGGCTCTGATGTTCCTGGGGTGGTGTATGGTGGGTAGAAACCATAGAATGGTTGATGTGGTTGGTTCTGTGGTGGGTACACCTTGAGTTTAGTGAGTGGTGATGGGGTACATTCCACTCATTGAAACTGGCATGTGCTGGTTCCTCTGGGGCGGTTTCGGCACCACGCCAAACGGGTTCACGATTTCCTATCACCCTCTCCGAGCGGACTCTTCGGGGTGCCCTCTCATTCACTGGTTCTGCCTGCAACTCAACATGATATTCTTGCACATGATACAAAGCCAGCTCCGGGTTAGGTAACCAGATCGCAGCATTACCATATTTTGCATACAAAACATCTTTCACTTTTTTCAGCAAATGACCTTGGACAAAAGTGTAGTAGTCATAAAACTTTCTATGATGCTCAATATACTCAAAAGTGGCTCCCTCTAATAACTTCAAGCTTGTGGAAATGCGAGTGATAAGCGAGCAAACGGCCACACTTCCTATTTTGTAATGGGGGACACTCATCCAATGGTTCACTAGGAGGTGGACAGGAGACACTTTCTGTTTCTTGACAGCCGCATAAAGCAACTGCAAGTCAGCTATTCTAATCTTACTTTCATCATGTCGTGGGAAAAAGGTGGCTCCTATCCAGCGATGTAAAAATCTAAGCGTAGGATGCTCTATGTCTGCGGTGCGGTGCGCTAAGTGATAAGGTCCTCTAGCAATGCAACTCCAAAACCTATGTGCGTCAAAATCACCTAGTGCTGCATTTAGGTCTATGAGAGCATCTTGAGGGAAACCTAGGAGGTCACTAAGGTTTCTCCATGAGACAGAATATTCCAGAGCAAACATTCTAAAATAAAGCCCGTTATCCGTGTATCTAAGGGTGCTAAGGAATTCTATGGTCAAGCGTCTGATCCCCTTCTCAGTGAGGTTTGCAAAGGAAGTCCAACCAACTAGTGGAAAAATTGTATTGAATTCATGAGCCATACCTGTCTGTAGCAGAAGTGTCAGATCGATGACTGGCGTGTGGATGAAGTGCTTGTTCTTGAGCTTCTTGTATATCTCCTTCTCCTGGGCGGACCTCAGGACGAGGTCGGATGTTCTCATGAGAACTCTTCAAGATGACGATGCTGCTGTAGGTGCTGCTACAGGTGCTGCTGGTGGTGGGTCGACACTCATGTCGGAACCAGCCACCGAGTTCTGGTGAGATGCACTCCTTGTCCTGATGTTCCTGATGGTTCCCGAGATCCCCTGGAAGACACCCTTCATCCTGCAAGTTGCTCAAAAGAACAAAAACAAACACTAGTGGAGAGAAGGATTAGCACAGGGTTAGTGGTTAGCCATCCAGAGTCAGCGGTCCAGGGGTTAGTCATTCTTCATGACAAAGTTTCTAAACTTCAGGTCTTGATTTCGACAGAACCTCCCCTCAATTTTAAATTGGCTTTATCCTATTTGGACAACATCTCCACTAATTTTATGATGATCTACTCAGCACTATCCCTTCCCTTCACTTGCTACTAAACTCTTGGTCACTCTCTAATTTTTCTACTCACTTCTTTCTCTCCCTACTCTTCTCCCTTTCTCTCTAGCTCTCTCCAGGAAACTCGAAGTCGAGAGCAGGTGGTTTGGCGAAAATTCTGGAGTATGGGTGGTGCAAGGAAGCCATGGGAGGAGGCCCTTTTATAGAGGAGGAGGTGAGGGGGCGGGTGCCCTAATGGTGGGGGCGGCCGCCCACCAAGGGTGGCCAACCTGGCTGCCATTTCACAAGCTATTGCGTGATCTCTTGTCCATCCAGAAATTTTTGTCGGTTGGGTGGAATTGGAGGTGGAAAAGAGAGGATAGTGTAGGTGAGTGGAAGTGGATGAAATTATGTGATGGGATGTATATGAGGTGTAGTCTATGACATGTGGGACACATGGTGAGGGGCCCACCAAGCACTAAATGCCATGATAAATTTATAAACAATGCAGAAATTTAAATGAAGGTAAACTAATTTGAATGCATGAAATGATAAATTTTTGTGCCACCACGATAAAATATTTTTGACGGGTTGTCACACACCGTGAAATTATTTATATGGGGCGTAGAATTTTTATAATGCAATGCTAATAATAAACATGTCTAAGAAAATTATAAGAGATGAAATTTAAAATGCGGAAAAATACCGAGTTACCTTTCGGTGAGGATTCGGATTTTTAAAGTCCTCCGAATTGGACCTTCCAAAATATTTAATCCGCTGATGATCCCAGAGATGCATCCTCTGTCTCTGGTGGTTGTACTGTCTGATCTTCTTCTACCATCTTTGCGGATTTGTTGAGCTCTTGTTTTGACTTGAATGCGAATTGCTCTTCTTGTCCATTGATAGTGAACTTGATTTCTCCCTTCCCGACATCAATGTGTGCATTGGCGGTGCTTAAGAAAGGTCTTTCGAGGATAAGTGACACCTTTGAGTCTGGATGCATATCCAATACTACAAAGTCTACTGGCACGAAGAACTCTCTTATCTTGACTGGGATGTTTTCAGCAATGCCCAATGGATAACGAACCGATTGGTCGGCTAATTGGAGACACATTGATGTTGGCTCAAGTGCAGTGTGGTTGAGCTTGTAGTAGACTGCTGCGGGCATCACACTGACGCTTGCTCCAAGATCACAGAGTGCATTATTGAAATGTTGATCTCCAATTGTGCAGTCGATAGTGGGACATCCTGGATCTTTCTTCTTTTCTGGTAGTTGGTTGACGATGGCCGCACTACATTCTTCGGTTAGCTTGATCACTTCATTGGATGGCAGTGGTCTCTTCTTGTTAAGAATATCTCTTATGTACTTGGCATAAGTGGGGACCTGTATAGCATCCAGCAGAGGTATATTGACATATAACTTTTGAATTACCTCCACGAACTTACCAAATTGCTCATCTATCTGTTGTGGTCCTCTCTTCCTCCGAGGGAATGGTAAGTAGTTTGTATCCTGGAAATTTTGTCTCATTTCCTGATCTTGTACTGGCTCTCATACTGGCTCTTGTTGTAATACTTCTGTCTCAGGTTGGAAGTTCTCTTCTTCTGCCACTGGTGGTAGCACGGATGGCCTTCTTGCTCCTTTTGGATAGGGAGGATCTCTAGTGGAACTCCCTCTTCTTGTAGTAATAGATCTCACCTGCTCAGGGTTAGTGGCAACAGGCAATGCAATGGCCAACTGTGCTATTTTTGCTTCTATCTTTTTATTGAACTCTAGTTGGTCATTAATGGCAGAGGAGAAACTATCTATTTTAGTACTTAAATTTTCCAAGATTTTGTTATTAGCAGGAAGCCTATGCTCCATAGATGAATTGATCTTGGACTGTTGTAGAACCAACTCTCTCAAAGTAGGTTGCTTTGCAAAATTACCTGTATTCATACCTTGGTTAATCGGTGGTTGCACCCAATGTGGAACCTTTCTTACGGGAGGACTTGAATTCTGCTTATATGTTGCTTCAATTGCCCTTTGATCTTCCTTGTACTTGGCCCTTTGGTCAAGCTAGTGGAGTAAGGTATCCATCTTGGTTGACAATGCATTTACTTCTTCAATCGCTTCTTCACTCTGATGGCAATCTTGAATGTTGTCTTGGGACCAACTTTGATTATCTGCTATCTTCTCCATGAGTCTCTTAGCTCTCCCAAGAGCGAGTGATAAAAATGATCCTTCAGCAGTTGCATCTAGGTGCTCACGTGTCTTCGGAGTTAATCCATGATAGAAACCTTGCATGAGTAACCATTCTTCCATTCCATGATGGGGACAATCTTGGATGTATCCTTGCAAATGCTCCCATGCTTCTGACAAGGTCTCCGTCTTCTGCTGTTGAAAGTTGGTAATCTTTCCTCTTAAGGCATTGGTTTTGCCTATTGGGAAGAATTTTGCTAGAAAGGCCTTGGAACACTTCGCCCATGTATTGATAGCTTCTTTATTTGCATAAAACCACTGCTTCGCTCTTCCCACTAGTGAGAATGGAAAGAGGCGAAGAAGTATGAGGTCTTCTTTAACTCCATCTATGGCGATGGTATTTCCAATTTCCATGAAGTCCTATAAATGTGTACTTGCATCTTCATGTACCTTTCCACTAAATTGGATAGCTTGCACCATGTTGATGAAACTTGGCTTGAGCTCGAACTCCATATTATTGTCTATTGCTGGACCAGTGCGTATGTTCTCTATTGTTGGAGCAGAGAACTCCAGTAAGATCTTCTCGGCCATCTTGATTGGTGACAAGCTTCCATCCTGATTGATCCGACTCTGATGATCGAGAGTTTGAATGAATCAGATTCAATCCTGCTAATACCCTGTATAAAATATAAACAAAGAAAACAACAGGGGTGAACCTGCCAAAGTAGAGGTGACCAGTGACAATCACTCATTTTCTAAGTATCTGCTTAAGCAATTTTTCTCTAAAAGTTTATTCCTTCCCCGGCAACGGCACCAAAAATGCTTGTTGACACTTCTAACACCACTCATGCTAAGTTGTCATCCCTGGCAACGGCGCCAAAAATGCTTGTTGACACTTCTAACACCACTCACGCTAAGTTGGCATCCCTAGCATGGCGCCAAAAGTGTTGGTATAGAAACTGCTCCTCTAGTCAAGAAAAATATGGGATCCGCAAGCGAACAGATAATACACCATTGTAGCATTTTATCGGGAAGTATTCCAGGTATCGTAATTTATATTTAGCTCAAGGGAAAGAACTAAGGACTTAAACAATGAGATAAACTTGCTAAACATCACTACTTATGAGTGATTGATTGCACAGTCACATACTTTGGCAGAGGGGTAAACCATGATAAATAAGGAAATATAAAGTAATAAGCTCAGGGTATAAATCACACAGAGATTAGATATAGACTACTCACAAAAGGTAGGTTGACATCTGATTAGCACAAGAAATAGAAATCCAATGTAGGTTCTAATCTACTAAGTCATTCATCTACTCCAACGCTACACTACCACATACAGCACAAAAGACTCTTCATCTATGTATAAGGATCATTGCTATAACAAGCCAAGACATAGCAGGACTTACTACGCAACTTTGGTTCCGCTAGACCTACCAACGGGGATGGAATACAAAGGACTCAACGGAACCGTCACTTCGCGATCTACCACACGACCCGGCCAATAGGGTGCATTTGCAGGTAAACGGCATCTAAGCAACATGCTCACATGAAATCTACCACCTAACCCTCCCGCGAAGAGAGCTAAGCGCTTTGCAAACATATACATAAACTTATTATCAATCATAACCATATCAAATGTAGAACTAGAATAAACTAGGAACATAATAAATAGAAACATAATGATATTAGAATAAAGTCACAAGAATAGATACAAGATAATACCAACTCTTGATGATGAAGATCCGGAATTCCGAGCACAGGCGCCCAATTCTTCCTCTATCTAGTCTAAACCTATGTAGAACTTGAAGAACTAGAGTAGCTATTCTAATTCTCTGGTGGAGAAATCTCTCTAAACCCTGGCTTTGCTGATGGCTACCTCTGAATAATGAATTCTTGATTGAATTAGGGTTTCACCCAGGGGGAAGGGCCCTGAATATATAGCCCCCTTGAAGGAACCACAACCATCGGATCAAACCGACCTAAATGGACGATAATTATTGCTCCTCAAGGTCGGTGGAGGCAGGATCCGCGAGACTCCACCTGATTAGTGGAGGTGGAGAGGCGGCCACCCCTCCCCTAGAGTCGGCCACCCCCTGTCAATGACAGGTGGGGCTCCGCTTCCAGGGTTTGCCTTCTGGAGTCTTCTAGAGTATGCAATTTTACCCGTTCGGTCTTTCTCTCTATGTAATCCTCACATGTGGGCCTCCTTGGATGTTTTCCTGGTAATCCCCTGCGAAAACATATATTCACCAAAACTTGTGGAATCTGTCAGTTTAAACCCTAAGTCTATGGTGATGAACAGAATTTGCCCCTCTTTCTCTCTCTAGTTGACATATAAAATTGATCGTTAACAACCGTCAACAACGACCCAGCAAACTTGGGCCCACCTGGCAGCTGCACAGGGGCGGCCGCCCAGGTGGCAGGGGCGGCCGCCCCTCCACTTCAACCAATCTGGTTGAGTCTCACAGATTATGCCTCCACCGCTTTTGAGGATGAATAATAATCGTCCATTTAGGTCGGTTTGATCCGAGGGCTGTGGTGCATTCTAGAGGGCTATATATTCAGAGCCAATGACCCCAGGAGAAACCCTAATTCTAATTCATTCTCCATTCATTCATCTGAGAGAATTCAGAGAAGCCAGAGCCACCATCTCAATTCGAGCTCCGTAGTTTAGTAGCATAGCTACATAGGAATAGATCTAGAGGGAATCAAGCCTAGCTTGGAGTCCGGATCTACCGGAAGTTCTTAGTAATTCCCCTCTACATTCTTGTAATATTCATCATTGTTCGTGATACTATGGGTAGTACTTTATTCTATTCTATTATATCAGAATTGACTTTGCTCTATTTGATTATATTCTCAATTATATTGTTATTAGTTTACTTTGATTATATGTTTAGCATAGTTGGACTAGAATTATGTTTATGCATAGGATCGTATAGCGCTTGCTCATTAGATCGATGGGTGAGTGGTAAATATTGTGTAGGCGTGGTGCCTAGACCGTATTTATCTGCGATTGCACCCTATATTCCAGTTCGTGAGGTAGATCGCGGGAGTGACAGTCCTGTTGAGTCCTTTGTAGCCCTTCTCCCGAGTATAGGTCTAGCAGAACAACCCTATTACATTGAAGTCATTGCTATGTCTCTAGTCTTCTCTGGTAATATCACTATGCATAGATGTAACCTTTTCCCGCCATGATTGCTAGATGTTCTTGCACTTAGAATAACATAGGATTATACCCTAGATCGTCCTAGTCCATGCTAGTGTTATAAGCTTAAGAGTGCTAAGTTGAGATGGTTACTATTATTTTATGTGGCTAAATGCTCTCATTTATCTTATGTCAATTATCATTCATTCCTATATTTTATGTGACACTTACCCTGTATGAGATGATCGATACAGACAAGGTTAAGCTCTCCATTATCGCGTGTGCATTG
This sequence comes from Themeda triandra, assembly GCA_018135685.1. Taxonomy (NCBI): domain Eukaryota; kingdom Viridiplantae; phylum Streptophyta; class Magnoliopsida; order Poales; family Poaceae; genus Themeda; species Themeda triandra. Next base: position 34,414 of record JAENPR010000560.1, read on the forward strand.
CTCATCACTCATTATCCAGTGCATTCCCTTCCCAGTGGTAAAATTATAAATAACGATACCTGGATTACTCCTGGTTAAAATGCTACATCGGTATTATCTGTGCGTTTTGTGGATCCCATATTTTTTTCTAGAAGCAGTTGCATTTATTAGTACCAGCATTTTTGGCGCCATGTTGGGGATGACAACCTAACACTGAGTGGCGTTAGAAATGTCAACAAGCATTTTTGGCGCCGTTGCCGGGGAAGGTTGAAAGCCAATGGATAATGAGCAGCATTGCACTAGATGATGAGATTGAGCGCTGTTACCATTCTCTACTCATACAGCTTTACCCTTGTCTTTTATTTATTTTATATCTTATGCAGGGTAATGTATGAAAAAGACTACTCTTCCTGATAATTACATTGACAATCCAGAAGCTTTATTCAGGAAGGCCAGAAGCAAGTTGAAGAAGACCAATCAATCATCATCATCAACTCAACTTGAAAGTTTGTCAGAAGTAGAAAGTCAATCTTTCGTTCGAGACTTGACACCAGCGTTTGACGCCATGGCGAACAAGTCACTCCGTGAGTTCTCAGCTCCCACTACGGACAACATTCGTACTGGACCAACTGCGGACATCGACAGAGCTTTTGAGCTCAAGCCTGCGCAGATCAACATGGTGCAAGCAAGCTAGTTCTGTGGGAAGGCCCATGAAGATGCTAGTGCTCATCTCCAACACTTCCTGGAGATTTGTAGCACATTCACCATCAAGGATGTCCCCAAAGATGCTATACTACTTCGCCTCTTCCCATTCTCACTTTTGGGGAGAGCAAAGCAGTGGTTCTACGCCAATAAGGAGAAGAATACTATGTGGGCACTATGTTTCACCAATTTCTTGGCGAAGTTCTTTCCCATGGGCAAGACAAATGCTCTTCGTGGGAAGATATCAAGTTTTCAACAACAACATGATGAGACTGTCCCAGAAGCTTGGGAACGCTTTCAAGATTACATCCTCGAATGTCCTCATCATGGCATGGAGAATTAGCTGCTTATGCAGACATTCTACCATGGGCTCAAGAACAAAGACACGTGAGACCATGGACGCCGCCGGAGGTGCATTCTTATCACTCACTATCCCTCAAGCCACAGCTCTTGTGGAGAAGATGGCATCCAATCAAGGTTGGAGTGAAGAAAGAACTCAGACCCGCAAGAGAGGTGGAGGAATGCACCAGCTGAAGGAGGTAGACATGCTATCTGCCAAAATGGACCTGCTAATGAAGAGGCTCGATGAGAGAGCCACTGAGAAGAAGGAAGTCATGCATATACATGATGCTTGCATGACATGTGAAGAGTATGGATAGACTGGGCACACAGGTGCTAACTGCCCAGAGATGAAGGAGGACGTGAACTACCTCAACAACAACAACAACAACAATTACTATCGTCCTCAGCAGAATCAAGGTTGGAATCAACAGCAGAGGCCTAACTACTCAGGCAATTATTCAGGCAACTATCAAGGTAATAGCTCCTCCTACAATAATTACAACAGCCACCTTTGAGAGAGTTAGTGCTGAATCAAGGCAAGTTGATGGACAACTTGTCCAAGAAGCTGGCATCAAATGACAAAGCCCTGGAGACAATCAGCAATAGAATGGATGGCTTTTCCAATGCCATTAAGAGTCAGCTCAGCTTCAACAAAATACTAGAGTCTCGTGTACAACGCTTGCTAACTCGCTCCCTCCGTCGGCCAAGGTAAACCGGCAGACAAGGAAGAGCTCAAAACTACAAATCTTGTTGATATATTCAATGCGTAAAGTAGCCGGAGTAACCCATCGAAAGGGTCTTGGATTGATTCAACTCTGCCAATCAAGAAGGGTGATCCAGGGAGACCAGTCATTCCGATCTCCATTGGAAGTACCAACTTCAATGAGGCAATCTGTGATTTTGGTGCAAGCATCAACATCATGCCAAGAGTGATATACGAGAAGCTATTCAGGTGTCCCCTAGCATACACAACCATGTGCTTGCAGCTTGCAGATCAGTCACTCCGTGTTCCCTTGGGAATACTTGAAGACATATGTGTACGAGTGGGCAACTCGTATGTTCCTGCAGACTTCGTGGTAGTGGATACAGGCAGTAATGAAAGGTCTCCCATCATTCTGGGATGACCATTCTTGAACACTGCTGGAGCTATCATGCATGCCAACACTGCCAAGATCATCTTCAACATCAGGGGCAAGAGAGAGACCTTCTTCTTCAAGAACAGAGTGCTGCAGTTCCCAGCACACCCTCATCAGCAGAACAATGAGAAGAAGAAGAATCCAACTAAGAAGAACAAGACCAAGGATAAGAAGACCAAGAAGACGGAGACAGTGAGGATGGTCACTGCTGTCCACAAGGAGCATGATCACCAACTCAGGTCCTCACGTCTGATCAAGAAGGATGACCCAGGTGTTCCAACCATTCAATGCTCCATCAATAGAAGCTCTTTCAATAAAGCTGTCTGTGACACCGGATCGGGCGTCAACATTATGGCCAAGATAACCTATGAATATCTATACAGCACTATACCTTTGGAGCCCACCTATGCCCAGCTGCAGATGGCAGATCAGACATTCCGCTTCGTCGAAGGAGAAGTGAAGTGAACACCACCAGAGCTATCATCTATATTGGGACAGGAGAGATCCATTTCCACTTTCCCACCGAGAAGGTACGCTACTTCAACAATAATTATATAATCACCGAGGAGCCCAAGAAGAACAGAGCAAGAAGAAGGCGGTGTACCCGTCGCGTAACAAGAAGAACATCACTACGATGGATGGGCTGACTATGAAGGAGAAGTGTCTAGATATGAAGATCGGTACCCAGAAGAAAAGAACGTTATAGAAGAAGAAGAGGTACCACCAACAGAAGAAAACAAGTGCTCCAAGTAGCTTCCTCCTCAAGGTCACCCTCTCCAACAAAAAAAGATGTGGAAGGTAAAAGCAAAATCAGAATCAATTCCTACACAAGAGGCGACATCATCAGAGGCGCCAGCCAATGCGCCCCTTGACAAATGAGCGAACATGACAAGTCTTATTCGGAGGACTTAAAACCACCGAACGCCGCGCCAAGAGGTAACTTGGTATTTATCATCATTACTTTTCAGCATTGCATTGTTTTTACCATAGCATATTTATTTTCCTACTTGCATCTTAGTTGCATATTTGCTTTACTATCTCTGTATTATAAAAGGAAAATAAACATATTGTGCATTTGCATCCAGAAAATTGTTAAGCCCCATGTGGATAATCATTCACCGTGGTGGCACAAAAATAATTTCTCAAAGATATTTATCTTTCCCCGTCTCGCATTCCTTAAATAATAAAAAGATAAAAATATTTTCTTAAGATCCTGTTAGAATAAGTTTAAGTTAGGAAAGTTCTAGACAACCAAGGCCTAGAGGTTTTATCACTAACACTTAATTAGTTCCACAAGCTTTGTTGTCTATTTGAGCTTCACAGAACATCGAGGATCAAGAAGAGCTAATAGGCAGAAGGACATCCAGTTCCCTGTCGGAGTGCTGCCCGTGACACTTGAACACTGTCTCCAACAGCAACTATCTACGACACTCCTGGAGGACTAGAACATCTTCGTTGCCTGTCAGCAACATCAGCAGTCTATGTCAACATCCAGCTTGGGGGAGAGCATCCCCTGTGTACCAAGCTAAGTGTTTCCAACTCATCTATTTGTGCCTTGTTAGAGTGTGCTTTGTTAAAACAACTAAAAAAGATGCACAATCATAGAAACCCAGAAAGATTCCTTTATTTATCTTTTTCTACTTTTGGAGTGCTCTTGCAATCTGTCTTTAAGTTATTCCCTAGAATAAACTCTATATGGAGATGATGAATAGTTGCTCTGCCATAATTCCTTTCAAGTACCTAGTTTCAACCTTGCACTCTCTCGAGTTTTGGACACAACTGTTTAGATTTGAGATTTGCTCTGAACCTGAAACCTGTGGGTAGCAAACACTTGATCTAAGTCTAGGTGGTTGATGGGTATGATATGGGAAGGTTTTGAGCTGCTGCCCATCTTGTTCCTAGAGATTAGTTCTGGAGAATTTATTTATGAATATAATAAATTTCTACATGATGTGTTCCTTTATGATGAGAGTTCAATTTCCTACCACAGCCATATATTCATGCTTACTTGATTAGGAAAACCTATCTGTTTATATAGATCATTTTGTAGGCATTGAGTGTAGTCTTTATAGGCATTTAGTTATGCTATGGACCCATAAGGAATCAGTCATGTAAAGTCAATACTATGTGCTCTCCATCCATTGATCTATGCTACTTCTGTCCTCAGAAGCATGCACCCGTTTTATATATACTACGTTCATTCTGTGCTACTTCTGCCCCTAGAGGTACCACCTAGAATATAGATCCATATCCACCACATATTGTGCTATCGCTACCCTGGAGATACATACCTATGCTACTCCTACCCTGGGAGTACGCATTTCCCACATATTGTGCTGTCTCTACCCTGGAGATACGCACTTATGCTGCTCCTACCCTGGGAGTACGCATCCATCCGTCTATCCATCCACATATACATATGCCACTTATTTCACTTCATCCAGAAAAGGTTACTCCTATCCTGGGAGTGAACATCTTGAAATAGTCATCGCCATTCCATTTGCCTACATCAAAGCTCCAATCATTATCATTTCAAGTTATACATCCCCCGTTGCTAAATTTTTTATTTTCAGAGGATTGGTTGCTCTAAAAAAAAAGAAAAAAAGAAAAGAAAAAAAAGAGAGAGAGAGAGAGAGAGAGAAAGAGTAGCCAAGTCCTTCCTCCAAGAAGTTTCAAGGTTTCCGAATAAAAGGGAGTTATGTTATCCCCAAAGGAGCAAGTGTAGAAGTAGATGTTCACCAAGTGATCACCCCTCATAATCATTTCCTTATCATCATCCTATCATCCATTCCATTTCCTCGTTCACATGTACATATGACTTTATTATTTTAGTTCCTGTTGGATCCATGGTATAACTATGCAATATATGCAACTGAGTTTTGAGTGTCTCCCCACCTATGAGCTCCACATAAGCCTATTAGAAAGTAGGGTGAGAGAGAGAAGGCACTTTCCACTATGCCTTAGTTCCATAAATACCACATATTTTGAGAGAAGAGAGAAGGCATACACTACTCATGCCTTGGAGAGGATCCGAAATACCACAAATGAGAGACCCGAAAGGTTCATACAAGGAACTCGAGTTTTATTTCAAAACTTTGCAAAAACTCGGAATAATAGTTGATCAAAGAGCGAGAAACATGGCGCTTGACTTGACCGTTCTATCTTTCAACTACTCAAGACCCAAGTGACGGTTACAAGCCCCATGGTGAAAGGTAATATGAGTAAGTTTTGAGTCAGAATAGTTCACTCTAATCTGGAGGAGAGTTCTTGTTTGAACGCATGTGTACTTATGAGGAGTGAAAGCATTGTGGCAACTCCTGCTCCATCACTGAGTCTATCTTTGCTCAGGGACGAGCAAAAGGTAAGCTTGGGGGAGTTTGTTGACGGTGATTAAGTATCAATTTTATACCATCAACGCAGCAAGAGAAAGGACTAAAATGAGTTCACCTGTTAGATATAGGGGTTGCACTGACAGAATTCCACGAGTTTTGGTGATTGTCTATTTCTACAGGGGGTTACCAACAAAGAACCAAAAGAGGCCCACATGTCGGGATTACATAGAGATAAAGACTGAACGGGTAAAATTGTATACTCTAGAAGACTCCAGAAGATGACCCTACAAACCTGGGCCCACCTGGCAGCTGCACAGGGGCGGCAGCCCAGGTGGCAGGGGCGGCCGCCCCTCCACTTCAACCAATCAGGTTGAGTCTCGCGGATTATGCCTCCACCGCCTTTGAGGATGAATAATAATTGTCCATTTAGGTCGGTTTGATCCAAAGGCTGTGGTGCATTCTTGAGGGCTATATATTTAGAGCCCCTAACCCCAGGAGAAACCCTAATTCTAATTCATTCTCCATTCATTCATCTGAGAGAATTCAGAGAAGCCAGAGGCACCATCTCAATTAGAGCTCCATAGTTTAGTAGCATAGCTACATAGGAATAGATCTAGAGGGAATCAAACCTAGCTTGGAGTCCGGATCTGTCGGAGTTCTTGGTAATTCCCCTCTACATTCTTGTAATATTCATCATTGTTCATGATACTATGAGTAGTACTTTATTCTATTCTATTATATCAGAATTGACTTTGCCCTATTTGATTATATTCTCAATTATATTGTTCATAGTCTACTTTGATTATATGTTTAGCATAGTTGGACTAGAATTATGTTTATGCATAGGATCGTATAGTGCTTGCTCATTAGATCGATGGGTGAGTGGTAAATATTGTGTAGGCGTGGTATCTAGACCGTATTTATCTGCGATTGCACCCTATATTCCGGATCGTGAGGTAGATCGCAGGAGTGACAGTCCTGTTGAGTCCTTTGTAGCCCTTCTCCCGAGTATAGGTCTAGCAGAACAACCATATTACATTGAAGTCATTGCTATGTCTCTAGTCATCTCTGGTAATATCACTATGCATAGATGTAACATTTTCCCGCCATGATTGCTAGATGTTCTTGCACTAATCATTGTATGCTTTGACTTTATAGTTAGAATAACATAGGATTATACCCTAGATCGTCCTAGTCCATGCTAGTGTTATAAGCTTAAGAGTGCTAAGTTGAGATGGTTACTATTATTTTATGTGGCTAAATGCTCTCATTTATCTTATGTCAATTATCATTCATTCCTATATTTTATGTGACACTTACCCCGTATGAGATGATCGATACGACAAGGTTAAGCTCTCCATTATCGCGTGTGCATTGCTCATCACTCATTATCCAAGTGCATTCCCTTCCCAGTGGTAAAATTATAAATAACGATACCCGGATTACTCCTAGTTAAAATGCTACATCGGTATTATCGTGCGCTTGCGGATCCCATATTTATTTCTAGAAGCAGTTGCATTTATTAGTACCAGCATTTTTGGCGCCATGTTGGGGATGACAACCTAACACTGAGTGGCGTTAGAAATGTCAACATTCATATGACATGTTGAAAATCAAACTTCAGACTACAATTCTTCTTAATGACTCATGCAGTAACTGGACGTTTGTGAGCGGAGGGGCGCTTCACGCCATGTCAATGGCATCCAGGGCCTCTTAATTCAACTGCCCTGGCATGGTCACCCACGTGGGTGTGACAGCCCTGGAAGTGGGAGCACTTCGCCAGCATCACGGACACCGATGGCAAAACCCTTGCGGCTAGGATCAAGCGAGATTTCTGGGTGAGTCCTTTCATCACACCGTATTGCTCAATACTATGCATTCATTGGATGTTCTTGAAACAATCAAATGATACATGATGTCTGTGTGCAGGACTTCTTCACGTGCGAGGAGGGGAAACAGGCCCATGCGGTGCGAGTGTAGGACAGGGTCTGTAGAGAGCGTATCAAGGACCTGTACGATGAGTCGCATCTCTAGTGCATCATCAGCTATAACGCCGATGTGCTTGGAAAGGTGGTGAGAAAGAAGGAAGCCAGGCTGATGATACTCCAGAGGGAGACCGACCTCACCAGGGAGGAGTACATCCAGGTAAGTAGGAACATTCATTCTGATTCCTTCCAAGAAACATTCAATTCATCTTCTGGCATGTCAAATACTTGATGTCATGCAAATGTGTCTAGAGTGGTGCGACAAGTTCGTGGACTGCTGGGCTGTCATTGTGGAAAAGTGGACCTTGAAGGCATCGTACGAGGAGTGCAGAGCCCTTCGTAAGTGCCGCATGGAGATGCGAGGGCTGTCACACCACCAAGGAAACCAGTCCCTCCCAGTGTTCATGGAAATATGGGTATGCTTCTATTGATTTATTTATTCTAGCGCTTAATTGTCATTACTTGTAATCATCTTTGTGTTTTCCTCACAGTCCCAGTCGCATGGTGGGCAGGAGATCAATGAGTTCATGGGGTATTCCCTGGCTCACAAGGGCCCAGCGACAGCGGCGGACAACGTCTACGACCTGGCGGACGGGCCCGACACGTACACCAACGTGAATGTCTACCCCAAGCTTGCCGAGTACACCTCGGCGGGGCACGCACCATGGGGAGGCATTCGACCTGGCCATCAAGCCCCTAGATATAGACCTCATGATGAGGTTGGGAGAAGGGAAGCAGCACGGCCGATACTAGATCGCCAACAGCGCAATCGAGTCGTCCTCTGTTCCCAAGCTGAGCGAGATTTGAGAAAGGACCACGAGCTCCTCCGACATCCCTATAGCGCCTCGGCAGTCAAGCTCCACGCACATGATGGCGGCATTTTAGGTAAGTATAGTTTTATTCGTCATTCATTGGTTTTACACATGTGCCTTGCTTTTGTATTGTTTAAACCTTGTGGTTGTAATATTGCAGGCCCAGCTGGCAGAGTTGCAGGTCCAGTAGGTGGCCCAGGCAGAGACCTATCAGTGGTAGCTGGAGGCTGTCACACAGCACTCAGCGCATCAGATGCAGAACGTGGCGGCCTACTTCTAGGGCCTTTAGATCCCGGGTTTGGTCCGGCCTCCGTTGCCTCCCTCGCTGTTCGCTCCACCCCCTCCTCCTAGTCCTGTAGGGACTCAAGTGAGTATATATGGTTGTTTATTGCTTTAGCTTGTGCAGTCATCCTGCAGGTACTAATGAGATTGCCTATCCTTTGTACAGGCACAATCGGCGGGTTTGAACCTGACTCCACCAGGTGGCCCTTCTCTACAGCACGGGTGGCAAGTCCCCTATCTAGGAAGGATAGGCTGGCTCACCCGATTGGCCCGACTCCATAGTGCATATAGCCAAGTGGCGTTCCTCCTCCCCCTACGTAGCAGGGCACTCCGGGTGGGCAAGCGGCCCTCTTCCGCTGCCCGGGTGGACGTACCAGGTGGTGCCGCAACAAGGGTGGGCTTCGTGGCAAGGTGGGGGCCCTTCACACTCTAGGGGGCATGGGAACCCCGGTTCGTAGTAGGTTATGTACTTGTGTTGGATGAACTTATTTTCTTTAGTGCGGATTTGTATCGATGAACTTGTGTTGGATTTGTGTATGGATTTATATGGATTATGTGTGGATTTGTGTTGAAACTAAATTTGAGGATGAAATACGATATATATGTGATATTGTATTGTATTGTGCTAAATATATGTGATATTGCATGAATGGAATGTGAGAAAACAGAAAAAACAGCAAAAAAAATCCCAGCTTTGCCGAGTACCAGCACTCGGCAAAGCTGGGGAATTTTACCACAAAACACCAGCTTTGCTGAGTGCGGACGTGGCACTCGGCAAAGTGACCACAACTTTGCTGAGTGCAACACTCGGCAAAGCCTTTTTCAAAAAAAAAAATCATTGCCGAGTGCCTGCAACGTCAGCACTCGGCAAAGCATATTTTTTTTAAAAAAGTGCCTGCCACATCAGCACTCGGCAAAGAAGCCGTCAGGTTGATGGTGGATGTTAGCTTTGCCGAGTGCCCAACACATGGTGCTCGGCAAACAGTTCTTTGCTGATGAATTCTTTGCCGAGTGCCCTTAGCCGAGTGCCGCACTCGGCAAAGCCTTTGCCGAGTGCAAACCAGGCTTTGCCGAGTGCGGCCTGCATCAGCAAAGAGGCCGATCCCTGTAGTGCATTGAGGGCGTCGAAATGACGTCCCCGGCATATTTTGCTGAACCGTAGGCACCAACAAACACCTTTCTATTCGGTATATATACAGAGAGAAGATCGAGCTCATGTATAGGTGGTGAGCGCCGTTCCATGAGCTGGGAAACCACGCAGAAACGTGAGGATACAATTGGCCTTATAATGGAGCAGAAGTCTAACCTCAATGCATCAAGTTCTAGTTGGGTGGTGGAGATGGAGAAGATGTGCGAAGAAGCCAACCCCTCAGTGGAGACAGCACGGTGGAGTCAGCAGTTTATCGACCCTGATATGCTAAGGGACAAGACCTCGAACACTCAATCTATATGTGGAAGTCATGACTCTTCGTTCCTAAGACTCGGCCAGTAGGTGGGTTGGCCTCCCTCTTTAGATTCACTGCATACCCATCGGGAAACATTAAGTCCTTGATCCATTGGACTACAACTATCATGTGCTTCTTTTCCAAGACGTAATCGGCCCGAGGTCTTCTCCATGTCTTGTCGGCTCTTAGAGGTCTCATCTCTAGGTGTGGTCTATCGCATAGCGTTGCCAGGTCCGCTCTAGACTTAGGGTTGTCCTCTTGTCTTGTCAGTGTCCATGAGTGTTGCCCAGAGAGTTTCTGTGACATTCTTCTCAGTGTGCATTACATCAATGTTATGTGGCAGGGCCAGGTACTTAAAATAGGGGAGGCTCTCCAAGCCTGACTTATGAGTCAACATATGTTGAACACCATATCCCATGAAACCAACTCCGTCTTCATTGGCGACGAGACCATCTATCTGAGCAAGAACCTCGGCATCAGTCATCTTCTTCGGTTCAGGGTCTGTCACTATGGCACCTTTGGTAAAGTTCTTAATGTCTCGTCTGAATGCATGGTCACGAGGGAGGAATTGTCGACGTAAGTCAAACAAGAAAAACTTGCCACCCCTCTTCAACCTAATGAACTACAGAGCTGCCTTGCATACTGGGCATGGGAACTTCCCGTGGACACACCAGGCGCTGAATAGCCCGATCGTATGTCAGTACCCCGTGATCACATGCACTGATGGACTCATCGATCAAAGGCTCCATGAACACACCCATATGTTTCTTCGGCTGTCCAGGAATTATCAGCGATAAGAATATGTTCTGACGTTGAAGAAGGACACCGGGGTAGATTAACAGGGACAACGAAGATTGGCCAACAAATGTATGGGGCCGCCATCATTCCAAAAGGATTGAACCCATCTGTTGCAAATGCAACACGCACATTACGAGCCTCTAGAGCTTTGTCAGCGTAAATGCCATTAAATTTTTGTCATGCTTCACCATCTGATGGATGTACCATCTTGTCAAGATTGTATCGGATGTCATTTTTGTGCCATATTATCTGTTTCGTGGACTCCTCAATCATGAATAGTCGTCGGAGTCTTGGTATGAATGGAAGGTACCGTAGGACTTTCATGGGGATGTCAAGCTACTGCTTCTGGCCATCACTAGATTCTACCACCACATACCTAGAGAACTTACACTTTGGACAGTACTTTGCTTCCGTGTGTTCTTTCCTAAAGAGGACACACCCGTTCTCACAAGTGTGTATCTGCTCATACGGCATCTTAAACGCTTTGAGGAGTTTCACTGACTCGTACATGTTCTTCGGCAGCGCATGATTTGCCAGAAGCAGGGTCTCAATAACTACCAGCATACCATCGAAGCAGTCTTGACTCATGTTATACAAGGACTTCAACCCCATTAAGCGTCCAATGACATCTAGTTGAGATATATTCGTCTTCTCGTGATGGGGCCTCTTTGCCGACTCTATCACGAGATAGAATGCCCTTGCGGTCGGCTCTGGCTCCTGCTCCTCCGTTTTGTCCGTACATCATTTAGCGAACTGTGCTTGGTGGTAGTCATCCATCATGTCTTCTACCCTGGCATCACTATCAAACTCCTCCATCATTTAGGCATCCGACATCACAACTTGCTCAAAACATTCTTAATTTTTTACCACACCCTACACATGTGATAGCATGACACCTCGACATGTTTCATGATTTTCGGACTTCATTTGGATTTTAAATAATTTAAAAACTATTTCTCAGCAAGTTCCGCGTCATGTTCCATGAACAAGATGCTTGAAAATTCATGTGAGTTCCTAGATATGGCCTAATAACACATTCAATACCATGAATATGAATTTTTGAACCACTCAATTCCAATATTCGATGCACCTCTATTTCAAATTTGAGTTATTGAAAAAATTCAAGTAAATGAAACAAATTTATTAAATATAGCTAAAAGTAAAAAAAAATACCAAATTTGGATATTAAGTTTAAGATACAATGGTAAACCTAAAGAAAAATTTTGAAGCAAAAAAAAAAAAAACTTCACCGAGGGTCAAATGGTGACTCTCAGCAAAGAGCCCATCTTTGCCGAGGGCCACAGGTAGGCTCTCGGCAAAGAAGAAGGTAGGTGACGGTCATTTACCTGCCGTTGTGTTTGCCCATGACCCAATTTTGCCGAAAGCCCGGCCTTCGGCAAAAGTTATGTTTTACTGATGGCCCATCTTTGCCGATGGCCCGGCTCTCGGCATAGTGCCTCCTTGCCGAGAGGCCATTTTTGCCGATGGCCCGGCCCTCGGCAAAGACTATTTTGCCGACAGCCGTCCTTTGCCGACGGTCGGCTCTCGGCAAAGATTACTTTGCCGAGAGCTCTACTTTTGGCCCTCAGCAAAGTAACAGGCTATTGGCACAGTACCTGTTTCAGGTAGTGCTAGTTGGATCTAAAAATTAGTCTAAATTAGTTGTGGTTGGTTGGTTAGTTGGCTAACAACTAGTTGAAGGCTGTTAAAAGATTAGCCTACCTGTTAGTCCTTTTGTTTTGATAAATTTTAGCAAGCTAGCAATTAGCCCTTGGATCCAAACATACCTAGAGTACATTAGGAACCGTTCTTACAGAGCATCACCCCTGTAGTGCTTTAGTGTAGTAGTGGATGCAAAATCAACATAACCATTGACATCATGAGGCGTGGGTTTGTATAGTGCTGCGTGCCACTGTATTCACGACTAACATTGTGCACGTTGAGCAATTTGGGCATAACAATTCTGTCGTCAACTTACCTGATGCCCGGCACGCGGGATCTACGTACTCTTAACTCTTCACCTGGCCAATCAAAGAAGCGGCATTGGGGATCGAACCTCTTCAATATCGATGGTCAAGTCTCCTACGTACTAAGTTGGATTGGTTTAACCACAATAAACCCTACAGGCTAAGCTATTTAATGTCATGAGTTGATTGTTAGCAAGTTAATTTTTAGCTCAAATTGTTAGCTATAGTGTACCTAAACAAGAGTGCTAATCGGTGGACTTTTTTATTAGCTATGTCTTCAACTAGTTGTTAGTCAACCACTACTAGTTTAGACTTTTTTTTTTGCCTCAACTATGATAACTAGTATTGTATATATATCCAGAAAGACCCTAAATATGGAAATCTTTGATTTTCTATGCATGGTTGGCACACCCTTAATTACTGAAATTAACTGTATTGTGTTCATATCTCCTTGGGCATTTGTGATGGCAGGATATAATAATGTAACGAATAAATGTTCTCTGCCACGTACAAGCACCATGTGAGAAATGGTAATTAGGATCAAAATTGCGATGCATAGTATTGTAGATAGCACTGTTGGTGCACTACTGGGATCGCGCGCGAAGCCTCTCATTCTATCGGCAAAAGGTTTCCCGACAGGGTTTCTCTGTTCATGTCGGCGAAGCCCTGTCGGTGAAAATCCTGTCGGCAAAGACCTATTTCCCAACAGGAACACGGGCGCTGTCGGCGTCAGTTCACCGACAGCCACGTGTTCTGTCGGTGAAGGAACAGCGCCGTCAACTCGGCTGCCGTTGGCTTCGCTGACAGCACTGTGGTGGCTGTCGGCGAAGCCTTCACCGACAGCCCCTGATTCCTGTCGGCGAACTCTTTGCCGACAGCCGCTGATTCCTGTCGGCGATGTCTTTGCCGACAGCTATGGCCGGCTGTCGGCGAAGCCTCGGCCATAGCTGTCGGCAAAGACAAGCTGTCGGCAAATCTGGGGTTCTTTTGCTGGGCCAGAATCCCAGCTTTGCCGACTGCTATGACCCATGCTGTCGGCAAAGCTAGGATTTTTTTCTTTTCTTTTTGCTGTTTTCTTGCATTCGAACCACATTTATAGCATATATATACCACCGATCACATTTATAATAACAATATAGCATATAAACCATATTTCATCATCGGATTCGATCTCTACATGAATCCGCACATCAACATTCGCCGAATCCATCGATAGATGTCCAAAATACACATAACGTCACGAAACGAGTGCATACATGTCCAAATACACTAGGATGTCCAGCATACATGTCCAACAAGTATAACATGTCCAACAAGTCCAACATACAAGTCCACATGCATCGCTACTAGTCTAGAAGAGGGAGGCAAAGGTACCTAGCTCGTGGCGCCATCCCCATGGGTCCCATCGCCCCCACCTTGCTCCCACAGAGACCCCCGTGGCTGTGCTTGTGGCTGACTCCACCCTGACGGCGCAGCCTCGTAGTGCCATAATCCTGGGCGAGAACCCTGCTGCGTCTGCGCCCCCGGCCACGAGGAGTAGCCCTGCGACTGTGGAGGAGGAGCCCACGTGTACGGCTGCGTGGGGTAGTTGGGGTAGGTCGGGTACCCTGGCCAGCCGTGCTGTGGAGGGCTGGCACCTAGTGGAGGGCTGGCACCAGGAGTCGGGTTCGAACCCGCCGACGGAGCCTGCACAAAGGACAAGTGAGGTAATTAGTATAGTACCTGCAGGATGGCCGCACAAGCTAAAGCAAAAGGCAATATATATACTCATCGGACCGTGAACAGGAGCAGGCACTGGGACTGGTGGTGGAGCAAAGAGCGAGTGAGGAAGCTCCTGCGTGCCCGGGTGCTGGGACCGGAGGAAGCTGGCCAGGTCCGCCATCTGACGCTAGTGGTGCTGCGTCAGTGCCGCCAGGTGCTACTGGTGGGCCGCCTCCACCACCGCCAGCTGATGCTGGTGGGCCATGTCCTGGGCCGCCTGGTGGGCCTGCAGCTCTGCGAACCTAGCCTGCAATATTACACCCGCACATGGTTGATGGTATGTGAAGCCAAGGTGGATTGTGTGTGAAACGAGTGAACGACGAATGGAACCGCACTTACCTCCATCTGCGTGTACATCTGGGCAGCGCTCGGCCATCAAGGCGCTATGGGGATGCCAGAGGAGCTACTGGAGTTGGCTTTTTGAATCTCCCTCAGCGTGGGAGTAGTGGTCGGGTCGATGGCGCTGTTGGCCATCCAGTAGGAGTCGTGCTGCTTCCCTCCTCCCAACCTCATCATGAGTTCTGGGTCCAGGGGCTCCGTGGCGGGGTCCTTCTCGTTCCCATGGCGCTGGCGAAACGCGGCGCTGTACTCGACGAGCTTGGGGTGGATGTTCGCGTTGGTGTACGTGTCCGGCCCGTCCTCCGGGTTGAACTTGTTGTCCAGGTCCGACGCTTCGCCCTTGTGAGAAAGGGCGTACCCCACCACGTCGTTGATCTCCTTCCCACCATGGGACTCCCTCTGCGATGAAAACACAAACATGGTTAGAGGTAAATAGATTGAGCGCTACAGTAAATAGATCAAAAGGAGCATACCCATGCGTCCATGAACAGCGGGAGGGACCGGTTCCCTTGGTGGTGTGCTACCCCTGCATTCTTGAGCCGGTGCTCCCAACGCTCATTTTTCACCTCGTACGCCTTGTCTGATCTCCAGTAGCGCACAATCTCCTCCCAGCATTGCGGGTCCTTGTCGCACCACCCCGGTATCCACTAAGAAACATCAAGTATTTGACATGTCAGAAGATGAATTGAATGTTTCACGAAAGAAATAAGAACAATTGTTTCCTGCTTAATTACACTTCTTCCGAAGTAGCTTTAGACACCTCTCAATTGGATAGCACCAACGGCGTTGCACGGGCCCCCCCAACCGTGATGTTGCATCGATAGGAAGAAGCCGGGTGGAAATATCATCTCCAACTTGCAGAGCAACAGAGGTGCAGCCTTCTCCAGTTCACGACAAACTTCTCAAGATAACTGCTTGGTAGAAAGCTGTCAGAAGAAAAAGCTCAACTCTGCCAGGACGCGCCACACTGGCTCGGGGAGGTATCCCCGGGTCATCGCGGGAAGGATCCGCTGAATCCATATGTGGAAGTCGTGACTCTTCATCCCTGACACTTTCATAGTCTCCAAGTTCACTCCCCGAGCCAGATTCACCGCATACCCATCAGGGAACCACAACATCGTCATCCACTTCAGTATTTCCTTCCTAACTGGCCTTTTCAGGATGTAATCGGCCGGGCCCCTTTTCCATCTCTTGCCTGCCGCAGGGGTCTTCATCACAAGCTTTGGTCTATCACAAATCATTTCAATGTCCAGTCTAGCCTTAACATTGTCCTTTGACTTCTTACCAAGGTCCATGAGTGTTGCCCAGAGTGCCTCGGCGACATTCTTTTCTGTGTGCATTATATCGATGTTGTGTGGAAGAAGAGGATCCTTGAAGTACGGTAGCCTATGCAAGCCCGATATATGAGTCCACATGTGTGTGGTACCATATCCAATAAAACCACCGTTCACTTCATCAATTTGGAGAGCCTGTAACTCGGCAAGGACAGCGGCAGGGCTCCTAGGCTCAGGAATGGGGTCGGTGACTTGAACACCATTCGTGAAGTGCTTTTCATCCCGTCTCAATTCATGGCCCTCGGGCAGGAATTGCCGATGTTTGTCGAAAGAAGAATACTTGCCACCCTTTTTCAGCCAGGTGAACATCACATCTGTCTTGCATGTTGGGCAAGGGAACTTCCCGTGAACACACCATGCGCTGAACAAGCCATACGCCAAGAAGTCATGCAATGAATACTGGTACCACACATGCATTGTGAAGTTCCTCTTTGTAGCTCGGTTGTACGTCAGCACCCCCTCATCCCAAGCATGTTGCAATTCATCCCACACTGGCTGCTTGAACACACCCAAATTGTTGCCCGGGTGTCCAGGTATTATCAGCGTCAAGAACACATTCCTGGGTTCAAACATGAAGCCGGGGGGAAGATTGAGGGGGATCACAAACACCGGCCAACAAGTGTACGGGGCCGCCATCATTCCAAATGGGTTGAACCCATCTGTTGCCAACGCTACGCGTACATTCCGAGCCTTCTGAGCCTTTTCAGGATTCATGGCATCGAAGTGCCTCCATGCATCACCATCCACTGGGTGTACCATCTTGTTAGTGTACCTTTTGCCTTTCTTGTGCCACACCAT
This sequence comes from Themeda triandra, assembly GCA_018135685.1. NCBI lineage: Eukaryota > Viridiplantae > Streptophyta > Magnoliopsida > Poales > Poaceae > Themeda > Themeda triandra. The sequence goes on from JAENPR010000560.1 coordinate 51,426, forward strand.
CATTTTCGCGGTATCCTCTATCATATACAGCCGTTGGAGTCGATGTGTGAAAGGAAGGTGCCTTATGACCATCTCGGGGATCTTGGACTGTCGCTTGATGCCATCACTGCCTTCTACCTCCACATACCTAGAGGTTTTGCACGTTGGACAGTGTGTTGCGTCCTCGTGGTCGTCCCTGAACATGACACACCCATTCTTACAAGCATGAATCGGCTCGTACGGCATCTTTAGTGCTCGAAGGAGCCTCTGTGACTCGTACGTGCTTTTCAGCAACACGTGATGCACCGGAAGCAGCCCGCCAACCATCGCCAACATGAGATCAAAACCTTCTCGACTGATGCCCAGTGATGACTTCAACGCTATTAGTTGTGAAATGGCATCCGGCTGCGAAACACTTGCCTTCTCGTGAAGGGGCCTCTGTGCCGACTCCAGCATGGCGAAGAACGCCTTTGCGGTTTCCTTCGGATCCTCCTCCGCCTCTATTCCTTCAGGGAACCCCCCTTTCTGGTAGTATAGTCTTCCATCATATCTGCAATCCCGGCATCTGCATCAAGCTCCTCGAGGAGGGGCCTCACCGGCACCTCCCTAATAAGATCGCGTTCACCATGGTGGACCCAGTGTGTATAGTTTGGAACATATCCATTCTTGAAAAGATCTTCCATAACCGTACGCCTATCTCTCCATTTCTTGTTCTTACATTTGCTGCACGGACACCGCATCCGAATCGACCCTCTAGCAGCTCGGTCAAATGCCTGCTCCAGGAAAGCACTGGTCCCCCTAACCCATTCAGTGGTCTGTTTTTCCCTTGTCCAGCTAGTGTACATCCACACATGGTCAGCCATCCTCTGACATGCGCCAATGTAAGTTAGCAATAAAACCAGCATCTGCATCTACAAGGCGTTCCTACCATCTAATAGGTGAAGGATAGGTTCTAATCCCACCCAAGGATGTGTAGATGAGGTTAGCTTCCATGCTCCACACCCGTCCGAGACAGAATTTCGACAGCACCTCCCCGCTGTTCTCCCGATACACGTCCCGACTAGGAGAGTGTGCATCCGGAGAACAACGGGAGGGGCTGCCAAAACTCCGACTCGGACGGGGGCGGAACATGGAAGCTAACCCATATACGCATCCTCGGGCTGTCCAAAAAATGTGGACAATCCGAAAGAGACACCGTCGCATATATGCACTGATCCGCATACCAACGACCGTGAATCCCTTTCGGAGGGGAGACGCCTAACTCGGTTACGTCATCTACGACCAACAACTATAAGGAAGAGAGGTGAATATTTATACCTAGGGTGGCGGTGGAGACAGGCTAGCGGGGCAGTGGCGAGGCGGGGCAGTGGAGAGGCGACGCGGCGCCGACAAAGACGATCGGCGTCGCCCAGCTACTCCAGGAACACTGCAAAAGAAAGAAAAAAACAATATCAGTACAAAATTTCGGCAGAACCTCCCCTGCACGGGGAGGTTCACAAAACCTGCAAGAAAGAAGACAGCTCGATGGCCGACAACACATATACGGCACGAAGGCCGTAAACAACACATACAGGACACAAAGGCCACACATGCACAATCTAGGCACAAAGGCCGTCAACAACACATACGGCACGAAGGCCAACAACCTGGACCTTTACCTTCTTCTCCGGCGATGGACGAGAATCACGGCGTGGACGAACGTCGTCAACGAACGGCGTCGATGATCATCCCTTCTCCTTCCTCCTCCTTCTCTTCTTCTTCCCCTTCCTCCTCCTTCTCTTCTCTTCTTCCTCCTCCTTCTTCTCTTCTTCTTCCCCTTCCTACTCCTTCTCTTCTCTTCTTCCTCCTCCTTCTTCTTCTCTTCTTCTTCCCCTTCCTCCTCCTTCTCTTCTCTTCTTCCTCCTCCTTCTCTTCTCTTTCCCTTCCTCCTCCTCTTCTCTTCTCTTCCCCTTCGGCCTACCCCTTCTCTCTTGCTGGAAAGGCAGCCGCGGCGCGGGCCCCGACAGCGCGGTGCTGGGGCCGGGACGACGGGGGCGCCGGCGGCGAGGAGACGGCCACGGGGACGACGGGGGCGCTCCTCGGTGGCGGCGGCGCTCCTCCTCGGCGGTAGCGCTCCTCGACGGCGGCGCTCCTCGGCCGCGGCGCTACTCGGCGGAGGCGCTCCTCGACGACGGGGACGACGGCGGCGCTCCAAGGCGGCGGGGGCGGCGAGGGGCCGCGGAGCGGGGCCGGGGAGCGGCGGCGCACGTGAAGAGCGGCAGCGGTGCTGGCGGCGCTCCTCGGCGGCGGAAATGGCGGCGTCGGCGCTGGGCGGGAGAAGGAGCGGCGGCTGCGTGTGGACAGCGGCGGCGGCGCGCGGCTGCGAATAGGATAGGGTTTGGGGGTGCCCGGGGGCTGGGCCTTTTTTTAAAAATTTTTGGCTTCTTTGCCGACAGCCCAGATCCGGGCTATCGGCAAAAAAATTTTCTTTTTTTCTTAAAAACCATCTTCGCCGACAGCTACATCTCCAACCCTGTCGGCGAACAGCTTTGCCGATCGCATCCAAGTGCGTCGGCAAAGAAAGTTTTCATTTTTTATTTTTTATATCTAATTTTTTTCTAGGTCCTTCCTACTATAATTAAATCTCAAATTCAAAACTTGGGGATGTTTTCAGTTATTTAGCTATATTTCATTATTTTTTCCTTCAATTGAATTTTCCCGCATTATCCAAGTTTGAACTGCAGGTGCATGAAATAATGAAACTTTGGCCTTCGAAAATTGATATTCATGTTGGGGAGTGTGTTTTAAGGCCGTGTCCCAAAGCTCACCCAAAAGTTCCAAGTCCTTGTCCACGTAACACGAACGTCCAAGAGTGGTAAAAGTGTTTTTTAATTATATAAAATCCAAACAAAGTCAAAAAATCACGAAATTTGTCGGGGTGTCGTGTTATAACATGTGATCACTTGTGAAGATGTCTGTGTTTTGAGCATCCGACGCTGCAACTTGCTCCAAACTTTTTTAAATTTTTTTCATAGCCTCCACATGCGATAACACGACACCCTAACAAGTTTCGTGATTTTTCAACTTCGTTTGGATTTTATATAATTAAAAAATACTTTTACCACTCCTCGACGGTCGTGTTACGTGGACAAGGACTTGAAACTTTTGGGTGAGATTTGGGACATGGCCTTAATACACACTCCCCACCATGAATATCATGTTTCGATGGCCAAAGTTTTATTATTTCATGCACCTGCAGTTCAAATTTGGATAATGCGGGAAAATTGAAGTGAAGGAAAAAATTAACGAAATATAGCTAAATGTTGCCAAAAGGGCCCAAATTCAAACATGTACTTGTAAACAATGTATCAAGGCAACAAAAAATTTTGAAGTCAAGATTCAAAAAAAATGAATACTCTTTGCCGACAGCATACAGATGCTATCGGCAAAGAGCATCCTTTGCCGACAGCATACAGATGCTGTCGACAAACCATGTATGCTGTCGGCAAAGGAGACACTTCGTCGACAGCTTGAAATGCTGTCGGCAAAGAAGTATATTTTGCCGACAGGGCTGACGGCGCGGCTGTCGGCGAAGCAAATGGCGACGGCGCCGTTTGGCCGAGCCAGCGCTTCGCCGACAGCCGTTCTTTCCCGACAGGCTCGCCGTTGGGAAAGAGGCTCTTCGCCGACAGCCGGTCTTCGCCAACAGACCATGGATCTGGGGCTGTCGGCAAAGATTTCTTTCCCGACAGCGGACTTGGGCTGTCGGGAAAGAGCCGGTTTGCCGACTGCCCAGATCCTGGCTGTCGGCAAACGCCTGGGCTGTCGGCGAACCGCACGATTCCAGTAGTGGTGTATGCATGAATGCTTGGTAAGCGTTGGGCAAGTACACCGTCAATAAAAAATCGATAAAAAGAGAAAAAAGGTAAGAACATCATGCTAAAGCAAGAGTCGAAGATTTTGCCAGTGTTGGGGTTTGGAGCTTCGGGGGTTAGGGTTTGCAATTTCTGAGGTGGTTTCCATGGTTGCCGGACATAGGAAAGGTCGCTAGGAGTCCACTAGGGTGACTATGGTGGTGGTTGACATAGCGGTGATTGCGGTGAACAATGGGAGAGACTGGTTAGGCGGTTTGGGGGGGGAGGGGGGCATCACCTGAAGAAGAGATAGTTAGGATTAGTAGTATGGAGCTATGCCGCCGAAGCATATGGGAGGCATGTGGAGGAGTGGGTACTCAAACTGAACACAGAAAAAACTACATTTCGGGATTAGCGACAATGAGCACGGCAACACCGACCCGAGTCGGGCAGGCATGAGGCGGCGGCCAGGGTGGGGGTGAGAGTAGTGTATAGGAGAGAGGGGAGAGAAGCTGAGAGGGGGTTTTCTGGTGCAATTTCATGACCTAGGAGCTTGATATGTATAATAATTTATAAGATATAGAAAGACAGGCTAGATCCAGAACCATGCAGCCAATAGAACCACATATGTAGAAACGCTCTAGTACATGTGTAGAAAGGCTCTAGTACACATGGCATATTTCTATATATAGAGAACCAATGCAGCCAAAGGAACGAACCATGCAGCAATAACACCGCTAGCAGAACAATGGCCAGGAAAGCTGCAGTTGTAGTTCTCAGCGTGTGCTTGCTGTGCTGCAATACCTTGCTGCTACCTTCGTCAGCTTCCTCCGATTCCTTCCTGCAATGCCTCTCGGCAATGATGCCGAGCGAGCTGGTGTACCAGCAGAGCTCGAGGAGCTTCACTTCCGTGCTGAATTCGTCCGTGCAGGACCCCAGGTTCGTGACCAACACCACGGTGCTGCCGCTATGCATCATCACGGCGTCCGATGTCTCCCACGTGCAGACCGCCGTGCGCTGCGGCCGCTCGAACGGCGTGCGCCTCCGCGTGCGCAGCGGCGGGCATGACTACGAGGGCCTCTCCTACCGCTCCGTCCAGCCCGAGGTGTTCGCCGTGCTGGACCTGGCCAGGCTCCGCGGCGTGCAGGTGCGCGCCGGGGACGACAGCGCGTGGGTGGACGCCGGCACGACGCTGGGCGAGCTCTACTACGCCGTGGGCACGACCAACCCGGGGTTCCTGTTCCCTGGCGGCGCGTGCGCGACGGTCGGCGTCAGCGGCTTCATCAGCGGCGGCGGCATCGGCCTGATGATGCGCAAGTACGGCGTCGGGGGCGACAACGTCGTGGACGCCAGGGTCGTCAACGCCAACGGCGACGTCCTCGACAGGGCCGCCATGGGGGAGGACCTCTTCTGGGCCATCCGCGGCGGCGGCGGCGAGACCTTCTGCGTCGTGGTTGTGTGGCGGCTGAAGCTCTCGCCGGTCCCGCCAACGGTGACGGTGGTCAACATCTGGAGGACCTTGGAGCAGGGCGTCGCCGACCTCATCGCCAAATGGGAGACGACCATCCTCCAGCCGCCGGTCCTCCCGCCGGACCTCACCATCCGGGTCGTCCTGCAGTACAGGCAGGCTTTCTTCCAGATATTCTACCTCGGCAGGTGCTCGGACCTCCTCAGCACGATGGGCAGCCTCTTCCCGGAGCTCGGCACGACAGCGGCCGACTGTAACGAGATGAGCTGGCTGCGCGCCATGGCGTTCATCTTCGGCGACCGCAACACGCCGGTGGAGGCGCTCCTGAACCGGACCAACAACGCGGGCAGCAACTGGTACTTCAAGGGCAAGTCCGACTACGTGCGCCGGGCCGTCGGCAGGGGCGGGTGGGACAGCCTGTACCAGCAGTGGCTCTCGCCGAACGGCAACGGGCAGATGATCCTGGAGCCGCACGGCGCTGCGGTCGGCGGCGCCAACACGATGACCACCTCGCCGTACCCGCACCGCAGGGGCGTGCTGTTCAACATCCAGTACGGCTCCAACTGGAGCTGTGGCGCCAACGGCACGGAGGCGGCCGCGGGGCTCGCGTGGCTCAACGGGATCTACGGGTTCATGACGCCGTTCGTCACCAGCAGCCCCAGGGAGGCGTTCGCCAACTACCGCGACCTGGACATGGGCCAGAACGTGATCGGCGGTGACGGCTTGTCATCATACTGGAGAGCGAGGGCGTGGGCGGAGAGGTACTTCATGGGGAACTACCGGCGGCTGGCAGCGGTGAAGGCAGCGGTGGATCCCACTGACTACTTCAGGAATGAGCAGAGCATCCCACCACTTCCCAAGTAGACATTTTTTAGGTGACTAAGATCGTGCCCGTGCGTTGCAACGGGAACAAAAATAACACCGCGATAATATAAGTTTTAATGTGTTTTGTACTATTATTATAAAAAAAACGATTCCAAGTATGATGTTCACAATATTTTGTTTTTTAGTATATATTCAGAAAAGTAATGATCACAATGTTGTGTATTGCAGACTATTAGTGACCTCAAAAGTAGATGCATCTGAGTCATCTGACAAAAGTCAAAAAGAATGTGAACTGGGAAACAGGATAAATGACCACGACACAGTCAAAAGAGTAAAAAATTCTAGTACTCGAGGAGCATGGCTTGATAAGATCATGGAAAGCTTCAGTCTATTAGCACTGCATATCTGCAGTTATAAGGAATTCACAGTCGTCAGGTGTCCAGTATACCATATCAAAAGAAAATAACAAACTTGGGCCAACATCATGAAGTCCAGTAAGATAACATATCTCTATGAGTATAATGCCAAGCAAAGAATATTTGCTTCTGCTCCGCTATTCTTTTGGAAAGCACCTAACTTCTTAACTTCCATGGTTTCAGTCTTGTTTTTCGTCTTTTGACAGAGTTGCCCCAAACTCCATCTATGCTCTTCCGAGCAGCACTTTTCTGCTTTAACTATCCTTTTGAAAACACCCAGCGACATAAAACAGAGAACACTGTCTCAAACTCGACATAAAAACAGAGAGCACTGTCTCAAACTTTGCTTTTCTTTCCCTTTTGAAAGGTATTGCCCACAAACACCATATCATTTCCATACTGAACTCAAGAGCAAAATATGCTTCAAGAAATTAGCAAAGGTAAAATAATGAACCACTAATGAAGAGAAATTTGCAATACATGAGAAAGTTGTTAATTAATAGGTAATATCTATGATGCAAAGGCAGCAGGACAAATCTTTCAGAGTATATATTCACCCAGAACAATATCCTTCAAGTACTCAATTGCGAACTTATTGCTCCCTCTGCTACAAGACATCTTCCAATGCAAAGAAAGAGGCACTTAAAAAGCAAAGAATAGCAGATTATAGCATTATATATGCACTAAACATTTCAAAGTTTTTATTTGTTTCAAAGAAATATATTAGATTGAGCCTGTAAGATGAAGGGCACCTGTCCAAACAACATCAAATCAAAAGAATCAATATAAACAGTTGTCTTATATATTATCGAGTATATGGTACACAAAAGAACCATCCTGATGGCTGGGAATCTAAGAAATACAAAAGTATGATGACATTGTTCTAAGATTATTCAAACATCCATGTTCTAAGATTATTCAAACATCCATGTTCTTCCCCTTCCTTGGAATGAGTTTTTTCTTGAGACATAGCCCCTTCCTTGGACTGATCATAGTATCCCCTTTCCAAATTCAAGCTCAAACTGTGCAGACTTGAAGGGTGGGGCATGCTTGTTTTTTACAATCTTCACAGCAATTTGACTGCCTATTGTCTGCAAATGGAAGACATCATCGTTCAGAAGCTATAGTGTATACTGTTTCAGGGAGCACCAAATCTCACTACTGCAAAGTTCGTATGGCATATGTAGAGTCAGTTATTTTAATTCACAAATAATTTATGCTTGTAGAGTGACATCACATGTAGATGCCTATAAATTGCCTATTCCATGTGTCTCGTAGCTTAGTGACTCAGTTAAACAGGCCTCATGCAGACATGTATATCACTGCTAAATCAAAGCCACGCTGTGAACATAATGAATTTATAGCATAAAACAGGCCTCATGCAGCATGTAATTCCGGAACTTGAAGGTAAAAAACAACAACTATATTTATAGCCTTAATCAAAGTCCAATACGGCAACAATCTTCTGACTTATGTGAAGCTTCGACTCAATAAGAAACATAATGGAATAACTTATAAATAAATTACTTCAACTAACACTGAGAAAAATATGTATGATTAATACCTAATTAATAAATAAAAAATTGTCTGTGAAAGTGAAAGGGAGTGGCTAAGCTTGCGAAGAGCTTGGCTCATCAACCTAGCCTGAAGAGCAACAAGTGCATCACCCATCTCACCGTCGAGCTCTGTCCTTGGAACAAGCGCAGACGACACCAGGAACACTAAATATGCAGTACAGGTTTGGGATTGGGGCTCTTACCCTTGAGGAGCCATGTAGCCGGTGGAGCTCTGCAGTTGCGGCCCCTTCACCCGCCGATTAGTGGATGGCGAAGAGGGCGGCCTGCTGTTGGCCGGAGCAGCGGCACCCGAACCCTAGCGCCTGCTGCCAGGACGGACTGGCTGGCTGGGGCGGGTTCTGATGGAAACGGCGGCCGGGGTGGGGAGGACGAATCGGAGGAGGCGCTGGGCGTTGTCCGGCGCGGCAGGACCCGGCCGATGGCGGACTTCTACGGCGACGGGCTTCTATGGCTGTGACGGGATCTGGGCGGCGGCGCTCTAGGTGCGACGCAAGGGGTCGGGGAGTGTGCCAGTGCCACGGTGGTGGTGGGGGGCCACGCGTGCTGTGGACCGAGGGATTGCCGAGCGAGCGCCGCCGGGAAAAGAGGCGAGGACCGCACAGCGCTATGGCCGCCGCTAGAAGGGATGCGAACGCACGCTAGGTGATGGGTCCCACCTGTCGGCGCCGATTCAAGAGTGCCGGGTGAAACTGGAGTCGGGTTTCGTCCTGTCCGGTAGACCTGGACATTTACCACTTTTTAGTGGTAGAGATAGCGCGTCGACATTTGCATCTCCACCATTTGCATCTCGATAGGCTCTAATTAGTCGATTTTCCCTATGTTATGCCACTTCTATATGAAGAAGAAACAAAGGTACACTGCTTTTTTTTCAGAATCTCAAACTTTATTAACTGGTCTTAGAATACATTGCTAGCCCAATCAAGGGCCTCTGTAAACACAATCAAGGGCTTGTTTCGGAGCCCAATCCATGGAGCGTCATAGCCTTTTCCTTTGGGCTCGAGAGCAGTGATGCTTGGCCCGGCCCAAACTTTCATGTTCTACTCTATCATTCCAAATTATTAGTCATTTTGATTTTTCTTATATAGAGATTTTTCTATGTATCTAAGTAATACATAGTAAAATCTATATATAAAAAAAATCAAAGTGACTTATAATTGGAACGGAAGGAGTATATATGTCGACCGTTCCCTCACCCTCCTAGAGCGAAAATTTCGTGAGTATAAGCACCCGCGGAGTCTATTTTAACAGTCTAGAGATTCACACTTAGAAGCTTTAAAAAATTTTAAAAACTTTACGCATCAATCACCGATAATTCCATCAAGCCCTCGTGTGGCCATTCTATCTTAGTAATAATTGTCCATGGGAATGGGCTTGTAGTCCAATAATGGTGGAACTGTTCAGTGGGACGCTACCCACCAGAGTTTAAATTCTGGTGCTATTTTTCGACGTTATGCGTTAAGTGGTAAGTGATGTTCCCGTCGACAACGAGGTGCCACTGGTGACTTCGGAAATCTCCAGATCTGCCGGTTGCTCAGTCCATCGGAGGTGCTAATGGGAGTAGGGTTTGCGTACGTGTGTTCATATAGGAGTGAGTGTGCGTGCGTGTTATGTACGTCTGCGTTGTACTGTGTAGTTCTTTAAAAAAAGTAATAATTGTCCATGGTTGACCTTGTCAATATGACCTTCATGACACCGCAAGTAGGTTCATCTACTTGAAATATTCCTCAAGTATAGTTGAGTACCTTGAATAGTGAATCATATAACTCATTTTATCTTTAAGATATAGAGCAAGACACTCTCAAGTACATGCCAATAATTATCACCCTCATCCTATGTTCAAGGATGGCACGGTAGCTTGTTGGCCAGTCTAGAGCAACCCGACGACATTCCTACCTGAAAACTAGTTGTTCTTTGTCACACAAGCACGAAACACGTGAGAACCGGCTAGGATGGTACTTGCGGAGTTGTGCCTGCGTGACCTTGCACTTATGGTATGTGACCCATTTTCGCGTCATTGAAAACTTAACCAAAATTAAGAATGTTTAGCTTCATCTAACCATAGCTTTTTACGATGAGCCACGTGTAGGCAATGACAGCATCTACAGCTGCAATTCTGGAGGAACACGACATGCTTTTTAAGAGGGGGAGGTCCATTGCAAAACGTGGACAATTTGCAGACTAGAAGAACAAGCCAGGTCAATTTGCAGTGACTTCTGTCGATCCATGGAGACCGTATTGCTTCATCATAGGAACACTAGCCATTAGCCAATCTAAACATGTAGCCACGCCAATATAGAAGAACACCAAAAATTGTTGGCTAAGAAGAACAAGCAAAGATAAAATGTCGCGTTCAGAGTTCGGCAACAAGAATACACAAAACGAATAATAAAAGGTCATCTATCCATATACTCTGGTCTCCACAACACTTGATCAAGCATAGCAAGCCGGCACTCCATCACGAACGCGATGAAATGTTGTCAAGATCCTGGAGAAATCTGGCACAGTCAGTGTGAGACGAGCCCCCTTCCTGCATCGCATTGGCTGCCGTATCTTTGGCAGCCGCTACCCTCTCTCTGAGCATCCTCCCACCCTCGAATTCCATCACCCACCTCACCTTCGTCTCCACCTCATCCGCCGTCACCGCCTCGCCGTCGTATCCCGTCATCCCCACGCCGAGCTTCATTTCTTGCACGAGGAACACCTTATTCAACTTCTGCTCTGCATACATGGGCCAGCACAAGAGGGGCAGCCCTGCCGTGATGCCCTCCAGCGTTGAGTTCCATCCGCAGTGCGTCACGAAAGCGCCGGCCGCCCTATGGCGCAGCACGTCCACCTGCGGCACCCAGAACTTGACCACGAGGCCACTGCCCGTGTTCCTCTCCAAGAATCCATCTGCAAGGAGGGTGCCGAGCTCGGGCTCCGACGATGCCTCACCCACACCCACGCCCAGCTTGTTGTCACGGGGCATGGGGTGCGCACCACCCAGAGAAACCTCTGCTCCGACCTCTCCAGTCCGATGGCGATCTCCTTCAGCTGCCTCTTGGAGAACGTGCCCATGCTCCCAAAGCAGAGGAACACGACGCGGCGGTCGGGCTGCGAGTCCAGCCAGCGGAGGCACTCGTGCTCCTTTTCCCCACCGCCGCCGCCAGACACCAGTGGCCCGACGCAGTAGACTGGTGGCGTAGCAAGGCAGGGCACGCACAGCCTGTCCTGGAGAGCGCGCACCGCCCGAGTCTCCAGCTCCACGAACATGTTGACGAGGATCCCGTCGGACGCCGCCATCCGCTGGACCGTTTGGAAGATGGCCCTGGCTGCTTCGGTGTCGTCGTCAACTACTCTCGGCAGATCTGACACCTTGAACGGAGGAGCACCCGGCACGGAAAGGGTGGTGTCGCCGCGACACTACCGGAATCCCCTTTTTTGCCGATGGCCGGCCGCCATCGGCAAAGCCAGTTTTGCCATCGGCAAAGGGTTTGCCGATGGCAATCTGACGTGGCCATCGGCAAACCCCCATCGGCAAAAATTTCATCGGCAAAGCCGAGTTTGTCGATGGCCACTGACATTGCCATCGGAAAACCTTTGCCGATGGCCACGCGTGCCATCGGAAAAGCGGCCACGTCAGCCGACGCGCCGTCAGGCTGATGGTGGCTTTGCCGATGGCTGACGTGGCCCCGGCCATCGGCAAACCCGTTTTTATTTTTTTTTTTGAAATTTTTTTGCCGATGGCCTCGGCCATCGGCAATTTGCCGATGGTCTCGAGACCATCGGCAAAAAAATTTCAAAAAAATAAAAAAGAGTTTGCCGATGGCCGAGGCCATCGGCAAAGTTATGGCAAGTTTGCCGATGGCCAGGGCCATCGGCAAACCCGGGGATTAGCTGAATCATAACTCGGCAAACCTGAAATTTTTTTTTTATTTTTTCTGTTTTCTTTCCATTTTCATTACATTTTAGCACATGCATCACATATATATCAATTAACCCACATATATAGCATATAATCCACATATATAGCAACGAAATACGGTTTTAAGCATCGATACATGTCCATCGGAATCCAAACATATCCGGGTCACAGGCAAAAGAGTAATACATGTCAAAAGTCATCCATACATGTCTCACAAGCTACAAGGCTAAACCTAGCTAGTGGCGCCGTCTCCGGGGGTCCCAGAGCCCCCAGCACCATCGTCCCACCGAGACCAAGAGTTCTGCGGGGCCGCAGCGTACTGCCAGTGGCCGAGGTGCTGCGGAGGGAGCACGGCAGGGTCGGAGTGCCCCGGGTGCAGAGACCCGGAGTGCGGGTGCTGCGGCCACGAGTACCCCTGCGGCGGTGGAGGACCCCAGTACGTCTGCGTGGGGAAGCTCTGGTACGGTGGCCAGCCGTGCGGTGGAGAAGGACCCTGTGGAGAAGCTCCTGGTGGGCTTGGAGTCGGGTTCGAACCCGCCGACGGTGCCTGCACAAAGAACAAGTGATGTAATTAGTACAACTCCCCTGCAAAATTTCGGCAGCACCTCCCCTGCACGAGGAGGTTCCAAAACCTGCAAAAAACATGGCACGAAGGCCAAACATGGGCACGAAGGCCAAACATGGGCACGAAGGCCAAACATGGCACGAAGGCCAAACATGGCACGAAGGCCAAACATGGGCACGAAGGCCAACTAACGCGACAAGCTAAAGCGAGAGGCAATGTACTCACCCGACCAAGTCCAGGAAGAGGCAGTGCACCAGGCAGTGGAACTACCGGTGGTGGAGCGTAGATCGAGGCAGGAGGCGGCTCCATTCCCGGGATCTGGGCCGCGAAGTGTCCTAACACCGAGGCCAACTGATGCTGGTAGTGCGCCGTCAGTGCCACCACCTGCTCCTGAACCCGCGCCGCCATCCTCGCCTCAATCCTCGCCTGAATGGCCTCCTCCCGCTCCTCCTCCCTCTTCTTCATCTCCTCGATCGTGGCCTGCAATATTACACCATCACGATTGATGTTATTTGAAGGCAAGCTAAATCATGAAGGCAGGCTACATCATGAAACTCCACTTACCTGAAGACTGCTGATCATCTGCGCGCTGCTCGGCTGCCGAGGCGCTATGGGGATCTGCGATCCGCCCCAACTTTCCCGGTCTCTCCTGCGGATCTCGGTCAGCGTCTCAACAGAGGACGGGTCGATGGCACTGTTGGCCAAGTAGTACCGGTCGTGCTGCTTCCCTCCTCCAACCCTCTGCAGGAGGTCAGTGTCCAGGGGCTTGGTGGCGGGGTCGTAGGTGTCGCCATGTTTCGCTCGAGCTGCGGCGGTGTACTTGGTGAGCCTCTCGTAGGCCGTCGGGCTGGTGTACTTCTCTGGCCCGTGCAACGAGCTGTACACGGTGGTGGGCGCTGTCGCTCTGCCGATGTGAGCAAGCACGAACCCCGTGAACTCGTTGATTTGCTGACCACCATGCGACGCCGACTGCGAGAAAAACACAAACATGGTTACAAGTAGTGACAATTGAGCGCTATAACAAATGCATGAACAGAAGGATACATACCCATCTGTCCATGAACTGTGGCAGGATCTGGCTCCCTTGGTGGTGTGGGATCCCTGACCGGTCGAGCTCCGCCTTGCATTTCAAATGACGTCTTCTGCGCTCCGCGTACGCCGCAGGCGTACGCCACCCTTTGACAATTGCCTCCCAGCAGTCCTCGTACTTGCTGCACCACCCCGGAGGCATCTGCATGACATTCAAGTTTTTGATATTAGAGATAATGAATGGAATGTGTCATGTAAGAAATCATAACAGATGTTTCCTGCCTAATTACCTGCAAGTACTGCTCCTCGGTGAGGTCGGTCTCCTCCTGACAAGACAACTCCCGGGCCTCCGTCTTACTTATCTTCTGATTCTTGATGTTGGCGTAGTAGCAGATGACGGCCTGGGTACGCGCCTCGTAGAACATGTCCCCGAGCCGGTCAGCGCACACCACGTCCTGCTGCTGCGATGCCCGCACGTCGTCCACCCCCTCGTCCAACTTGAAGTACAACTGCACACAGGCATCAAACATCATTTCATTGTTTGAAAGAAGTCCAACGAATAATGTTGTATTGAGATATGTGATGCGATGCAAAGACTCACCCAAAACTCATCCTTGATCTTCTGAGCAAGGACTCTTCCCTCGTCGTCCTTGATAAGGTAGAAGTCCCGCCAATCCTCAAGACGATGGTCTCACCCTTGGGGGTGACGACCAAGCCGTGGAAGTGCTTCTTAATCGCAGGCTCGGATGCTAGTTGGACAGCGTGAGCACTCCTTTTTTGTCACCTTTGCCCAGCCCCTGCACGAGTCATTAACAGCAATTGTTAGTACGCATTTTGAATTTGAAAATGTCATATGAACAAGTGTAGAAATCAACAATGGTTACTTACTTGCCCGCGGGCCGGATCACCGGGCGCTCGTCAGCGGCTGGAGGGTCCTTAGGGAGCCTGGTGGGGCCGCGCTGGAAGGGCTTACGAGTAGCTGTGGAACTCGAGCCGCCCGCGGACTCCTCCAAGGCACCCTGGACCTCGTCGTCGCCACCCTCGCCGTCCTCGTCGTCTCCGCCACTGCCGCCACCACCGTCACCGGCCGTCTCGAACTCCTCCTCGAACAGCCTCCTCGTCGGCACGCGGTGTCGTCCGTTGGGGGCCCTCCGACCCTGACTAGTGGACGGCTCAACCTCAAGCTCCTCATCCTCATCCTCGTCCTCGTCCTCGCTGTGGTCGGCCGCCACGTCCTCCTCGTCCTCGAGGGGGTCGTCCTCGCGGTGGTCGGCCGCCACGTGCTCCTCCTCCTCGCGCCGCTGCTTCCGGTACCTCGACTGGACATTCCGTTGTGGCCGCTTTCCGCCTAGCATTTTGTCGAGTGCCTGCAATGACAAAGATTAGAAGAGTTAGTATTAATGACAAATACTTGTAAAGAAACGTAAATGCAAAGCAAAATTAAGAACTGCAAGGTAATATTAATAACAATATAGTATTACATGAATTAGAAATTATCTCTGCGAAAGGCAATATTGCTGGCGAGCACTCGTCCTCATCATCAGTAGTGTCATCATCAGTATCAATATTGTCGAGCTCTCTTTCGTCCTCCTCATGATCAACATCCTCCTCAACAACTACATCGCGTCGCCACTGCCATTCCTCAAGGATTCGTAAGTCCTCAGCATCGTGCACCTCATCACCCTCGTCCTCATCGATGTCGTTGTTTACTTCCATACCCATCAGCGAAGCAATGTCTATCTCCAACCTACCTTTTAGCCCCTCAGGTTGATAGAACTCATCATTCCTTGGGTCAAAGTTGTAATCATCATCGTTTGGGACCCCGCTTTACCGTGCGGCGATACCATGTGCACAAGGCTCCAACCCGCAAGGCGCACGTCATTTTGGTTTGCCCATGGGAGGTAATAAACTTGCGTGGCGTCTCGGTTAGCCACAATATAGACATCATCCCCTCCATATTTGGAATCCTCTCAGATTTCGACTAGCCCAATTGATGTGTCCTTTTTCGTGACACCAGGATCGAACCAATGGCATTTGAATACCATTGGCTTACAACCTAGGTATTTGCCAAAGTCAAGCTCCAATATCTCATCGACTATGCCGTAATAGTCCTTCCCATCCGTGCCGGGCGTACGAACTCCGCTGCACGTGGTTTTTAGGTTGCCCCGTTTCTCTTCGTACTTTCTCGTGCGAAAGCGATAGCCATTCACGTCATAAACGTTGAATGACCGACAAGTACGGTCAAAGCATTTGCCCACACATATCAATGCGGGACTCATTTCCGCATCAAAATTAGCCTGCAAGGTTAGGACAGGTAGATAGTTACATTACTCGCTCATAGGAGCAAAGTGGAATCTCAAAGTCGGAAAGAGGTTTCTTGGATGGTACCTTGCTACTGAACCAATTGACGAAATCGGGCTTATTATGTCTGAGAAGATGGTCTTTTTCATCCTCGGTAGGAGCCGTACTGCCCCTCCAGTGTTCAATGATAAATTCCCTGCAGAAACAATAGACAAGGGGGTCGGGTCGATAGGTGGAGGATAGTGGCGGCAAATTTAACAAGCTAGCTCATCGAGAACTTACTCTTGATAATCTCGGGTTTCTTCAAGGTTCAGCAACAAGTACATCATGATAGTGTGCCACTCAACATGCATCAAGTACATGTTGGTCCCCGCGCCGCTCTCCCGAGATCCCCTTTGAAAAGGCCGAGGGTGCATGAATTCTCGTCGATGTTGTAACGAGGGGTTGGATCTCCCGGTCTTTGAAGTTTTCGGTATAGTACGCCGTGTGAATGTCGACACCTCCTCCATAATGAATGCCTCGCAACGGAAGCCTCAATTTTGGCTTTATTTTTACACTTCTTCCGAAGTAGCTTTAGACACCTCTCGATTGGATAGCACCACCGGTGTTGCACGGGCCCCCCCAACCATGCCTCCCTTGGTAGGTGCAAAATGAGATGCTGCATGGAGAGGAAGAAGCCGGGTGGAAGTATCATCTCCAACTTGCAGAGCAACTTTGGTGCTTGTTCCTCCAGTTCAACACAAACTTCCCGAGACAACTCCTTGGCACAAAGCTGGTGGAAGAAAAAGCTCAACTCTGCCAGGACGCGCCACACTGGCTCGGGGAGGTATCCCCGGGTCATCGCAGGAAGGATCCGCTCAATCCAGATGTGGAAGTCATGACTCTTCATCCCTACGACTTTACCAGTCTGCAAGTTCACTGCCCTGCTCAGATTCGCCGCATACCCATCAGGAAAACTTAGCTTCTTCATCCACTCCAGTGCTTCCTTCCTATGTGGCCTCTTCAGGATGTAATCGGGCGGGCCCTTCTTCCATCTCTTGCCTGGTGCAGGGGCCTTCATCACTAGATGTGGTCTATCATAAATCATTTCAAGGTCCAGTCTAGCCTTAATGTTGTCCTTTGACTTCTTGCCAATCTCCATGAGTGTTGCCCAGAGTGCCTCGGCGACATTCTTTTCTGTGTGCATTACATCGATGTTGTGTGGAAGGAGAAGGTCCTTGTAGTAGGGGAGCCTAGTCAAGCCCGAGATATGAGTCCACATGTGCGTGGTACCATATCCTTTGAAACCACCATTCACGTCATCAATTTCGAGAGCCTCTATCTGTGCAAGGATGTCAGCTGGGCTCTTTTCCTTAGGGATGGGGCCGGTGACTTGAACACCTTTCATGAAGTGCTTTTTATCTCGTCTCAGTGGATTGTCCTTCTTTAGGAATTGACGATGTTTGTCGAAAGAAGAATACTTGCCACCCTTGGCCAGCCAGGTGAACATCACATCTGCCTTGCATGTTGGGCAAGGGAACTTCCCGTGAACACACCACGCGCTGAATAAGCCGTACGCCAGGAAGTCATGCATTGAGTACTGGTACCACACATGCATCGTGAAGTTCGTCTTTGTTGCTCGGTCGTATGTCAGTACCCCCTCTTCTCATGCTTTCTGCAATTCATCCCACACTGGCTGCATGAACACACCCATATTGTTGCCCGGGTGTCCAAGTATTATCAGCGTCAAGAACACGTTCTTGGGTTCGAACATGACACCGGGGGGAAGATTCAGGAGGATCACGAACACGGGCCAACAAGTGTACGGGGCCGCACTCATCCCAAACGGGTTGAACCCATCTGTTGCCAGTGCTACGCGTACATTCCGAGCCTCCTTGGCCTTTTCCTGATTCAATGCATCGAAGTGCTTCCATGCCTCAGCATCCACTGGGTGCTGCATCTTCTCACTGTATCTTTTGCCATTCTTGTGCCACGTCATTTGTTTCGCTGACTCCTCTGTCATGTACAGCCGTTGCAGCCTCGGTAGTACAGGAAGGTGCCTAACCACCATCAAGGGGATCTTAGACTGTTTCTTACTGCCATCACTGCCTTCTACCTCCACGTATCTAGAGGCTTTGCACTTCGGACAGTGTGTTGATATCGCTTCGTCTCCCCGGAACAGGACACACCCGTTCTTACAAGCTTGGATCGGGTCATACGGCATCTTGAGTGCTCGAAGGAGCCTCTGTGACTCGTACATGCTCTTCGACAACACATGAAGCTCCAGAAGCAGCCCGCCAACCGTCGCCAACACGAGATCAAAACCTTCTCGACTGATGCCCAGTGACGCCTTCAAGCCTATTAGGCGTGAAATGGCATCCAGTTTAGAAATGTTGGTGTTCACGTGAAGGGGCTGCTGTGCCGCCTCCATCATGGTGTAGTACGCCTTTGCTGTGTCCTCTGGATCTTGTTCCTCCACCTCCGTTCCTTCACAGCGGCAACGTCGCAAAGCATGTCGCCATTCCGGCATCGCATCAAACCCCGTGAGGTCCGGTATCACCACCACCTCCCTAAGCCGTTTGCGTTCCCCATGGAGAGTCCATCGGGTGTAGTTTGGAACGTATCCATACTTCCAAATATCTTGCCACATCGGCCGCTTCTCTTTCCTTGTCTCGTTCTTACACTTGGCACAGGGACAAAACACCCGAATCGACCCTTTAGCAGATGGGCCAAATGCTTGCTCTAGGAATTCATTGGTCCCCTTCATCCATTCCTCTGTCTTGTCTTTGAACCCCGTGTATATCCACTCACGGTCAGCCATCCTCTGTCATGCGCCAACATAAGCGAGTAACAGTGTTGTTCTAAGGCCAAACCTTAGAACCCCTCCGGTGGTAAACCTGAATATACTCAACGAGTAATACTGAATCTAGCTACGAAATGACAAATGGAACACGAAATGAACAGAACTCAAGCTCAATGTATTCCATTATATTCCAATCCTTTTTACAGTCCCATCAGGGCCGTATTTATAGGAGCCCGTAGGCATTTACATGACTATAATGCCCTTGAGCCGCTTCTCCTGATTTCTCACGCTCGTAGGTAGCAGGGGCGTAACAGTCTTCTTGGTGCTTTTCCGGGTTGCAGTCCGAATGGCCGACAACTCCTGTGCCCACCAGCAAAGCGAGCAATCTTCACGGAGAGCAGCGGCGCGACGTCCCCGCACAAGCAAAATACCCGCCTTGGCCGCCGGTGCTGATTCGGTTAAAGGCACCGAAGCCCTCCTTGCATGTACATTTCGGTGGCCTTACAACCGGGCGAGCTGGTCCGTCAGTCTGCCTGCAGCTGGCACAGGCGACCGAATCATCCAGTTATCCTATTTAGTTGACCAACCGAATTGGTCGACTGTTCACGGTCAGCCGGCACGAGTGACCGAATCGTCTCATTTGGCCGATTCGGCTGCCTAACCGAATTGACATCTCGTTATTTTAGCGGGACAGGGTGCCTAAGTCCCGGTTGTCACCCAACAGTAGCCCCTCAGCGGTCACCGAAGCGACTATTTTCTACTTCGGTTGCCGCTGACTTACAGATGATAATCGAAAGACCAAGCGCTGTCCCACGGAGAGGACGATTTTTTTTTGAACCGTTAATCCGCATCGGGATTCGCGACCGACGCAACGGTTAGCCTAACTGCTGGCCTGACCGCCGCGGGCGCCTATAAAAGCCCCCCCGACCGCCAGCGGTCACTTTCCGCCGCGCGCGATCTTGAACCCCTGGTGCTGGTTCGGTTGCCTGCTCCTCCGATTCGGTCTGTTGATTCGGTGCCCTAGCCCCCGATTCGGCGAACCGTTTCGGTGCCTTGCTCAGAGCGGTATTTCGGGCCGCCTTCCTTCCCAGCTCCCGATTCGGTGTCTCCAACCGAGACAGCGTTTCGCCTTTCCAGCCCCTTGGAGTAGTTCGTTCTCTCCGCCAAGTCACCCTTTTCGGTTTTCTTCAAGGTGAAAACTTGCTATCTTTATTATTCTTTACTAAATAATTGTACCAAAGTGTTCTCAATTTCATATTCGGTATGCCCGAGTACATTGTCTTGTATTTAATTCCCCTTTTTTTTTCCTTTTTATAGTCACGGTGGGTTTTTTCATTGTGTATTGCTAACATGTTGCGGGTCCCGACTAGTGCTGATATTTCGGTTTCTGACCCATCAGTTTCGGCTTCTGAGTCTGCTTCTGGGTCCAGTTCTAGTGAAAGCAGTGAACAGCATATTCCACCAGGGAAAAGGCCGATGCCCCTCAGAGCTATTCTGCCCGAATCAGCTCACGAATCTGATGAAACCGAAACCGAAGAGGGAGATGAAGAGGACGAGTATATTGAGTGCTTTGACTCCTCAGAAGGTGAAAAAGAAGCTCGTGCTGCACAGGGGAGAGATGAAGGTAGTTCGGCTCCTCATGCCGAAGAGGTTGCCGAATCTGCTCCTGCTCGCCCACCGAGGCCGTTAAGAGGGCCGAGGCATACTGGCTGGTAATGCCGCCTTGACCGGTCCAAATCCACTGTTCGTATGCTGAACCAATATCAGCGAGATGGTATTCCAAACCCGAAGAGTACCCCAAACCCGAACCTACCGAAGCTCTTGTGTTCTGGGACTACTTTAAGGCTGGACTACACTTCCCCCTTGAGGATTTTGTCGCAAGGGTTTTGGATACCTTTAACTTGCAGATTCACCATCTAACACCGAATGCAATTGTGCGCCTCAGCTATTATGCCATGGCACAGAAGATGATGGGGAGCGAACTGAGCGTGCCGGTGTTTACTCGGCATTATGAGACTCAGCTCTACTCCACTTACGGGACCGATGATGCGGGGACGAAAGAACTTCGGTTGGAGGTGGGCTCTTATAACTTTGTCCCCTCCCGAGGTAACACGGCCTTACCGTATAGTTCCCACCTTCAAGAACAAGTGGCAAGATTGGAAAAAACATTGGTTTTACTATCGTGTGTGTGATGACGCCGATGTGGCTCTTGCTAAGGATCGGGGCCAACCGAAAGCTCATCCTCGGTTTCGTTATGACCCGAATGGAAGGTCTTGTTTCGGCTCCCGAAATGGTTATGAGGCCACTTGATGATGCCGCCGAGTCCTACCGGCAAACGGCCGAAAGGCAAACAAGCCGAGATCCGGTTGAAGAAATGCTTTCTTTTGGTCGGTGGCCACTTTGCACCAAAGATGAAGTTTGATGGCTTTTCATACCACCGGGGGTACCGAAGGCCCTCGGTCAATCGCTCGTCCACTTGGTTATGACTCAGATTCTGATTTTGTGAAAGAGATGGAGAGGAGAGCCAATCGGCTATGTGACCCCTTCAACGACAAAGAGTATGATTTGAGCATGGCCAAACTCAGGTCCCTTCGGCGCCTCAACCAAATTTGGGACTGCATGAATGTTGAATACCCTGACCGGCTTCCTCCAATCAGAAGACAAAGGGGAGATGCCGCTATTGGTTCAGCTGTTTCGGCTCCACCACCGATTGCGGTGCGTGGTCGTGGAAGCAGCCGGGCTCAAGGCCGGGGCGCCCAAAATGTTCGCGGTACGCGCCAAGCCGAAGCCCAGCGGCGCCGTCAAATCAGTCGGCCAACTCAGCCCTAGGAGACCGAAGACGTCCGGGTATGTCGCCTGCTTGCCAAGCGGGATTGGGTGAAACCCATAAAACAAAGCCGCAATCAAGTTATTATTGCGCCCAAAGCTGATTCGGTTATATCTGGGCATACGGTAGAAAGACTTAGCCTGGAATTCTAACTTGCAGCTTTCTTTGCATAGCTAACTCATTCTAGCTGCCTGTTCTTTTATCAGCTCGGCTTATGTTGATTCGGTTTGATTCTGTCTTACAGGAGTTTGCCGAATCCAGTGAAGAAGCTTCATCAATGGCTGGTGGCAAGATGAGGAGTGCTCGTGATGTGATGATTGATGATCTGCCAACAGTGAGCGGCTTCAAGGTGCCATCCAAAAAGAGGAAGGTTCGTGATGGGGCTACTTCAGCGCCCACCTCGCAGCTTCCGCCAAGGGGGACAACCAGTGGCCTAAGCCTTGGTGCCCCCGCCAAAGTTGGTGCCCGGGCCACTGAAGCGGCGGCTCAAGCTACTTCGGGTGGCTTGCTGGAGGTTGCCGGTGGGCATCGCAGTATCACCCCCGCTAGTCGTCATCATGCCGAATCCACGCGCATGACACCGGAGATGTCCCCGAATGTCTTATTCGGCAAGGGGTTTGTTTCCCTTGAGCCATCGAGCTTTCGGTTTGGCCCAATGAAGGTGTACTCAGGCTCGTGCTCTGCTGACGAGCACAGCCCCGAACGGGAAGAGACTTACGAACTTGCTCGTGCTTTAGGAGTTGTCTCTGACGCCCGTTTGGTGGCGTATGTGGACCCCCGCGAAGTGGGTATTCTGCCCTCCCAAGCTGCTTTGGGCTTCGGTCAAGAGTGTGGCTCGTCCTTTTCGGCCAGCCAGACCAAACAAGCCCTACTGGTGACGGACCGAAACGACATGCTTTCGGCGATTAACTTTCATGCTATTTCGGTAAGTATCCCGAATCGCCCAAATGTTTGGTTTCCTATTTCCCAAGAATTTCTGCTAGTGTGGATGTTTATGTTTTTATTTTCCCACAGGCTTCAGTCCTCTCTGGTGCGCTGCTGAAACAAGGCCACGCTACCCTTGCCCATGCCGAGAAACAACTTCTCCTTCGGGAAAAGGAAGTTAAGCGGCTGGAGACTAAACTGGCAGACACCGAAGGCCTTCTTGCTCAAGAGGTTGGGAAAACCGAAGCGGCCTTGGACGCTCAACGGCAGGCCGAAGCCGCTCTAGAGACCCAGAAGCAACTTGAGCGTGATGCGCACCGTGATGCCGAAAGGGGCCAAGCTACCGAGCGTGCTGTTGGTGAAAAGCTGGACGAGCTAAGTCTCCTGCTTCGGCGAGTGTTGAACGGCGTCGATGGGGACTGTGAGCCCCCTGCTGCTACCGAATCAGCCTTGATGAAGATTCGGTTCCTGAACCAAGAATTGTCCCAACTCGACTATGCCATTCAATTGGGCCGCGAATACGCTGGTTTTAAAACCGCCCGCGCTTTAATGAAGGCGGTGAAAGAAGAGGGCTGCGACCACTTTGCCAGGGCTACATGCTTTGAGAACGCCACCAGCTATTGGAAACCTGATCAAGACGTTCAAGCTGCCGCGAAAAAGTGGTTCTTTGACCTTTTCTGGACCGAAGCCGGGGGTCGAGACTTGGCTCTGCTTCGGGCTGCTTATGCTTACGCTAGGGTAACTGATTTTGCTGCCATGTTTATTTTTGACATTCGGTATATTGAGTGTATTCGGTTATTAGTACCGAAATTGACATGACTTGTATTATTGGTTGCAGGACCCTAGTGAAAGGCCTGCTATCAAGGCTAGGCTCGAAGCTTACATGGAAGAGCGCAACGCTCGGGAAGGTTCTCCAGCCATGCAGACACCGGTGGGAACCCCCGAAGCCCCTCACGCTGTTGCCGAAAAGCCAGCCGCTGAAGGACAAGCACTTGGCGATCGAGAAGGAACAAGGACCGAATCTGTTTCGGCTGCCGGTCCTCATGATGCTCCTGCACTGAACCCCTCTACCTCGACTCCCGAAGTTTGAACCACTTGCGTGTGGTTGTGAAAATACACTAAGTACTTTGTTAAGTTGGTTAACTTTTGCGGCCAGCATGTTGGCTGAATATGGGTGTTCTGTAATGCTACAAATTTAAGTTGGGATGTGGCTTCGGCTCTTAAAGCCGAATTGCTTGGGATAATACTATCGGTGTTGAAGTTTGGTTCGACCGAATGCGTATTGCTGGGGTCGGCGTTTATTTAGGTGTGCGATGCTCTTCGGTCTTCGAGCCGAGTTCGTGCTTGAAAAGCGTCGTCCCGCCCCACCTTTTTGGACCGAAGAGCGAGCGACTAGCTATCCTTAACTGAGGATTCGGTTTGCGTGTCCGAATCGGTACCGAATGCTATTTGTTGGTTTTTGAGGCCAAGTGTGTGCCGGATTTATCTGATTGGATTTGTAATGCGGATAGCTATCGTGTTACCCTTCGGTCTTCATACCGGTTCAAGGTGTGCTTGAAAAGCGCCGTCCCGCCCCGTCTTTTTAGACCGAAGGGGTGCGTGCTTAAGATTGTCCGGCTGTTGAACCGAATTGACTTTGTAGGATTTGGGAATCGAATTCTGATGGCTTGCAAACCGTTCCGCCCCATCTTTTTGAACTAGGGTAATATTTCTAAACAGAATTGTAATGATATTACAAATGTGCCAATGTTGGCTGTTACAGTTGATGGTTTATTTGTAGCAGTATGGTGACGCATCACCACCCGAAATGTCTTCGGCTTGACCGAGGCCCTTCTGTGGCCCTGCAGTTTGTGGCTAGGATGCAGAAACCCGTGGTGGATGTGGTTGTGTTGTATACACATTATTAATTGATACATCATGCCCCAATGCCACCCGCTGTTCTGGATGAGGAGTCTGTGGTGCCGGAGATAGCCGAGCTCACCGATGGAGAAGCCCTCATGGCGGTTGACACCGGCCAAGATACGCGGGGTATTGGCTTCGGTTAGCTAACCAAAACCGTGGCAACTGGCCCCGATGCTGACATCGCGCTGCGTTGCACCATGATCTATGGAAACCTCATTATGGTTCCACATCACCATTAACTGGCACATGGTCGTGCAGAACAGAACGCGGTGAAAGGCGCATGCCTTTCGGCCACTTGGGGACCGAGGCCGGTCTCGACCTTGGGACCGTGACCGCTGAGGTATATCTTGTGAAGACCGAATTGTCATCACCAGGAACACTGAAACCAAATGCGGTGTATCTCTCTGCCACCCGAATTCGCTCCTTCCTGAAGCCTCTCATGCCTATTTGACAATGACTTAACACCTCTCCCATGTTTGAGCTAGAACGGGCTTGATGGAATGATCTGTAAGAGAGTTTTGGATGCTCTTATATAGGGTTCTGTGACCCTAGGGTTCATAAATACATTGAACTACCTTGGTTATTAAATTTTGACAGGTACTTTTCATCATTGATTACGCCTGTTATAACGCACATGGCTGTGTGTTGGAGGTTTTTCTTGCCCTTTCGGCTTGTTTTGGTTGC
Organism: Themeda triandra; assembly: GCA_018135685.1. NCBI lineage: Eukaryota > Viridiplantae > Streptophyta > Magnoliopsida > Poales > Poaceae > Themeda > Themeda triandra. Next base: position 76,442 of record JAENPR010000560.1, read on the forward strand.
TTGCAACCATTTAAATCGATACCGAATATATGGACAGGCGCTTGTTGCCTGACCGTTTTCGGTGATTGTGTAGCTGATGTTACTGCCTTTCTGAGTAACTCAGTCATACAACCAATTGTACAGACGTATCTATACGTTTGGGATATCTCCTATTGTCTCCACAGGAGTTCCCAGCCTTCTCCGGCTTTATAGGTTGCTTACAACCTTTTCCGATTGTTGCAAACCGAAGCGTATTCGGTAACTATGTTGCAGACATGAATATAATTCCGCGAAGCATAACCATAGATGAAGTTAAACTTATTACATGGGATGCCTCATTAAAAAACCTCAGTGAGGAAAAAGAGTGCAGAGCCCCGAATGTCTTTAGACAAGTGTACCGAAATTACATGAAATTAAATTATTACATCTCCCTTTCTGGAGCACGCCATAGTCATGGATAGAATCGACGCAGATTATCTGCGTTCCAAGTGTGGGCTGATTCGCTTCCATCTTCGGTTACCAAGGTGAATACGCCAGTGCTGACCCTTCTTGCCACGATGTACGGTCCGTACCATGGTGACTGCAGTTTGCCTTGTTTATCTCGGTTGGCGGATAAGAACCATATCCCCCGGATTAATGTCTTTCCTCAGGATTTTCTTGTCTCTCCAACTTTTGGTTTCGGCGTGATATTTGTCAAGATTATCTGCGGCCTGAAGCTTCCTCTGGTCTGACGTTTCTACGTTTACCATTCTCTGAATTGGGTTGGTGGGCGATATCTCTGTTCTGAACGAGCCCATCCTTACTTCCTCTGGCGTTATGGCTTCTTCACCAAACAACAGCCGAAACGGGGTGAAACCTGTAGCTCTGGACCTGGACACATTGTGACCCCAAACAGTGGTAACCAGCTCTTGGGCCCATTTCCCTTTCTTTGATTCCTCGAGCGTCTTTGAGATGGTGGTGAAAACATCACCATTTACTCTTTCAACCGCCCCATTCGACTCCGGGTGATTCACCGAAGCGAATGACAGCTTAATTCCCAACTCTTCACAAAACATTTCGAATTGTGCCGAATCAAATTGTTTGCCGTTGTCAATTGTGATGTACGAGGGTACTCGAATCGGCGAGATGATTCGCCGCCAAACGAAATTCACCAAAGTCCCCGAAGTTATCTTAGCTAGCGGCTTGGCTTCCACCCATTTGGTGAAGTACTCCGAGCCACCGCGCATATTTGAGGTTCCCGGGAGCCGGGGGTAACGGTCCAACTATGTCTACACCCCAACGCCGAAGCGGCCGGAGTCGGGAATACGGGTGACGTAGGGTTAGCCGGAGAATTCTGCTTCTTTGCGAACATCTGACAACCCCTGCATGTTTTCACAATCTCCTTAGCGTCGATTACGGCCGTCGGCCAGTAGAATCCTTGCCTCATTGCTCCATGGGCAATTTTGTGATGACCTCTGTGAGCTCCACATGAACCCGAATGTATCTCGGTTAGCAGCTGTTTCCCTTCTCCTCTACTTATGCACTTGAGCATTGGAGCAACTACGCCCTCCTTGTACATGTTTTCCCCAATAATGGAGAATTGCTTCGTCCTGGAGTTCATTCGATGCATATCTTTCTTTGATGCTGGTTCGTATGAACCGTTGAGGTATGCCCAGATGGGCGCCCTCCAGTCGTCGCTTGCGATTGCATGAACGACCGAAGGTGACTCTTCTTCTTCCTTGACAGCCTTGACTGTTAGGACTTGATAAAAGACATCAGCTGGCAATGGACTGGCATTGGCAGCTGCTTTTGCTAACTCATCGGCTTCGGTGTTCTCCGACCTTGGAATATACTTCAGGGTAAAACCTGTGAAATATTTCTCCATTCTCCTTACGGTGGCCAGGTATGTGGCTAGCTCGGGGTCCTTTGCTGTGTATTCTTTCTGGACATGGCCGACCATTACCTGTGAGTCAGACCGAATCACACAACGTCGGACTCCGAGTGCTCTAAGTTTTCGTAGCCCCAGTAGTACTGCTTCGTATTCGGCGATATTGTTTGTGGTGAGGAACTGCAATCTGGCCGCGTATCGTATCCTTGGCCCATTGGGTGGAGTCAGTATGGCTGAGATTCCTGCGCCTGCTGAACACCATGACCCGTCGCAGTGCACGGTCCATTCGGGTTCGTCAAACTGCCTTGTGGAGTCATCTGCACTCGGTGTCTAGTCTGCTATGAAGTCTGCTAGCACCTATAACTTGATGGTTGATCTGTGCTCAAATGATATTATATATTCGTTCAGCTCGGCTGCCCACTTGCCGATTCGGCCTATTGCTTTGGTGTTGCAAAATAAAGATTCCAGCGGCTGGGATGACAAGACCCGAATCGGGTGTGCTTGGAAATAGTGCTTGAGCTTTCTGGAAGCCATCACTACTGTGTATGCAATCTTTTCTAGCTCAGTGTAATTCACCTTAGCGCCCGAAAGGGCTTCGGAGATGAAGTAGATGGGGAATTGTTGCATTTTACCCTCATATTCCTTCTCCTCAATCAATGCTGCGCTTACTGCTGCTGGCGCTGCCGATAGATATAATATCAGAGTTGCTCCGGATGTTGGCTTCGACAAAGTGTGGTGAGTCTCGGTGAGATACTTCTTGAGTTCCTCCAAAGCTTGCTGCTGTTTCAGTCCCCAACCGAAAGTCGATGCATTCCGGAGTGCTCGAAAAATGGTAATCCCCTTTCGCCTGATCTTGATATGAACCGCTCAAGGCTGCAATTCTCCCCGTGAGTTTCGCACCTCGCTTCGTTTTGAGGCGGTGCCTTGTTTGCGATGGCTGCAATCTTTTCGGGTTGGGTTCTATGCCCCCGGCGGAGACCAAACAACCGAGTAGTTTCCCTTTGCTGATACCGAATACACATTTGTCGGGGTTAAGTTTGAGGCCACTTGATCGCAGATTTGCGAATGTTTCTCTGAGATCATCGATATGTGCGTCCCTTTGGTCGCTCTTTACCACAATGTCGTCCACATAGGAAACGAGATTGTTTTTCTTCTTCTGCTCCCGGAATATTTTGTCAGTTAACCTGGAGAAAGTCGGTCCGGCATTCCTTAGCCCTTTGGGCATTCTCTTGTAGCAAAAGGTGCCATCCGGTGTGATGAAACTTGTCTTTTCCTGGTCTTCCGGGTCAAGCCATATCTGGTGATAACCCGAAAAACAGTCGAGCAAACTCATTATCTCACAACCGGCCGCGATGTCCACCAATTTGTCTATCCTGGGCAATGGATATGGGTCCTTCGGGCAATGCTTGTTGAGGTCGGTGAAATCAACGCACATTCGCCATTTGCCATTCTTCTTCTTTACCATGACCACGTTTGCTAGCCATTCGGGTACCGCACTTTTCTAATTACGTCGGCATCTAAAAGCCTCGTACTTGGCCGCCGCCGCCGCTCTTTCGTCGATATTTTGCGGAGCTTCGCTTTCTAGGCCCGGGCCGAATTGTTCACGTTCAGCCGTGTCTTGTGCAAGGCTTTGGTCTACTCCCCGCAGATCGCGTGTTGACCAAGCAAACACGTCTCGGTTTTCCAGCCAGAATTCCGTCGTCTTGAGGCTTCACCCGACCCAAACTTGCACCAATATTGACGCATTCGTCGGGCCAATTCGGGCTCGGGGACACCCGAATTGTTTCTTCTCGGGAGCGCCTTTGGCTCTTTGTTGTTGTTTTGGTCCTCCTCTTCCTTCGTTTGAGTTTGGATTTCACCTCGTGCACCATGTCTTTGTATCCCGGTATTGGTTTTCCGTCGATTCTCCTTGCCGAGATCGATCTCCGAATACCGAAATGATGCCGGTGGGTGAAGGTATTTTCATACACGGGTGAGTTTGCCGAATCACCATGTCGAATTTGCTGATGATACCTCTGCTGAAAATGGCTGTATACGGGTAGTCAATGTCGACTATGTCGAATGTGATTTCTTCTGCTCTGACTTTTGCATCCTCGCTGAATGCAACCGTGATTGTTTTCTTGCCAATCGCGTCTATTCTCCTTCCACCGAAACCGAATAGGGGGTTCCCTGCCTGGTCAAGTGTTTTTCGGTCTAGTTTCATACTGTCGAATGCCTTGGTGAATAGTATGTCTGCTGAACTGCCATTGTCGATCAGAATGTTGTGGAGCGTATATCCTCCGACATACGCTGTTACCACTAAGGCATCACAGTGTGGGAAATCCTTTACTCTGAAGTCGGATTCCGAAAAGGTGATAGGGGTTGTCTTCCAAGCAGGGTACGCCATCGGTGTTTTTGGTGAGATGGTCAACACTCTCTTGACAAAGTCACGTCTGGCCCTCTTGTTATCGTGCTCCAAGTTGGATCCACCCGTGATGGCGTAGATATGCCCGCTGGAGTTCATCATGTTAGTTGGTGCGACTGTGTTGACTATTTGCAACTCTCTTGAAGTTTCTGGATTCGCTGACTGCTGCACTGCATGCTGATCAGTCGTGGCTGAAGATGATGCGGCTGCCTGAAATGCCTGATTGTGCATTGGTATGGGTTGGTGATATTGCGCCATATGGGGCATCGGCCACGCCATCGGTTGCTGGTATACCTACGCCGGTGGCAGGTTACATGGTGCCTGGGTGAAAGCTGGATGGTGAAACGCCTGCTGAGGAGGTGCCATGGTGTGATAAACGTGCTTTCCTGCCTCATTCGGTTTGGCTGCTTCATCCTTTTCCCGCTACTCCTTTGCTAGCTGGGTATATTCGCACTCTTTCATTGTATGCCCCTTGTCCTCGCCACACACAACACAATACTGCGTTCTGGGCTGGCCTCTGCCTCTGCCTCTTCCGCGCCCGCCGCTGGAACCTCTGCCGCCTCTGCCCTGGTTACCAAAGTTTTTGGTTTGATTCGGCTGGCTCTGGGTTGAGTCTTCCTGCACATTGTTCACAGCGGTGGACTTTAGCTCATTCTTCTGCTGAGTTTGCTGATTCGGTTGGTTGGACTTGGGCGATGCTTGCTTCATGTTATACCGTGTTGCCTTCCGTTGCACTAAGTCTTCCTCTGATCTAGCGAACTGACGCATCTGATCAAATAGCTATTTGATTGTTGTTGGTGCTACACCAGACATGGCTTGGGCGCAGGGCCCTATCTTCAGTCCCTTGATCGCCGCGGCAATGACAATATCATCTGACACATTCGGTAGCTGAGCTTTCAATTGAATTATCCTCTCAAGGTATTTTGACAGTGATTCGTCGTCCAGCTGGAAAGATTCATGAGATCCGCCGTTGTTTTCTTGTCTCGTTTGGAACCCCCGAAAGGTGGTGAGCAGGTCCGCCTTCACTCGATGCCATGAAGTGATCGACAACGGTCATTGGGACACGAACCGGTCATACGCTACATCCGTTAAAGCCATGACCAACGATTTTGCAAGGATCATGTCATTGCCCCCGGCCCGAATGGACACATGCTTCATAACTTGTAATAAATCTTCTCGGGTTGGATGCCCATTGAAACTCGACAACTTCGGTACGTAACCCGGTGGCCAAGGACATCTTTGGATCTCCAAAGTGATAATGGGGATGCCAAGTCTATTGCTTCGGCTATTTCCCTTCGTGATTTTTCCCCGAATGATAACATCTTTCTCTTGATTCTTCCCGAGGATGATCGGAGGGTCCGAATTTCCCTTTCTAGTTTCTCTGCTTCTTCTCTTGCTTGGTTGATTGCCTCTTGGGTTGCCAGCATTCGGTTCATTGGTTAGTGCCGGTGCCACCGCACCTTTAGCCTGCTGAATGGGTACTCCCGATTGCAAAGTACCGGACTGCTGTAGAACTTCGGTAGGTGTAACCGAATCTGTGACTGCAGGTTCCTTAGATGACCCTGCACCTGACTTCGCCTTGCCTTTCGGAGCCATGGTATGTTCGGCGACAACCACGGTGGGCGCCAATGTTGTTCTAAGGCCAAACCTTAGAACCCCTTCGGTGGTAAACCCGAATATACTCAACGAGTAATGCTGAATCTAGCTACAAAATGACAAATGGAACACGAAATGAACAGAACTCAAGCTCAATGTATTCCATTATATTCCGATCCTTTTTACAGTCCCATCAGGGCCGTATTTATAGGAGCCCGTAGGCATTTACATGACTATAATGCCCTTGAGCCGCTTCTCCTGATTTCTCACGCTGGTAGGTAGCAGGGGCGTAACAGTCTTCTTGGTGCTTTTCCGGGTTGCAGTCCGAATGGCCGACAACTCCAGGCCCACCAGGCAGCGAGCAATCTTCACAGGAGCAGCAGCGCGACGTCCCTGCACAAGCAAAATACCCGCCAGCCGCCCGGTGCTGATTCGGTTAAAGGCACCGAAGCCCCCTCCTTGCATGTACATTTCGGTGGCCTTACAACCGGGCGAGCTGGTCCGTCAGTCTGCCTGCAGCTGGCACAGGTGACCGAATCATCCAGTTATCCTATTCGGTTGACCAACCGAATTGGTCGACTGTTCGTGGTCAGCCGGCATGAGTGACCGAATCGTCTCATTTGGCCGATTCGGCTGCCTAACCGAATCGACATCTCGTTATTTTAACGGGACAGGGTGCCTAAGTCCCGGTTGTCACCCAACAAACAGAAACAAGAGCTGCATCTACAAGGCGTTCCTACCATCTAATAGGTGAAGGATAGGTCCTAATCCCACCCGAAGATGCGTAGATGAGGTTAGCTTCCATGCTCCGCTTCCGTCCGAGACGGAATTTCGGCAGCACCTCCCCGCTGTTCTCCCGATACACGTCCCGACTGGGAGAGTGTGTATCCGGAGAACAACGGGGAGGGGCTGCCGAAACTCCAACTCGGACAGGGGCGGAACATGGAAGCTAACCCATCTACGCATCCTCGGGCTGTCCAAAAAACGTGGACAATCCGAAAGAGAAACCGTCGCAGATATGCACTGATCCGCATACCAACGACCGCGAATCTCTTTCGGACGGGAGACGCCTAACTCGGTTATGTCATCTATGACCAACAACTATAAGCAAGAGAGGTGAATATTTATACCTAGGGTGCCGGTGGAGACAGGCTAGCGGGGCAGTGGCGAGGTGGGGCAGTGGCGAGGCGACACAGCCCAGACAAAGACGATTGGCGTCGCCCAGCTACTCCAGAAACACTGCAAAAGAAAGAAAGAAAAAACAATATCAGTACAAAATTTCGGCAGAACCTCCCCTGCACGGGGAGGTTCACAAAACCTGCAAGAAAGAAAGACAGCTCGATGGCCGACAACACATATACGGCACGAAGGCCACACATCCACATACTCGGCACGAAGGCCGTAAACAACACATACACGACACGAAGGCCACACATGCACAATCTAGGCACGAAGGCCGTCAACAACACATACGGTACGAAGGCCAACAACATGGACCTTTACCTTCTTCTCCGGCGACGGACGAGGTGCACGGCGTGGACGAACGTCGTCAACGTACGGTGTCGACGATCATCCCTTCTCCTTCCAAATGCTCCTGCAACAAAGAAGACAGCACATCCGAAGGGGTTAGCATGGTGATCAATAGAATCCATTTCTCATCTCTCGCCCTATGAATTTGAGATAGGCTTACTTGTGAACTTTGGAAAGTTAGATAATAATCTCAAATTCCAAACTACATAGCCCAATTTACTAAGTAGATTCCAATTCCTCCAAAATGAAGGGATCCAAACAGGCCCTCGACATGACATGTGCTTATCAAGCAATATACAAAAGACCTACTCGAAGCCAACATGTGTGTTGTTCATCAATCACACACAGAATAGTTAGTTCATTATCAAGGGGTTCGGACACCGGAAACAGCCCAGCCTTAAAGCATTATCACTACGGACAACAAGCACAACACATTTGCGCTGTCTACGCTGTCCTCGAATAAATTTCATCTGCAATAAGCAAATAGCTAGCATGCCATTTCCACTGCCCTTGAACAAATTCGGCTATAAACGAAGAACACAGCGCATTTGCTCTTCGCCAGTCCTGCTATTCGCCAACCCATCATGCCCACTACACCAAACAGGAACAAACCAGGCAAATTTCCCCTCCCCGATCTGGAACTCGTCTACGGCCACAGGCTAAAACGGAGGGGCGGTGGGAGGCAGCTCCGATCTCACCTTGTTGGGCCGGGTCCCGCTGCAGAATGGGGCGGGCGCGGGGAGGAGCAGGAGGCGTCGATCCGGAGCTCGGTGGGGACGGGCGGGCGGGTGCCGGAGCAGCTGGGCGGCGCGGCCGTCGACCGGGCGACGCACCCGTGCGGAGGCGGGCGAGGGGTGGACGGTGGGGAGGAAGAGGAACGAGAGATTGGGGTGAAGCGGGGCCGGGGCGGGACCGGCAAGGAGCGGGGCCGGGGAGCCGGAGGCGGCGGATCGAGGCCGGGGCGGCGGAGGCGGCGGATCCGGGCCGGGGCGGGGAGGTGGCGGAGCGGGGCCGGGCGGGACTGGCGGGGAGCGGGGCCGGGGCGGCGGAGACGATGGAGCGTGGCCGGAGAGCGGTGGCTGCGCGGGCGCGCTCTTCGGCGGGGGGGTGGCGGCGTCGGGGCTGGGCGGGTGGCGGCGTCGGGGCCGGGCGCGGGGGAAGGAGATAGGGCGGGCCGGTGGGCCGACTTGTTTTTATTTTTTAAAAAAAAACTGACCCGGCCGTCGGCAAAAAAGTCACTTTGCCGATGGCCCACGGGCCCGGCCGTCGGCAAAATTTCAATTTTTTTTTTGATTTTTCCTTCCAGTTTTTTTCTAGTGCCTTCCTATACCAAATACGTCCCAGTTTCAAAAGTTGGGACATTTTTGAACTTTTTAGCTATATTTTGTGAACTATTTCTGTTACTTTGTATTTTCTCGGCGACTCCAAATTTGAACTGCGGGTACATGAAATAATGGGACTTTTTGATCCAAAAGATGATATTCATGATTCCCCGAGTATGTTCAGGCCGTATCCAGCACCTCGCATGAAATTACGACCATTTTGCCGTCGTAACGTGGGGAGTGACGTGCATGGAAAGTGTTTTTAAATTATATAAAATTCAAACGAAGTCCGAAATTGACGAAACTTGACGGGTTGTGTTGTCATCGCATGTGAAGTCTCTGATAAAAATTTCAAAAATTTTTGAGCAAGTTGTCACGTCGGATGGCCAAAACCAAGACATCTCCACATGTCATCACTTGTGATCACATGTGAAGTTGTCTGGGTTTTGGCGATCTGATGTTACAACTTGCTCGAAACTTTTTGAAATTTTTACCACAGACTCCGCATGCCATGGCCACACAACTCGTCAAGTTTCGTCAATTTTCGACTTCGTTTGGATTTTATATAATTTAAAAACACTTTCCGTGCACGTCACTCCCCACATTACGACGGCAAAATGGTCGTAATTTCATGCGAGGTGCTGGATACGGCCTCAACATACTCCGAGCATCATGAATACCATGTTTTGGATCAAAAAGTTCCATTATTTCATGTACCTGCAGTTCAAAACCGGAGTTGCTTGGGAAAATTGCAAAGAAACAGAAATAATTCACGAAATATAGCAAAAAAACTCCAAATGGTCCCAATTTTTGCAGGTGGGTTATATTTGAGGTAGGAAGGCACTAGAAAAAAACTGGAAGCAAAACTCAAAAAAAAATACAAACTTTGCCGACGGCCTGGGAAGGCCGTCGGCAAAAATAGATTGCCGATGGCCGGCCATCGGCAAAGCACGTGGGCCCGGCGGCTCCCGAGGCTGCCACGTGGCCGTAATTTGCCGATGGCCGTGGCCATTGGCAAACTAGGTGGTTTGCCGATGGCTGGACGGTCCGGCCATCGACAAAGGGCACGGCGTCGGCCGGCCCCCGACGGCGTCGTCCGTGGGCCAATTTTGCCGATGGCCGGGCTTTGCCGATGGCCCGGCCATCGGCAAAAATGGGCCTTTGCCGATGGCGGCATTTTGCTGATGGCCTGGCCACCGGCAAATTAGAGGTTTGCCCATGGCCGTAGTTTGCCGATGGCTGGGCCGTCGGCAAACTGGTTTTTGCCGATGGCGGCACTTTGCCATCGGCAAACTTGGTTGTTTGCCGATGGCTGACCACTTTTCCATTGGCAAAGCTGGCCGCCATCGGCAAACAAGCCGATTCCGGTAGTGCGAGCAGCTGCGTAGGTGTCTTGGTTGAAGGCGAGGCTGAGGAAGACGGCCAGGTCTCTGGCGCACGAGGCGTAGGAGTAGTAGATGGGCAGCCTGAGCTCGGCCGCGACGTCGAGCGCGTCGGGGCAGAACATGTCGATGACGAGCGCGTCAACGGCGGGCAGGGACAGGAGGAAGTCGCGGAGCGGTGCGTTCATGGACTTGAGGCAGTCCACCATCTGGAGGATGATGTGCTTCTTGTTGGAAGCATCGTCAGAGCTGGAGCCAGCGCCGGTGCGAGAACCGGTGGTCTCGGACACGGACAGTGGCGGTGGCGCTGGCAGGACGTGGAAGGAGATGGATGGGTTGGAGGCGCCAAAGATGCTGGCGCACCCCCTCATGTGTGCATCCCATGTTGCCGCCGTCCGATTTGCTTTTAGATCCGTGCGCTTGTGACGTGCATGAATCTAAAAGCAAATCGGACAGTGGATGTACAGGGGTGCATGCCATAGGGGGCGCAGTGGCGCAGGCGACGACCGCAGGGAAGTCAGAGGGCCTCGAGGCTGTGCGGCGGCTTCACGAGCGCCACGGTGACGGCGACGCCGTGCTGGACGAAGACCTTGGCCAGCTCGATCATCGGCATCAGGTGGCCGGCGCCGAGGCCCGGGTAGAGAACCACGGTTTTCTTCATCGCTAGCTGCACGGGCACGGCTCAGCTCGAGTTGGCTCTGGACTTCTTGGAAGGAAGTGGACGACTCTCACTACGTGAAAAACTCACAAAGGGAGCGCCCCCCTATTTACTGTAGGGGCGGCTAGTGTTGGAGCCGCCCTTACAGTGGCTGGGCCGGCCAGGGGGGCTGGCCAGATCACCAGCCGCCCCTGCAGTGGCACTGTAGGGGTGGCTGGATCTCCAGCCGCCCTTACAACAGACTTTGGCCCACGCAATTCAGCCCACCAGCCCACTGCCACTCCTGCATATAAAAGCGGACACAAACCCTAGTCACTCCCTCCCTCTCCCTCCCCCCGCAGTCACTCCCTCCGCCCGCAGTCCCCGCACTCGCGCCCTCCCTCTCTCCACTTCGCGCGGCGCCTGGGATGCGGCCCGGCGGTCCCCTCCCTCTCTCCACTCGCGCCCTCCCTCTCCCCACTTCGCCGGGGTCCCCTCCCTCTCTCTAGTTCGCCGGCGCCCTCCCTCTCTCCACTCGCTCGCGGCGTGGGGCTCCGGCGAGGTGCGGCGCGCGGCGTGGCCGGGCCGTGGGCCCGGCGGCGGACGGCGGGGTGGCCTCCTTCCTTCCTCGACGGCGGTGCGTCGCGGGTGGATCTGGGCGGCGGCGGCCCGGCGGCGGACGGCGGGGTGGCCTCCACCCCCTCACTCTTCCATCCGGCGGCGGAAGGCGGGGTGGCCTCCTTCCCTTCCCTCGACGGCGGGGCGGCGCGGGTGGATCTGGGCGGCGGCGGAATCCATGGTATGCTCTATCTTCCCTCTTTCTTCCCACCCCATCTTCTCTCTGTGCGGAGTCCCTAACCTAGATCCATGGTGTTGCAGCGGCGGGTGGATCTGGGCGGCGGCGGGTGGATCCGGGGGGCGGCGGAGTGCGGAGTGCACCCCCCTTCGGCGGCAAGGCGGAGCGCGGCGCCTTGGAGCCAGCGGATCCGGCCTCAGGGCCTGCGGATCCGGCGCGCGGGTGCTCCGGCGGTGGCGGATCGGAGTCAGTGACGACGGCTGGCGGCGCGATGGCGTTCTCCGGCGAGCAGCGGCGCTGGCGGCGCGACCCAGATCCAAGCCCATTTGGGCTTTTTTTTTTGTTTTTCGATTTTCACTGTAAGGGTGGCTGACGTTGAGCCGCCCCTACAGTGCCCCCCACTGTAAGATCGGGGGCGTAGGGGCGGCTCGCCCAGCCGCCCTTACAGTGGGATTTTAGCCGCCCCCATAGAGGCGTGCTGTAGTAGTGTCTGTGGGCCCGACGGGGGTGGGGGGGTGTGCTCCACTGATCACTGCTGCATATAACACATGTGAGTATTACTGTATACATGGCAAAATTGGAGCCGAGTACCTCACGGTGGCCACATCTTCGCCATGTAGCCAAATGCTTGTGGCTAGCGTTGCAAGAAGCATCGTGGGTCGTACTAAGTACTGTGAAGTGTACTCGCCTCGAGTGACTTCCAGCTATATGTGAAAACTGAAAAGTATATATATATATATATACACCCTTTTTTCCATTGTTTGTGAACAGGCCACCTTGCAATAATTACGATTTATGAGGACCTATTTTGGAGTGACCTTGTTCATCTCAAATTTTTTTTTTTTAGAGATCCTAAACCGTTCACATGGATTAGATGAACTGGCCTCTTCATATATTTTGCTTCCCCACGAGGTCTTCTCAGAAAAAGCTGTGCTAATAAACTAATCCGCAATTAAGTTCGCACGCTTGCAATAATGGCTATAAAGTTTAATCTATGTCCAAATAATTCAAGTAAGGCCCAAAAATCAGGCACACATGCCCCAATAAGGTTAGCAGCGCACCCATCTCCGATACTGGGGAAGAAGGAGCTGGACAGGGGCTGCGGGCAGGCGGTGGGTGGAATGGCCAGCAGCGAGGTCGCCATGTCAGGGGCAGTGGACAGGTCACCATGTGGCTGACATCCTATGGTCCTTTCATGAGTGTTCCTATAGCTGCTTTACATGTCAACTTCAGAGCTCACTTAGCTGCCCAGTGTTCATTTTGATACACTTAGCTCTTGTTTGAATGCATGTGTATCCACTTTAATCCATATGTTAGATTGGATTGGAATAAAACTTAGTTTAATTCCATTTGTTAGATTGGATTGGAATAAAACTTAGTTTAATTCCATTCTAATTAATCTATTTCAATACACGTGGATTGAGATGAATACATGCGCATCCAATGATAAAGACACGGAGTGACTGTTTCATTTATCTGAACCATTGTTGTGTGATGGTGACATTTGTCAGGGTAGTAGAACAGGAACGTCTTGCTTCAAGGCTTAATGAGGAGTCACCGGCAAAAGTGGCACCACTAGCATTGTGTTTCTTATTATTATTGACCTGCATTTGCAAACTCGATCAATAGTCTGAAGGTAATGTCAGGGTATAATTTGGACTTCATACATGCATTCGTACAGAAACCAACACTGCCATGCAGCATAGTTAGTTTTGATGGTTCATATAAAACAGCCGACAAATGTATAATTGTTCCTTTATCTAAAGAAAATATATGCATAGCTGTTCTAAGAAAAAGGTTATTCATATTGTTGACAATCAAATTGAACCTATACCAGTTTCAATAAACACATGCCAGTATTGACCTAATTTATACTATAAAAGAGCGAAACAATTGTAAAATAGGAGTCACCTAAAAAAGTATACCCACTCTGTATACCCACCCTTGGATGATTCAATGGTTTTAGATCTAATGGTGCATATTAAAGTGACCGTGGGCACGCAAAGTAGCGTAAGAAATCTTACGTTCCTGCCGTAAGAATCCGTGGAAAATCTCCCCCTCGCCTCTTTTTTCCTCACCAGAAAAAGCTCTCTACCCACTCGCGTACCCACGTTGCCCAGCCACGTCTTCCCTCCAGAGTCCGACCCAAAAACAAAGCGTAAGAACTCCAGACTCCCGACCTCACTCATATATATGTGTGATCATGTCTTTCTTTCTTCCCATGTTAACATGCAATCTGTTTTTATTTTTTTTTCTTCCCGTGCCGCTGTCATCCCAAGGATCGCCGTCGACCCCGCCGCCTCCAGGGTGCATTGGATATTGGCCTCTTTGGGATTCTGCGAAACACGCCGAAGCTGTGAGACTGGCGAGCGCTTGCCTGATGTATTATCCATCTGAGTGAGACTGGCCGGTGGGTGATGTATTATCCAGAGTTCACATATTCATGTTCACATTGCCATACTAATTACAGTTCAATGTCTGTCGCTAGCAATCACATATTCACGCTCACATTGTAAGTCTCAAGCTAACAAGCTGAGCGCTAATAGCCAAGGTACTAGGCTACGTACCCAGGTTGAGGGATAAGACATTTTTTCCAACAAATATTGTAGTTATACAAAACCAATGTGTTGTTTAATTAATTTTATTGACTTAATACATATTTCAAAAATAGGGTTCATTGGCTACTTTAACCAACTAATTATTCTAGAGCTACAAAATTACATTGATCAGATAATAACATTAGGAATTTACTTTGCAATTTTTAGAGCCAACATTATCACCATTTTCTCGCAAAAATTCCCACAAGTTTATATGTTAACAATATTAAGCATTTTAAAATTATTAGAACAACCCTGGAAACATTATGATCTCTACACAAATTTTATTTTGAATTTACAAGTTTGCTTCAGAAACTAAATTAGAAAGTTTTTTTTTTAGAAAACGGGAAGGGCCGAGGCAACCAAATCGGCCCAGCGGCCCACTGCGGACTATGCGGGCGGGATCGTGCACCAGCAGGCCGGGCTGATTGGCCTGCAGCGCGGGTGTTCCGGCGCTTTTTTTTAAAAGAGGACTTATACTCTTATATAATCAAGCACCGCAGGAGTCACTATTCCCACAGACTCCAGATTTACACTAAGGACGCGGGAAGCTGTCATCTTAGCAACTGGGCGGTCCCCGATGGGCGACGGCTCCGCGCGCGCCGCCGCGGCACTGACCGGCATCGAACGATTACGCCGGCCATCTAGGACCCACCCTGACCAAGATAGTAGATCGAACACCATCTGTGGCTCGAGATACGACACTGGCTGACCACTGGAATCTGTGATGTACACTAGCGCGAGCTGTAGCGGCGAGCGGCGATTCACGACAGTGGCGAAGCCATTGCGATGAACCTACGCACTCTCGGACCAGTATCGATAGCGTAGAAGCAATAGAAGATTACCATGGCACACTATACGGTGACGGTTGAGGCAAATAGGTGCCAAGGTGGCCTGGCCACGTGCGTGCAGCACGGTCGGGACTCGGGAGCGCTCCGCCGCGGACACTGACGCGTCACCACGCCGTCGGCGAGCTTCCTGGCCAAAACACCGAGAGCACCGAACAGGGTAAGTCAAGACGAGCCCGAAGATGCAAGCAATTGGACCCTCGGGCCTTACCCCCAACTTTACTGGCTCGGCGGCGCACCAGGCCGGCGGCGAGGAGAGATCTCGAAATTGGTGCGGCACACGGCTTGGCTAGGTCTTGATGTGGGCGAGGCGCCTAGCTAGCTACCTCAGCTACACACTGGTGAAAGCAATTGGACTGGGAGACGTCCCGTTGCCACTGAGACTGGGACCGAGTAGTGGCGGAGCTACAGGGTATGCCAGGTATGCTTTAATTGCTAATTGCTTTGCGATAAAATTATATGATCATCAATCACGCGATAAAATTATATTTATTTAGTGAATATGGTTTTCACTTAATCCATAAATTAAGCCTTATTACCGAATTATGTATGAATTTTTTTGGAGGCATACCCTGACCTAAAATCCTAGATTCGACACTGGGACCGACGACCTTGACGCGGCGGCAGCGGCACTGGCTCGCATCGGAGGGCGGGGTGAACGCAGCGAGACAGGCACGACAGTGCAGCGACAGCGCAAGCACACGCCGGAGACGGCGAGGAAAAGGACGCGGCGGGGCGTCTCCGGCACGGCAGGCGGCGGGCAGCGTTCGCACTGGCTAGTGGCGCTGCGACGACCGGAGCACGCGGCCGGACGGAGGGCTCAGTGAGCGGCATGGCACAGGCGGTCAGGCACGGCAGAAACGCAGCATGGCGAGGGTCCGGTGAAGTCAAGGTCACCGGTGCGGCAGCTGGCGCGCATACATGGCGAGGGTCCGGTGAAGTCAAAGTCACCGGTGCGGCTGGCGCGCATACATGGCGAGGGTCCGGCTCGGTCAACAAAAGCGGCCGGGGCATGTACCAGCGACCAGCAAGGAGCCAGCAGCCGCGGCATGTATCATTGATGTATACTGTAGGGTTTTTTTTTTTGGATAAGAATATCATTGAGGTATAGTTGTGAATTCATATGAACTATACCTCAAAATCTTCTATACATCAAAATCTCCAATTAGATTTATTATTATGAAACTATACATCTTTTTTTTTTTTTTTATACTTAGTCAAAATTAAGAATATCTTTGACTCCTCGGAAAATGTGGGTGACATTTACATATTTTTTTCAGGATAGAGGTGGTATACGAAGTTGCTAATACTTCCCTGGTTTTAAATTATAAGTCATTCTAATATTTTGGTTCATTAACAAAGTAGATGAACCAAAAAATTAAAGTGACTTATAATTTAGAATGAAGAAAGTACATAGAGAGTGACTTTATATGGAGATTAAGGGTGTGCTTGGTTGCCAACCATAGCACGCCACAGCTTCCGGACAAGGTGCGGCGAGGATTTTGCCCGCCAAGCTCGCCATAGCCAAAAGCAATTGTAAAAAGCTGCGGCTAACCAAACACGCTATTTTTAGTGTGGCCTGGCATCCTGTGGCGAGGATCAAGACATGCTATGAGTGTGACAAGTACTATAGTCCGCCACCAATCCCTAATAGGGCTATGGCGCTCTTATTCATGCTCTACTCTCTTGTCGACGGCTGGTCGACGATAATTTGGTGAGCACAAAAATAAACAGCAGTGTAGTACTGTAGCACTTTCGTTTGTATTTGGCAATTATTATCCAATCGTGAACTAACTAGACTCAAAAGATTTGTCTCATGATTTACAACTGAACCGTGCAATTAGTTATTTTTTATTTATATTTCCTACTCCATGCATGTGTCAAAGATTCGATGTGATAGAGAGAGCGTAAAAATTTAAAATTTTGAAGTAATCTAATCTAAAAATACTTGACATGTACTACTGCGAGGTAGCGGGGACGCCAGCTTCCAAATCGTGAGACTACCCGCACTCATCAACCTTAAAATCCTTCCTTTATAAGGAATATTCTATCCTAGTCAGCGTGATTCTTTCCTCTATACCAATTTCTTCCGCAGCCATGCGACCTCTATAACTTACTCAATATCAGTGTGAGGCCCATACATCATTATTTTTCTTTTTTCCCCACCGCACACCCTCCCTCCCCCATTCTCTCTCCTCCCTCTTCTTTCTCCTTATCCTTCCCCTTCTTCCCAATCCCTCGCCGGCCACCATGCGCGCAGCCCACGGCGGAGCTCCCGCGCGGCCCACGGCGCCACAGCTTGCGCGCGGCCGGCGGCGGACCTCGCGCGCGGCTCACGGCGGCGCAGCTCGCCCGCGGCCGGCCATGGCAGCAGCACCACCGCCCATCGACATCCGAGAAACAGCAGCACCGCCCATGGCGAGACGGAGCACCGACGGAGGTGGTCGTGGCCGCGCTCGTCCGTACGGACCTCCATCGCGAGGCGGCCTCCATCACGGGCAGTGGACCAGCGGCCTCCACCGGCGGTGGAGCGCGACCCGGCGGCGGACCGCGACCCGGCGGAGGACCGCGACCTCGCCTCCTCCAGCGCCTCCACGGTCGGCCTCCACCATCGCGCGGAGGGCCTCGGCGGCGGGACCAGCAGCGGGCGGCCGAGCGCGGAGCCGATGCGGTGGCGACCGGCGGACCCGCGCGCAGCGGGCGAGCTGCGCCCGGCGATCCTGCTCCCCCACCGCGGGCGCGCGGCGGGCCTCTCCCTGCCATCGACGCGGGCGGCGACGGCGAGCCCGCGGAGCACCGGCACCGGCCTTCTCTCTCCGCCTTCTCTCTCCTCCAGCGGGACCCGCAGGTTCTTTTGCGTAGCTTCCGTACGCCCCGCAAAGCTGGCTGCCGAGCGGCCGAACGCAAGGTTTGCGTGAGCGATAGCGTGCGCCGCTGCAGCTGTTGAGTTACGCAAAACGCTTTTGCGTAGGTACTTGCGTACCTCGCTGCAGCTCGTCTGAGATGGCTACCCAACTCGTCTGATCACCACCAGTGGGTCAACGGGTAATAATGCCAGATCCCAACGTTGACCGTTCTTTCTAATTCTAATACAGTTTTTTCTCGATGGGCCCGTTAAAATCTATCCATGCCTTGTTTAGATGTCAAAAAAATTTGCTGAAAAGTACTACAACATATTTGTTTGTATTTGATAATTATTATCCAATCATAGACTCCACCGAGGCGGCCTCCATCACGGGCAGTGGACCAGCGGCCTCCACCGGCAGCGGAGCGCGACCCGGCGGCGGAGCTCCCCACGCGGCCAGCGGCGGACCGCGACCCGGCGGAGGACCGCGACCTCGCCTCCTCCAGCGCCTCCAGGGTCGGCCTCCACCATCGCGCGGAGGGCCTCGGCGGCCGGACTAGCGGCGGGCGGCCAAGCGCGGCGCCGATGCGGTGGCGGCCAGCGGACCCGCGCGCAGCGGGCGAGCTGCGCCCGACGATCCTGCTCCCCCACCGCGGGCGCGCGGCGGGCCTCTCCCTGCCATCGACGCGGACGGCGACGGCGAGCCCGCGGAGCACCGGCACCGGCCTTCTCTCTCCCCCTTCTCTCTCCTCCAGCGGGACCCGCAGGTTCTTTTGCGTAGCTTCCGTACGCCCCGCAAAGCTGGCGGCCGAGCGGCCGAACGCAAGGTTTGCGTGAGCGATAGCGTGCGCCGCTGCAGCTGTTGAGTTACGCAAAACGCTTTTGCGTAGGTACTTGCGTACCTCGCTGCAGCTCGTCTGAGATGGCTACCCAACTCGTCTGATCACCACCAGTGGGTCAACGGGTAATAATGCCGAGATCCCAACGTTGACCGTTCTTTCTAATTCTAATACAGTTTTTTCTCGATGGGCCCGTTAAAATCTATCCATGCCTTGTTTAGATGTCAAAAAAATTTGCTGAAAAGTACTACAACATATTTGTTTGTATTTGATAATTATTATCCAATCATAGACTCCACCGAGGCGGCCTCCATCACGGGCAGTGGACCAGCGGCCTCCACCGGCGGCGGAGCGCGACCCGGCGGAGGACCGCGACCTCGCCTCCTCCAGCGCCTCCACGGTCGGCCTCCACCATCGCGCGGAGGGCCTCGGCGGCCGGACCAGCAGCGGGCGGCCGAGCGCGGAGCCGATGCGGTGGCGGCCGGCGGACCCGCGCGCAGCGGGCGAGCTGCGCCCGGCGATCCTGCTCCCCCACCGCGGGCGCGCGGCGGGCCTCTCCCTGCCATCGACGCGGGCGGCGACGGCGAGCCCGCGGAGCACCGGCACCGGCCTTCTCTCTCCGCCTTCTCTCTCCTCCAGCGGGACCCGCAGGTTCTTTTGCGTAGCTTCCGTACGCCCCGCAAAGCTGGCGGCCGAGCGGCCGAACGCAAGGTTTGCGTGAGCGATAGCGTGCGCCGCTACAGCTGTTGAGTTACGCAAAACGCTTTTGCGTAGGTACTTGCGTACCTCGCTGCAGCTCGTCTGAGATGGCTACCCAACTCGTCTGATCACCACCAGTGGGTCAACGGGTAATAATGCCAGATCCCAACTTGACCGTTCTTTCTAATTCTAATACAGTTTTTTCTCGATGGGCCCGTTAAAATCTATCCATGCCTTGTTTAGATTTCAAAAAAAAATTGCTGAAAAGTACTACAACATATTTGTTTGTATTTGATAATTATTATCCAATCATAGACTAATTAGGTTTAAAAGTTTCGTCTCGTAAATTATAGATAAACTGTATAATTAGTTATTTTATTTACCTATGTTTAATACTCCATGCATGTGTCAAAAGATTTAGGCCTTGTTTAGATTACAAATTGGGAGGCTAAAAAGCACTATAGCACTTTCGTTTGTATTTAGTAATTATTGTCCAATCATATAATAAATAGGCTTAAAAGATTCATCTTGTCATTTACAACTAAAATTTGTGTAATTAGTTATTTTTTATCTAGATTTAATGCTCCATACATGCGTCTAAAAATTGATGTGGTGGAGAGAGAGTAAAAAAATTTAAAATTTTAAGAGAATCTAATAAGGCCTTAATGTGACGGAGAGAGGGTGAAAAAATTTGTAACTTTTCTAAACAAGGCCCCAATCGATCTCACTCTCTCGTCTGAATCCTCTGCGCAGAGGTCCCGGTGACGCACGCCAACGCCGGCAGCGGCGAGAGGAGCTCCGCGCCAGCCAGCTCAGACGGCGGCCACGCAAGCAGCTCCGCCCCGGCGGCTACAGGAGCAGCTCCTCGCCGGCGGCCGCGTGAGCGCCTCCGCGCCCGCGGCCACGCGACCGGCGAGCTCCGTGCCGGCGGCCCGCGCTAGCAGCTCCGTCTGGTGGCCTCCGCATAAGCAGCTCCGACCGACTCCGCACCGGCGGCTCCGTGAGCATCTCCGCGCCGGTGAGCTGTGCAGGATCCGCAGAGGAGAGATAGAGACGAGGTACGCTCTTCCAACGCGAGAAATCGCTGATTTCATTTTCTTCCACATCATAAATAGGGACAGAAACCATCCTTGGGTCTGCTTTGGTAGTGACCTCAGATTACGTTTCCATTTCTCCTCTTAACTGGAGCTTAAATTGTGTCCATGAATACCACAGGAAACAAGGAGCATCAGCACGGGAGTCAGAGACTCGACTGATTGATTTCGTCCATCCCTATCCAAACTCCAAAGGCTGCTGCTGCGCTAGAAAAATTCTCGGCTTCTGATTCAGGTACGCTTACCGCTATGATCTACCTCGATGCCAAATGTTGCTTGCCAGAAGTTACTCAAGGCCAAACCACCTGCAAAGTGCAGAAATTTTCATATGCTCGTTCGTGCTATGCTTTCTGATTGGAATGGTGTTATGTTTTTGTTTCCCCAGCCCCGATATGACCTTGTTACATGGCGGGGGAGAAAGAACAACCTGACTACTACTAATGCCTCGCCAATCTTTCTGCAGGATTGTGTGGGACAAGGATCATATCAACTAGCTGCTGATGCCACTTTGCCAGCAGGTGAGTGTGAATCGATGGAGATTATGACAGGAGCGCTGAGCACCCTCCTTCTCAAGCTGGCCAAGCTGCTGACGGACAGATACAAGCTTCAGCGACGACTGAGAGGCGAGATCATGTTCCTGAAAGCAGAGCTGGAGAGCATGCAAGCAGCTCTTGAGAAGGTGTCAGATGCTCCGGTAACTGACAACCAGGTGAGGATCTGGGCCCTTGACGTGAGAGAGCTGTCCTACGACATCGAGGACAGCATCGACAGATTCATGGTGCGCATCGACACCGATCCGTCAGCATCAGCAGAGCTACATGGAATCAGGGGGTTTCATTCAGAGGAGCCTGAAACTGCTGACAACTGCCAACATCCGCCATAGCATCGCCAAAGATATCAGAGGCATCAAGGTGCTCGTCAGTGAGGTGGCTTCGAGGCGCGATAAATACAACATTGATAGCAGTGTCTCTTCCATCAGATCTGCCACGGCGACAGTAGTTGATCCCCGTTTAGTTGGCCTCTATGAAGAGGCTACCAAACTTGTTGGCATCAGTGGCCCAAAGCAAGAGCTAATAAAGATGCTAATGGAGCCACAAGCGGCCACAACATTGGAGGATGGTCTGAAAGTAATCTCTATCGTTGGAGTTGGTGGCTTGGGTAAGACAACACTCGCAAATGCTGTGTATCAACATCTTAGGGGACATTTTGACTGCCATGCTTTTGTATCAGTGTCTCTTAGACCTGATTTAAACAACATTCTGAGCAGCATACTCCGTCAAGTTAGGTAACAACATTATTGCAGCACAGAAACATGGCCTATGGGGGAGATTATTGACAAGATCAGATCATTCCTTGGTGATAAGAGGTACATAAATCATAAAGTTTCAGTATATAGCTAGTGTAAGCCAAATAAGATTAGTAAAGGAAACAATTCAATACTATTTCACATGACATTGCTGGTTACTGGTTAGATTGGGTTAGTACTGCTAACAATTCCTGCATTGTGAATTGGCAATTGTAGATTCCTCTCATTAACTGTTAAGTATATGTTGAGGCATTCGATTTCTCATCAGTATATGGTTTCATTTTATTTTTCATCTTATTTACTTTGATGATGTTATATAATGTTATGAAACCACAGGTACATTATTATCCTCGATGACATTTGGGATATCTCAGCATGGAAACACATCAAGTGTGCATTAGTTGACAGCTGTGGTAGTAGGATAATCACAACAAGCCGCATACTTGATGTTGCAACATCTTGCTCCTCAGAGGTTGATGCTACCATATATAAACTAAAACCTCTTTCTGATGGTGATTCAAAGAATTTGTTCTTCAAGAGAATATTTGGATCTGAAAATAGTTGTTACTTGGAACTGAAGGAAATGTCAGAGAAAATTTTGAAGAAATGTGGTGGAGTTCCCTTAGCCATCAACACAGTAGCCAGCTTATTGGCAAGTAAACCAAGAAATATCAACCAATGGTACAATGTCCATAATTCTATTGGTACAGGACTTGATAAAAGCCCAAGTGTGGAGAATATGAGGAAGGTATTATCTATTAGTTACTATGGTTTACCTGTCCATCAAAAACCTTGTTTATTGTATCTAAGTGTATTTCCAGAGCATTACAATATACCAAGAGATCAATTGATACGTAGATGGATATCTGAGGGATTTATACCAGGAGAAGACATGGTTTCCTTATATGAACTTGGTGGAACGTATTTCAATGAACTCATTAATAGAAGCATGATACAACCGGAATACATCGACACTCATGGCAGTATACTAACTTGTCGTGTGCATGATATGGTACTTGATCTCATTGCATCTTTGTCATATGAAGAAAATTTTTCGACCACAATGCCTTCTAAACAGTCAACATACATTCACAAGAAAATGCATCGGTTATCCTTTCAAAGCAATACAGAAGGACAAACTACACCAAAGGCAATTAAGTTGTCTAATTTGAGGTCACTGATTGTCTTCCCTGGTTCTGCCCACTTACTGCCTCCTCTTTCAAGCTTCCATCTATTGCGAGTACTAGATTTTGAAGGCTGTCATGATTTAGAAAGTTATCAGATTGATGGTCTTGGCAATTTCTCTGCAGGTCCTATCATATTTTGGTGTCTGCAAATCCCCCAACCTAATAACAGAGCTAGGTAACTTAAATGAACTGAGGATTCTCCACATTTCACTTAGTGGTACAAGGTATATGAACTGTGAGAACTATTTAACTGCTTCATTGGGTAACCTGGAAAAACTCCATGAACTGTGCATGTTAGGTGGCATCTTATCCAGATTGCCAATGTCGATGAATTCATCACTCTTATGCCTCAACACCTTAGACATGAAGCTCAAAATCCTAACACAAGAAGATTTCCAAAATCTTGGGTCCTTGTGCTGTTTGCTTGATGTCCGTCTTATTGTGCTCAAAATTGAACCAGAAAAGTTAGTTATTGGAATTAATCATGCAGAATTCTAGTCTCTAGTTAAGTTTTCGTTTGTTAGTAATGCAATGAGGCTGATATTTGCACGGAAAGCTATGCCAAGGCTTCAAAATCTTCAGCTTGGCTTTAGAGTTCAAGAGACTAAAGATTTTGATCTCGGCTTGGAGAACCTCTCTTCTCTGAGGCATGCTATGATAAGAATTGATTGTGGGACTTCCAATGCATGTGAAGTAGAGCGGGCTGATGCTACTGTTAGGGAGGCCGCATTTATGAATCCGAATCGCCCCAGACTTGATATATTCAGGCATTTTGAGGCTATAATACGGGATGATAAGAAACTACAAGTCCCGGATGAAGCAGGGGAAACAGAAGAAGAGGTAACTTTTTTTACTCTTTACCCAAAACCGACGTAAAGTCTTAAGATTATATCAAAATGTGTGCAATTCACTTGCACTTTAAGCTAATTCACTACGTCGGTGATGCTGAGTGATTGACTTTGCTACATAAGATGGCAACAACTAGAACAGAGGGGGTGCAATGACTTGAGTGCTAGCAAGTGGTGGAGGATAGCATTGATTACTTAGATGATTATGTAGCAGCGCCGCAGAAACATTTGTTAGGAAGCTGTCAGGCCTTGTTTGGATGTTGTCAGATTCAACTCAATCTCCACATGTGTTGAGGTGGACTAATTAAGGTGGAATTTAGTTCAGGTTCCACTCCAAATCACCCTCACACATGTGAATTGATACAAATCCTACTACATCCAAGCAAGGCCTCATATTGGTGCTTTGCATGGAAACAGCAATCACATAGGGATGTGAGACTTTGAAAGGGCATTGAGGGGGAGTCCTGACTGTTTTATCTGTGAGGTTGGCGTTGAAAATGTATGGGATGGGGTAGAGGATACGGTAGTGAGGGAATATGAATTATTGCTTGTGGTATTAATCAGTCCAAAGCATCATGTTAAACATAATAATGTGGCTTCACCATGCAGGCTATGGTTTCAAAGGTGGACCCATGGGGTGGAATGGTGGTGATACTTGCGACATCAGGTGATACCACATCATTTGGAAAGTGTGATAATTTGTAGCGGTTCAGTTATCGACGCTCTTGCATTTTCTTACTGGGATAGAAATGGGCACGGCACACAACACAATTTTGGGGTGGCATTGTTGGGAATGTCCAAACAGTGAGTAAAGTTAACAAATGATGCAAGGAAGACATGATGCATGTTATCTTTTTCATTCTTGGCTTAATTTGAATAATTCAAAACAAGTATTCAAAACTTTCAGGCAGGGTTATATTTTGTTGCAATATCTTTCCTTTATAAGAAACAATTCCTAGAATTGAAAGGGTAAGAAGATAAAAGGCCTACTATCACTTGAGGGTCTCCAAATTTTGCACTGCACTACTGCACATGATATAGCAAATGGTGCCTAGATCAGGTCGGGTCAGGTTAGACTTTGGGATTTCAGCAAATTTGGCCAAAATGGTTGAGTGTTTTAAGTATAATAAAAATTTAACATGATTATGTATATCCATACAGTGAGATGGAAGTCAAGAAACATAATGATAACAAAATGGGCTCAAAAGTCCTCTAGTTGAAAGAAGGCGATGCAAATCAGAGTTTAGGATTTTCAGTGTGGATCGAAGTGGTACTAACCAAAATGTTGAAATTTGGCCAAATTTTGTCAGTATTTTCCCTATGTCAACTATTTTCACAATTCAATGGAAAAGACCATAGCAGGCCAGGGCTTAGAGATGGTAGCCCCTGATTCTTCATCCAGTAACTTCTTTGTAAAGTTAGGAAAAATAAATTGTCATTTTTTTGTTTCTGTTTACTAATAATGATTAGCTCTATAGGTTGTTTGAAAGCTGAGAAGCTACAAATGTTTGCATTTTCATAGGGTTATTATTTATACTCTATGGTTTAACCCGTTCCATTTTTATTTTCCCAAATGGCCAAGGGTATTTCAATAGTTATTTCTGAAACACAATCGATGTTAGGAATAAATTTGTAGCAAAATAATTTCTAATGTAAAATGTTGTATTGTATGTCTTTTGTAGTCCTGTAGAGTTTGAGATTTCACTTATACCATTGTATCTATCTGCAATTTGACATAGAAAAAAATGAATTGATCCTGTAGGGTACACATGTTTAAATTGTTGATGTATATGTCTCTAGAGTTAATCCTACTACTACACAATAGTTTAGTACAACAATTTCAAAATGGAACCCTTAGTGATGCCTCAACACTATTGTTTGGAGCCAGCCCTGGCTACTAATAATGGGGAAAGCCAAGAACAAGTAAAAACAACTAAAAACAACTACCACTATAGTTTGTGGCTCAAACTGGTAGTGGTATGCCACTACCAATTTGAGCCTCAAGCCAGCAATGAGAGTGTGCATATCACTGTCCATGATAGTCACATTTTACTGCCGATTTGTCCCACGTAATAACAATGATCGTCAACTATTCCTGCAGATCGGAAGTGGTATGTCTACATTATTAAAAAACCTTGTTTCTCTAGCTCGACTAAAAGAGCCATTTTTCTCAACTTATCGGCTCCTATTTTGAAGAATGTACATGCTCCCCTTTGAGAGGTTGGTAACTGCCAACCAGCTCAAATTATAGTGTTTCCTTTGTTATATTGTTTTGATCGTTTTAATAAATGTGATGGAGTGGATCTTCCTTTTGTTTATAGGCTGTTTTCATAAAGCCGTCAAGCTAAGCTACAGATTTATGCAACAATTATTATTTATTGTTTAAGCTACACATGAGTGACTTTTTTTTTAGATTACACAGTACAACGCAGACTCTCACAATACGCACGCACACTCACCCCTATGAACACACGTACGCAAATCCTACCCCTACCCCTATGAGCACCTTCGAAGGACTGAGCACCCGGCAGATCTGGAGATTCTCGAAGTCACCACTGGCGCCTCGTCGTCGACGGGAACGTCACTTACCACTTAATGCATAATGCCGGTAAATCCTTGGGAAAATCCCAGGAAAAGATGCGAGTACCAGAATTTGAACCCTGGTGGGTAGTGTCCCACTGGACCGTCCTACCATTGAACTACGAGCCAATTCGCACATGAGTGACTTTATGTTCTCCTTGTAAAACATTATCTTAACTGGTTGGTACAATTAACTTTCATTTATCTTGTGCAGATTCTCCTCGGCACCTCAGAATATATCGTGGAAGTTTCTGGGACAACCGGCCCATTCATTGATGTATCAAAGGTTATAACATCACTTAAGCTTGTGTCCAATGTACGTTGCTATGGGCCATTTGGGGAGCCGCGAGGTACTCGATTCTGCTCTCGAGCAAAGAAAAATAGTAGCATTGTTGGTGTCGGGTACCCAAAATTAGGGGTACCCAAATTAAGGTTTAACGAGGCAAATCAGCGAGAAAGATCACAACTCGAAAGGACCCAGGCACGCAAATCAAAAAAGCTCAGAGCTAGTGCACCAATGTCGTCGCCAGTGACTTCCCCGCCGTACTACGCCAGACTCTCGAGAACAGCATGGAGTCGAGGGCAGGGGAAGACTCCACCCTCGAGGAACCAGAGTTCCGCTTCGCACGAGCTACGCTCGATGAGAGCCCTCGACTACGCTCCGTATCGTACGAGGGCGGCTCGACGGGACCCTCCGACCATAGGGTTCCCGTTTCGCTTGAGATAGGCTCGACCCCGGTCAACCCCACCCCGACTATCAGACAGAAAAACATGGGCTTTTAATGCCCCTAGCAATTCCCAGTCCGGGACTTGAAAGATGCTCCAAACCTACGTACCACTCAAAAGTTCGCCCGCACCTGTAAACCATCGTGTAAACTTTTGCTTGCCCCACGTACCATTCCGTCCATCTCCCGTCTCTTTTTGGCCGTTTGTCACATGTGGGTCCGACTAGTACAAACGTCCAAAATGCCCTTCTCTCATAACCAAGTCCACTTGCTATTTCTCTCTGCCAGGTGGGGCACAACAGTCAGTGACCAACATCTTATCCCTCTCCTCCCGTCCACCATCTGCGGACTCTCTCTGGGCCACCGCTCTTGGCGCCGCCGTCCTTCGGGAGCATTTGCAGCCGAGGCCGTCCCCGAACAGCGCTGCTAACCCGAGCTTCCGGTCGACGGCAGTTGCCACCTGCTCGAACTGCGCGCTCCTGCTGCTCCTGCTTCTCGCTGCGGCGGCGGTGACCTTGGCGTCGGCCGCGAGGCGCGGTGGCTGTGGGTACACGTCCGGGGCGCCGACGACGCCGAGGCCCACGCGGCGGCGGGCGGCGCGGCCGCGCCGAGTGCTGCTGCGGCGACATGCTCGGGTGCGCCACGAGCTCCTGGAGGTGAGCCTCGCGCGCGCTGTGGTGAGCCTCGCCCGCGGCAGCGCGCGTGAGGCGGAGCGCCGCCGGCCGCTCGCCAGCGGCGTCGCACCCACGGGGTGGAGCGCCGGCCGCTCGACCGCGGTGTCGCGCGTGGGGCGGAGCGCTGGTCGCTCGTCCGAGGTGCACGCACAGGGCGGAGCGCCGCCGGCCGCTCGTCTGCGGCGGCGCGCAAGGACGTGGGGTTCCTCGCCTACGTCGCCGTGGGGACCACCTGCGCGGCCGTCCTCACCTGCTTCATACTCTCAGCCGCGGACCCGCCGCCTGCGTCCGCAGCGTGCAACGATGGCGAACGAGCTGAGTCCCGGCCATTTAGATAGAGGAGAGGAAAAAAGAAAAGAAGAAAAAGGAAGGGGGAATAATTTTGAGGGTATTTTGGACTTTTTACACCTCGGTTTGACACCGTTGGGCTCAAAAGTGAACGGAATGGTGTGAGGGGCAAGATAATTTTAGCACGATGATACACAGGTGTGGCCAAACTTTTTAGTGGCACACAGGTTTGGAGCATCTTTCATAATGGTATACACGTAAAAGTCCCTCCCAGTCCCCGTCGTGCTGCAGCGCCGACAACAAGGCGGCCGTGTCAAGGTCAAATCCACCGCCCATACCCGGCGTGCGGTGGCTTACCCACCACAGTATCGTCATCCGTTACACTGCTCCTGCTTTGGCGCCCTCTTTAAACACAATACGACAACCAACGAACACCAGATCCCACGAGAATCAACCTCGTTCGGTGCGTCGACCCCCACCACTCTACCTCGACAGGGCCTCGACTAGCGACATCTCTCGAGATTTCCGGGTCCCGGCACGACTCCTTATGCGCCTACAGGGGCCAGCCGCTCCTCCACAGGGATCCGTCCCCTCCTCACAGAGGCCGGCCGCTCCGCTACAGGGGTCGACACGCTCTTCACGGGGATCCGTCTCCCGTCTACAAGGCTCAACGCCGCCTTCCATGCCATCTCGGTCTCCAAGGATGGCGTCTTCCGTCTCCTCCGCAATAGGACGCGCTACAGGGTTTGGGATAACCTCGAATTGTTCAAGTGTACCGCCTGCTCCCCCTTGAGTCTACAAAAGGGGAGGATGGGCACCGATTCTGATGACGGACACGCGCATATACAGATAGACACAACACACCACGCTTGAGTGATCAACATCTCAAGCAACACACCTTTTTCATTTGAGACTTGGAGCAACCCTCCTCTCTCACCCGCTTGTAACCCCCCGTACAAGCACTTCGGTGCAAAGCAAAACAATACATCCCCCCGCTGGACGTAGGGCCTTCTCTTGCCCGAACCAGGATAAATCTTGTGTCCGCTTTGCATCACCATCCAGGAAGGGGACACGCAACATAAATTTACTCATTGGGTTAGGGTCCCCCCCGGATCGTAACGTCGACAGTTGGCATGCTAGGTAGGGAGCGCTGCGTGTCGCAATCGTTTTCCCACCACTTCTCGGATGGCGGACCCCGAGCATCCACTTCTGTTGGCCACGATGATCTGGTTTGGGAGTTTGGAGTTCATGTCCCTTGGCTATGGCTATGACATGGTCCTCCTCCCGCCCAGGCACCCGACCGACCATGACTACGAGCTCTCCCAGTCAGGGGGAGCTGTACGCCAGTACCGCCGTTCTTGTCGTGCTTGCGTGGCCAGGCGATGGCGTGCTCGACGCAACTACCACAATCGCCTCCTCAACGACGCGCCTTGCCCTGAGGCCCCGCAGCCGGCAGCCGGTTTAGAGTCTCTCGCTGAAGACCTGTCCGCGCTGAGCTTGGCTAAGGGTAAAGGGCTGGCAGAACACCACGACATTCCATCATCCAGTTCTGCGCCACCACCCTCAGGAGGGTCGAGACCGACTCCCTCGGCGATCGAAACGGCGCCGTCGACCTTTCCTTATGGGTTGGACACGGTGAGCAGGGTGTACGCTTCCTCCGTGAACACCGACTTGAGTGCTTACGAGGAGCTCCTCGGGCATCACCTGCGTTCACCCTCGACCTTGTGGCATCTACGCCTGCCTCCGAGTACCTGGAGTCCACGGACACCCCGGGACTGGAGCCATGCATAGACACCTCCCGACACTTCAGCTCGATGGATCGGCGCCCGCACATGCACCCATGCTACTACTACTTTGGAGCTCCCGACTCCAACTTCGCCGACGACTGCTACGACCCGACCTGTGAATGCTTCCACATAGATGGATAGCTAGTAACGGACTCGGAGGACAAGCATCTACGCGGAGCCAGAGGAGGGAACGAAACACCACCCCACAATGTCCATCCGGAAGGGCAAGATGGGGGACCGGCCGCAGCGGGGTGCCAGGGGCCCAAGCTCGAGCAGCTCCGAGAACTTCAGCGCAAGTACGACGAAGAGCGTGACCGCCAACGATTGCTTGAGCAAGCCCTTGAGCGAGAACAAGCCAGACATGGCCATGGCGGAAGAGCACGGGAAAGGCTCGTGATGTCAATCGCCGCATCATCGAGGATGCAGTGGGTGAGCTCTCGGTTTTCAACCGAGCGAGCCAGAACGTAGCTGCCACCGCTATCCTACTCCGAAGCATGCCTGAGCCATCCACTCCTGAAGCAAGGCGAGCTCGGGACGAGATCCGGGACCTCCTCGAGAAAGCCGCAGATCAGCAGGCCGAGAGCTCTGCCTCGAGATGCCGCGAGGTCCGCTCAGAGCGCCTAGCAGGGTCCCTCGACATGAGAGGGAAGCCTCAGTGCATCAAGTGCCCGAGCCCCGAGGCAATAGGCTCCCCAGGGTCCACGAGCGCATGACAACCGAGAACCACGGGACGCCCGTGAGCACATCAACGAGCATCACCGATGCAAGGAAGACGGCGTGACACATGGCTATTGTTGACGGTCGATAAGTGTCAATTTTTACCGTCAACTAAACATGAGAAAGGACTAAAATATGTTCACCAACTAGATATAGGGGTTACACGACGTAATTCCACGAGTTTTGGTGAATGTCTGTTTCTCGCGGGGTGTCATTTTGAAAATACCCAAGGAAGGCCCACATGTCGGGTTTACATAGAGATAATCGGGAACCGGTGAAAATTTCTGTAACTGGAAGGTTCGAGAAGGCTCGGACCAAACGGGAGCCCGAACGGGCTCGGTGGAGAGTCGGCCGCCTTCCTTGGGCGGGCCGGCCGGCTCAACCAATCGGCATCGGCCTCGCGGATCCCCTGTTCCACCGCCTTTGAGGATGAATAATAATCGTCCGTTTAGGTCGGTTTGATCCGAGGGCTGCGGTGCATCCTAGGGGCTATATAAGCGGGGCCCCGCCCCTGGAGGAGGCATCCCTTGAAACCCTAAATCATTATTTCCGAGAGAGGATCGGGTGAGAGAGGTCCCTTGAATGGATCTCCTCCCTAGAGCCTAGCATTCAAGATAGATAGAGAGAGTATAGAGTGGAGGTAGAGTTGGAGGAAGCCCGGCATGTCGGTGTCTCCTCTCCGGTTGTACTGCGGGATCAAGTCTCCTAACCCGAGGCTTGGTTCTAGGATCATTACGCAATTCAACTTCGATATTAGTAAGTTCTTGTTATTATTGCTCTTTGGTTTACGAGTTTACTTTATTCGCTTCCGGTTGGGAATAGAGTAATCATTCATAGCGTAAGCGTGGTGCTTGGGTTAGGTTCACTCGTAGATGCTCCCTATCTGGCCGGAAACGTGGTAGTATCGAGGGAAGTGACAATCCCTTTGTTACCTTTGTAGCCCACTTCCCGTCAGTAGGTAAGGTAGGTCCAAAAGTGTTAGGTTAAGCATCCTCTCGTGGTGTCTTTTCTTAGGTGCTCCCATAGAGTAGTAGTTGCAAAGCTTGCCATAGGTTGGAAGAAGCTGTGGTAGTAATCCTCTCTATATCGCTCATTACCTTGTCTACGTAGCTCGGGGGTTAGGTATAGACTTAGGTTAGTCGGATGCACGTTTTCTCCTAGCGGATAAATAAATAACGATACTCGGAATATCTCCGGGTGAAGTGCTCACCGATATCCGTGCGCTTGCGGATTATTTCTCTTTGATTCTTTCGTGTGCGTATCTAGTATCAACAAGCATTTAAGCGCGCCGTTGCGGGGAGAAAGACGGTCTCATTGAGATAACCTTAAGTCATGCTTAGCCTTGTATTATACTTTTATCTTTTTGTATTTTTTTTGCCTTTTCTTTTATATCCTTATGGATAACCCAAATTCCACGCCTATCCACCAATATCTTGCACCCATGAGCACATGCTTAGAGCCTCTAGAACCCATGATTTTCACATCTAGCTATGAGCTACACCAATCGTGGTTGCAATAGGTCAAAGCCAACCCTTTTCTACTGACTAGAGTCCTATCTTCTAATCAAGAGGGTATTGTACCCAAGGTCCTATCCTCAACTAGGTGAGGGTAATGAACCCAAAGTCCTATCCTACGATCAAGTAGGTAATGAACTTTTGGCTACACTTAGGGAATCTTTTAATTTTCCTATAAATTTAGGTTTAGACCTAGCCTTACAAGACCATGTTCTTCTTCAACATCTATATATGGGTCTTGATAATATCGCCTTTGAAGGAGTTTTTCTTTCTTTACCCATTAGTGAAGTGAGGTTTGTCCTTATTAGTGGACACACTCCTTGCACTAGCCTTCATGATAACATCCTAGAGGTAGAGAAGGAATCGTCCCCCAAACTAGAAGAGGAAGTTTCCATAGCCACTTCGCAAACATTCCAATCCCATGATTCGGCTATCCATCCCAAACCTGTAGTACTCCAAAATTCTCTAAGGAAAGAAATAATTCTATCCTTAGAAATTCTTTTTGATGGCGATTTTGGGAGGAGCATAAACTTCCCGCTTCATAAGAGATCTTTTAGTGCATGCAATATAAATCTTCTCAAGAAGAGATCTTTTAGAAAGCGTCTCACACCCAATCCCTTTGAAGGAAATTTAGAAAGACTCAAGGATGGCATGTCAAGTGATGCCATAGAAGGAGAGCGAAGCTATCTAGAATCCACTCTTGTCTTCTCTCCTTTTCTGCCCACATCAGATATAGAATACGAACCCATCCTTAAACCCATCCTTGACCCCTATGAGTCATTCTATGCTCTTTCTCTCAAACCTCCTGATGATCCTAGAAGTCCATCTAGATATCCCACGCATAGGAATCATCAAGACCATATAGAGGATTGCAAAGAGCAACATCCATGGCTAGAGAGCATTAAAAACCTATGTGCTATTGCCATTGAATGGATGGACAAGGCCTTAGATAAGATCATTTCGATAGACGATCCAGGGGGAATTTTGGACATTTATGTCGAGTCACCCTTGGAAGTGGAAGATGATGGAGGCTTCAATGAGCAAAGTAGTTACTTCTTAAACACCCCATCAAGACCTTGCTCATATGAAAAATCTCCTGATTCACTTAGTCTCTCCAACATTACCGCACATGAGATCTTCAACCCCCTCATGCTCCCTATTCCTATAGATTTTGAGAGGATGGTTGTAGACATATATACTTATCATAAACATTGCAGATCTCGTTGTGTTGAATCTTGAGATAGTATACATAGACTGGTGTTGGAGGGGGAACCACTTCACCAATTCACATCTTGAAGGTTTCCCAAGGACAAGCTTAGTGTCCTAAAACAAGCACTGTTTAGACCATGACATGAGTGTTCACCTTTCTATTGTGTTGTCCTTGTTAAATGAGCATAGAGTTATAATTATGAAAATATTCCTTCGGGTATTCGTGTCACTAACCTTTCCAGGTTCGAAGCAAAAAGATCGAAGGAACAACAAATGCAAGGTATGTCCAACCAATCATTATGCAACATTGAATTACTTTCACCCAATCTTGATTTCTGCCAAATTCAAGCATGGGGGATACACTTCCATAAATAGATTCCTTACCATGTTGCTACTGTCTTGGTTGTTCCTACCTTTAAGGCATGCTCGGTTGCTAAACATTAATCATGCTCGTCATCATTTGTTTGAGTAAATCTACGTAGTGCTCTCATGCTGCCTTTGTTTGCTATAATATGCTTTGGTTTGGAGGTGCTTCATATGAGTACTTCTAAAGGCTTTTAAATTAAGCGTGGTGCTTAGGTTAAATTGCCTTCCTTAATTAGATTAGACATGGAGTCTAGTTTGGTTATTGAACTAAAATTATCTTTGTAGTAGATATTGGTATATTTTGTTGGACTAACCCCCGAGAAGAACTTCCAAATCCAAATTGGGAAAGTCCAGAGATGAACTCACATCGAGATGAATCAAGGCATATGATGAACTCCAACAACTTCGCACGAAGACACGGCTCATTCATCGTCGAAGAAAGAATTGAAAGAATTTATGGCGTGCCTATTCATGTGAGCCAACGAAATCACCACTTCGGTGATGGAACAAAAGAGACAAGAGTGCCACAAGAAGGATCAACATTAATAGCACTCACCCAAAGGAAGTGGATGAACAAGGTGACAAGCTATGAGCAACCTTGAAGACATCATAGCATTGAGCCTAAAACTCGAGCTAGGACACCAATGAGAAGTCTGGGAGAAACTCACCTCATTTTGGCCAATCAAAGACCCGCTCTTGTTATTCTTGAAGACACCATCTTGCACGTTGGCGTAGTAAGGACGAGGCATGTCATATAGCATGCATCCTTGTGTCAACCAATCACCATCAAGGGTTGACTATCGACCAAGCCCAAGAAGACCATGAACAATTACATTTGCAAGATGATGTCCCTATGCCATTGGAGATGAAGCTCGCATACAATTAATGATGTCCCTTCCTTGATCATCAAGACGGATGGCGTATCATTAATCGCAACTCTTCGCCATCTTTGCTAGAAGACAAAGACCATCAAGGAAGAACTCGAGTCTACATCTCCAATGAACATCAATTAGTCAACAAGACTCAACAAAAATCAAGAATGTTTGACAAAAGAAGATCATGCAACCTGTCGCATCCTCATATTCGGATTGGACGGTCAAAGAAAAGCAAAGTCCAAAGGAGAGATCTTTGCTCAATGGACCTAGAATCGAGAGCCCTCTCCGACGAGACTTAAAAATAGAGGATGGACAAAGTGTCTAAAGAACATGGAGTTGCAACACACTTCGAGGGATGATTCAACACACACACTTGGCTTCCAATGATGAGCAACAACAAGCTTGGGGAGGAAGGCCGCCGACACCTCTAATGATGATCCAAAGCAACACTCTTCCTCTTCTCAAGCCCTCGTCGCTCTAGCACGCTCGGTTTGCAATCCCTCCATTCGCAATTACTTCCTCTCTATAAGTTTGAGTGTCTTCTATAGATTTCATACACCAATCAAACTTAAGACAAAGTAAAATCAATCCTTAAGAGAAGAAGTAATGTTGAGTAAATGTTCTATGCTAATTAAAATTTTCAACCCAACTTTTACGTAGCATAGAATATGACCTCTAGCTCTATGACAACTCTACCCCTGTTATTATATTCCTTCGGGTATGTTTTGTCCACTAATCCTTCACAGAGAAGAAATAATAAATGGAGCACAAGGTCTAGGGAAAGGGCCACTAGAAGCATCTACACTTCATCTCAGGGTGCTCCAGTGATAAAGTTCTGAACCTGCAACATGCACACTAAATAAGATGCTGCTAGCATCACAATTAAAGGTTCACTTCAAACCGTTGGAGAAGGAAAGAACATGGATGACCCCTTCCTCAAGAGATATCAACTCAAAAGGTGCAGTTCTCAAGGTCTCTACCTTTGAGATCAAATGATGACCGAATGAGTGAACATGACAAGAAGTCCTATTCAGAGGGCTTAAAACACCGAACCCTTGCCAAGGAGGTAACTTGGTAGTTATCCATATTTCCCATTTCAGCATTGCACAAGTTTTTCCTTTAGCATATTCACTTTCTCGCATAATCGAGTTCTTGTTGCATATTTATTTTGCTACATCGTATTAGAAAAGAAAATAATTGTGTCTTGCATTGCATCTAGAAAATGCTAAGCCCCATATGAATAATTTTGTGGTGCGACAACCCACAAAGATATCCACTTGTGGTGGCATAAAAATAAGTTTTCATCTTAGTTGCATTTTTTTCGCTGCATTTCATAAATATAAAATTGCAAAAATATTAAGATCCTGCTAAAAAGATTTTATGTGTTAAGGAAGTTCTAGACATTCAAGGCTTAGAGGGTTATCACTAACACTTAATCAGTTCCACAAGCTTTGCTGTCTATTTGAGCCTCGCAGAATTTAAAGGATCAAGAAGAGCTAACAGGCAAAAGGACGTCATGTCCCCGTCGGAGTGTTGTCTTCAACGGTCGCGATCTTTGTCTCTACTGACCATTATCCCCGACACTCCAGGAGGAGCAATACGCCTTCACTGCCAGTCAGCAACACCATTAGACTACGTCAACATCCAGCTTGGGGGAGAGCACCCCCGTGTATCCAGCTAAGTATCACTAGCTTATCTATCTATTTATCTATCTATTTGTTAAGTTTGCAAAATAAAATAGAGGAAGAGTACATGAAAAGTTTGCCTGCTAAAATGAACCCTACAGAATAAGCTCTTATATGGAAATGATGAATAGTTGCTCTACCGTAATTCCTTTCAAGTACCTAGTTTTCAACCTTGCACTCTCCCGAGTTTTGGACACAACTGTTTAGATTTGATTTACTCTGAACCTGAAACTTGTGGGTAGCGAATGCTTGATCTAAGTCTAGGTAGTTGACGGATATGATATGGGAAAGTTTTGAGCTGTCTTGTCCATCTTGTTCCTAGAGATGCTAGAGTTGGAGAGTTTATCTTTTAAAATCTTAAAATTTCTGCATGATGAGTTCTGTATGACGAGAGTTCAAAATTCCTACCTGACCATACATTCATGCTTACTAGATTAGGAAAACCCATCTATTTGTATAGATCATATTGTAGGCTTGAGTGTAGTCTTTATAGGCATTGAGTGTGGTTATCTTGTGGACCCATAAGGAACCAGTCATGTAGTTAAAGTCAATACTATGTGCTCTCCATCCATTGATCTATGCTACTTCGTCCTCGAAGCATGCACCCATTTTATAAATACTACATTCATTACGTGCTACTTCGTCCCTAGAAGTACCACCCACATATAGATCCATATCCACTACAAATCGTGCTGTCTCTACCCTGGAGATACGCACTTATGCCGCTCCTACCTTGGGAGTACGCATTCCCCCACATATTGTGTTGTCTCTACCCCTACGGAGATACGCGCTTATGCCGCTCCTACCCGGGAGTACGCATGCATCCATCCATCCACAAAATACATACGCCACTCATTTCACTTCATCCGAAAAGGTTCTACTCCTATCCCGGGAGTGAACATCTAGAAATAATCATCGCCGTTCCATTTGCCTACATAAAAGCTCCGGTCATTATCATTTCAAGTTATACACTCCCGTTGCGAAAGTTTCGTTTTCAGAGGATTGGTTGCTCTAAAAAAAAAGAGAGAAAAAAAAGAAAAAAAAAAGAAAAAAAGAAGAAAGGAAAAAAAAGAGAGAAAGAAAGAAAGAAAGAAAGAGTAGCCAAGTCCTTCCTTTCAAGAAGTTTCAAGGTTTCCGAATAAAGGAGTCATGTTATCCCCAAAGGAGCAAGTGTAGAAGTAGATGTTCGCCAAGTCATCACCCCTCATAATCATTTCCTTATCATCATCATCTTATCATTCATCCCATTTCCTCCTTCACATGCACATATGACTTTATTATTATTTTAGTTCCTATTGGATCCATGGTATAACCGTGCAATATATGCAAGTGAGTTTGAGTGTCTCCCCACCTATAAGCTCCACATAAGCCTATTAGAAGTAGGGTGAGAGAGAGAAGGCACTTTCCACTATGCCTTAATTCCACAAATACCACATATTTTGAGAGAAGAGAGAAGGCATACACTACTCATGCCTTGGAGAGGATCCAGAAATACCACAAATGAGAGACTTGAAAGAGTCATACAAGGAAACTCTGAGTTTTATTTGAAAATCTTGCAAAAACTCCGGAATAATAGTTGATCAAAGAGTGAGAAACATAGCGCTCGACATGACCGTTCTGTCTTTCAACTGCTCAAGACCCAAGTGACGGCTACAAGCCCCATTGTGAAAGGTAATATGAGTAAGTTTTGAGTCGAATAGTTCATTCTAATCCGGAGGAGAGTTCTTGTTTGAACGCATGTGTACTTTTGAGGCGTGAAAGCATTGTAGCAACTCCCGATCCACACCGAGTTTATCTTCGCTCAGGGACGAGCAAAAGGTAAGCTTGGGGGAGTTGTTGACGGTCGATAAGTGTCAATTTTTACCGTCAACTAAACATGAGAAAGGACTAAAATATGTTCACCAACTAGATATAGGGGTTACACCGATTTAATTCCACGAGTTTTGGTGAATGTCCGTTTTCACGGGTGTCGGCTGAAAATACCCAAGGAAGGCCCACATGTCGTTTACATAGAGATAATCGGGAACCGGTGAAAATTCTCATGTCCGGAAGGTTCGAGAAGGCTCGGACCAAACGGGAGCCCGAACGGGCTCGGTGGAGAGTCGGCCGACGCCTTCCTTGGGCGGCCGCCCGCCGGCTCAACCAATCAAGCATCGGCCTCGCGGATCCTGTTCCACCGCCTTTGAGGATGAATAATAATCGTCCGTTTAGGTCGGTTTGATCCGAGGGCTGCGGTGCATCCTAGGGGGCTATATAAGCGGGGCCCCGGCCCCGGAGGAGGCATCCCTTGAAACCCTAAATCATTATTTTCGAGAGGATCGTGAGAGAGGTCCCTTGAATGGATCTCCTCCCTAGAGCCTAGCATTCAAGATAGATAGAGAGAGTATAGAGTGGAGGTAGAGTTGGAGGAAGCCCGGCATGTCGGTGTCTCCTCTCCGGTTGTACCTGCGGGATCAAGTCTCCTAACCCGAGGCTTGGTTCTAGGATCATTCTGCAATTCAACTTCTGATACTAGTAAGTTCTTGTTATTATTGCTCTTTGGTTTACGAGTTTACTTTATTCGCTTCCGGTTGGGAATAGAGTAATCGTTCATAGCGTAAGCGTGGTGCTTGGGTTAGGTATACTCGTAGATGCTCCCTATCTGGCCGGAAACGTGGTAGTATCGAGGGAAGTGACAATCCCTTTGTTACCTTTGTAGCCCACTTCCCGTCAGTAGGTAAGGTAGGTCCAAAAGTGCTAGGTTAAGCATCCTCTGTGGTGTCTTTTCTTAGGTGCTCCCATAGAGTAGTAGTTGCAAAGCTTGCCATAGGTTGGAAGAAGACTGTGGTAGTAATCCTCTCTATATCGCTCATTACCTTGTCTGTAGCTCAGGGGTTAGGTATAGACTTAGGTTAGTCAGATGCACGTTTTCTGCTAGCGGATAAA
Organism: Themeda triandra; assembly: GCA_018135685.1. NCBI lineage: Eukaryota > Viridiplantae > Streptophyta > Magnoliopsida > Poales > Poaceae > Themeda > Themeda triandra. The sequence goes on from JAENPR010000560.1 coordinate 115,563, forward strand.
TAAATAACGATACTCTGGAATATCTCCCGGGTGAAGTGCTCTCCGATATCCGTGCGCTTGCGGATTATTTCTCTTTGATTCTTTCGTGTGCGTATCTAGTATCAACGGCTATCACCCTCGGAGGAGTGGTCGCTACGATAGCGGAGAAGACTGCAGTCCGTCACCCGAGCCCCCCGGGCCCTCGAGTGTTTAGCAGGATTATCCGGAAGGCGCAACTTCCGGATCGCTTTGACCGCCCACGAGCCTCACCAAGTACAACGGGGAGACGAAGCCTGAGCTCTGGCTAGCCGATTACCGTTTGGCTTGTCAGTTGGGTGGGGCAAGGGACGATCGGGTCATCATCCGCAACCTTCCCCTGTTCCTGTTTGACACGACCCGAGCCTGGCTCGAGAACCTCCCGCCTCGACAGATTCACGACTAGGATGACCTGGTCAAGGCCTTTGATGGCAACTTCAGGGGTACATACATGCGCCCGGCAACTCCTGGGACCTCAGGCACTGCAAGCAGAGGCCGGGCAAGTCCCTCCGCAACTACATCCGATGCTTCTTGAAGCAGTGCACCGAGCTCCCAATGTCACCGACTTCGACGTCATCATGGCATTCCTCTCAGGGACCACCTGCAAGGAGTTGGTTCACGAGCTGGGTCGTAACACGCCCACCATGGCCAACGAGCTGATGGACATTGTGACCAACTATGCTTCCGGCGAGGAGACGGTTGGAGCCATCTTTGGTGGAGGTCAAGACAAACGGAAATGCAAGGATGACGACCCTGAAAGCTCCAATCCGGGTTCCAGGAAGAACAAGAAGAAGAAGAAGAACCAGCAGGAGAAGCGCAAAGCTCCTGATGACGACCTTGTTGCCGCTGCCGAACGCAAGAACCCTCGAGGCCCGGCCAGGGAAGTCTCTTCAACAAAATGTTGAAGAAGCCTTGCCCCTATCACAAGGGGCCTGCCAATCATAACCTCGAGGACTGCAGAATGCTCCAGCGCTTCTTAGAGATCCCGAGGCCAAGAAGGACGACAGCCGAAGGACAATAAGTAGAGGGACGATGGGAAAGACAGGAGCAACAACAAGGATGATGGCTTCCCCGAAGTCGACGGCTACTTCATGATCTACAAGGGATCGACAGCGTGGCTCACCGCACAACAGCGCAAGCGGGAGCGATGGAAGGTCCTGTCGGTCCACCCGGCCATGCCGCTCTACCTCGACTGGTCTGACATGGCCATCACGTTTGACCGTGAGGACCACCCAGACCATGTCCTGAGCCCAGGGGCCTACCCCCTCGTTGTCTACCCCATTATCAACAACACGTGCCTCACCAAGGTGCTGATGGACAGAGGCAGCAGCCTCAACGTTATCTATGCCGAGACCCTTGACTTGCTAAACATCAAAAGAACGCAGCTCCAACCCAGCATCGGGGGCTTTCAAGGAGTGGTGCCGGGGCGACGCACACAACCCATCGGGTGGATTGACCTGTCCATCTGCTTTGGGACCCCGCCAACTTCAGGAAAGAGGTGCTCACGTTCGAGGTGGTTGCGTTCCCCGGAACTTACCATGCGATCCTCGGGCACCCGTGCTACGCCAAGTTCATGGCGGTCCCAAACTACACCTACCTCAAGCTAAAGATGCCTGGCACCAAGGGCATCATCATCGTGGGAACCTCATACAAGCACGCCTACGGCTGCGACGTAGAGTGTGTCGAGCACGGGGAAGCTGTCATCGAGTCAGCAACCCTGGCCGCCACCCTCGATAGCCTGGCTAAGGACATCCCTGACCCCAAGCGCCACGCCGGCAACTTCGAGCCCGTCGAGAACATCAAGCTCGTGCCTATCGACCCCAGCAGCTCGGACAGGAGGGTGCTGAAGGTCAGCACCGCCCTCGACCCCAAATTGGAAGCAGTGCTTGTCGACTTTCTCCGCGCGAACCTCAATATGTTCGCATGGAGTCCCTCGGATATGCCAGGCATACCTAGGAAAGTGGCCGAGCACGCCTTGGAGATCCAGGCCGGCTCCAAATCGTTGAAGCAATGCTTGCGCCGCTTCGACGAGGAGAAGCGCAAGATCAGCGGAGAGGAAGTTGATAAGCTTTTGAAGGCCGGGTTCATCAAGGAGGTTCACCATCCCGAGTGGCTAGCTAATCCTGTATTAATTAAGAAAAAGAGTGGAAAATAGAGGATATGTGTAGACTACACTAGTTTAAATAAAGCATGTCCAAAAGTTTCCTTCCCTTTGCCATGAATTGATCAAATTGTCAATTCCACTGCGGGTTGTGAAACTCTGTCCTTTCTCGACGCATATTCCGGCTACCACCAAATCAAGATGAAGGAGTCCGACTAGCTCGTGACTTCCTTCATCCCCCTATTCGGCATGTTTTGCTATGTTACTATGTCCTTCGGTCTCCGTAACGCGAAGGCTATGTACCAGCGATGCATGCCGCATGTTTTTGGAAAACACGTTGGCAAAACCATCGAGGCCTTCGTAGACGATATCGTGGTAAAGTCTAAGAAAGTCAACAACCTTGTCGACGACCTTGAAATCACCTTCAAGTGCCTCGAAGTAAGAACATCAAACTCAACCCTGAGAAGTGCATCTTCGGAGTTCCTCGAGGCATGCTCCTAGGGTTCATCGTCTCCGAGCAAGGCATCGAGGCCAACACAGAGAAAATCACAGCGATCACTAAGATAGGGCTGATTCGAGATCTAAAGGGCGTGCAGAAGGTCATGGGTTGCATCGCAGCCCTCAGTCACTTCATCTCTTAACTCAGAGAGAAGGCGCTGCCTTTGTATCGACTCCTGAGGAAATCGGAGCATTTCGCATGGATCACCGAGGCTGAGGAGGCCCTCTCGAAGCTCAAAGTCTTTCTGGCCAACCCTCTGGTCCTCATTCCCCCCAACATTGGGGGAGCACCTTCTGCTCTATGTTGCTGCCACGACTCAGGTGGTCAGCGCGGCCATAGTAGTCGAGAGATCCGAAGAAGGGCACGCTCTGCCCGTCTAGTGCCCGGTTTACTTCATCAGCGAGGTACTCTTAGAAACAAAGGCTCGATACCCCCGAATCTAGAAGTTGCTATACGCCATCGTCCTCACTCGACGTAAGCTCTAGCATTACTTCGAGGGCCACCCGGTGGCGGTCATCTGCTCCTTTCCGCTGGGGGAGATCATCCAGAACCGGGAGGCCACAGGCAGGATCGCTAAGTGGGCGGTCGAGCTCATGGGCGATACTCTCTCGTACGCACCACGCAAGGCAATCAAGTCCCAAGTGCTAGCTGACTCCCTAGCCGAGTGGACAGACACCCAGCTACCTTCTGCGCAAATTCAAGCAGAACTGTGGACCATGTACTTTGATGGTTCATTGATGAAGAAGGAAGCGGGCGTTGGCATGCTCTTCATCTCGCCCCTCGGAGTGCGCATGCGTTACGTGATTCGACTCCACTTCGCTGCCTCCAACAACGTAGCGGAGTACGAGGCCCTGGTCAATGGCTTGCGCATCACCGTCGAGCTCGGGGTTCGACACCTCGACGTTCGCGGTGACTCCTAGCTCGTGATCGGCCAAGTCATGAAAGACTGCAGCTGCCACGATCCCAAGATGGATGCTTACTGCAAGGAAGTGCGGCGGCTTGAGGATAAATTTCACGACCTCGAACTCAACCACATCGCGCGCAGATACAATGAAGCCACAGATGAACTTGCCAAAAAATTGCGTCCAGTCGAACCATGGTTCCTTCGGATGTTTTCTCGAGGGACCTTCACAAGCCCTCCGTCGACCTAGTCATTATGGAACAGGCCACCGTATAGCCTGTCGACCCAGGTGACGAGCCTGAGGCCCCCAATCAAGGCTGAGGCCATGGTCAAGGATGAGTCGGCCTTAGTCGACCTTGAGCCCGACTGGCGCATTCCATACCTCAACTATCTCATCCATGGGAAGCTCCCAGATGATAGGACCGAGGCTCGACGGATCGCCCGCCGGGCCAAGTCTTTTGTACTATACGGCCAGGACAAGGAACTGTACCGGTGTAGCCCCACGGGCATCTTGCAACATTGCATCACAACCAAGAGAGGCAGCTCCTCAGAGACCTACACTCGGAGGCTTGTGGTCGCCACGCGGCACCTCGAACCTTGGTCAGAAACGCCTTTCGCCAAGGCTTCTACTGGCCGACCGCGGTCTCTGACGTCATCAAGCTGGTGCGCTCTTGCAAAGGGTGTCAGTACTACGCGAGACAAACCCACCTCCCTGCCCACGCTCTGCAAACCATTCCGATCACTTGGCCGTTTGCCGTCTGGGGGCTCGACCTCGTAGGTCCCCTGAAGAGGACAACCGGAGGCTTCACCCGCTTACTTGTCGCCATCGACAAGTTTTCTAAGTGGATCGAGGCCGGACCCATCACCAACATCAGATCCGAGGAGGCCGTTCTGTTCTTGACCGACATCATTCATCGCTTCAGGATCCCCAATTGCATCATTACGGACCGCGGCACCCAGTCCACCGGCAAGAAATTCCTGGACTTCTGCGACAGCCATCACATCCATGTGAACTGGTCCGCAGTAGCGCATGCAAGAACGAATGGCCAGGTTAAACGCGCCAACGGCATGATCCTGCAGGGCCTCAAACCCAAGATCTTCAACCGCTGAACAAGCATGGCAAGAAATGGGCCGCCGAGCTTCCCTCAGTCCTGTGGAGCCTAAGGATGACCCCGAGTCAAGCCACGGGGTTCACCCCATTCTTTCTGGTATACGGGGCCGAGGCGGTACTTCCTACCGACCTAGAGTATGGGTCCCCGAGGCTGAAGGCTTACAACGAAGAAGGCAACGATGTCACACAAGAGAACGCCCTTGACCAGCTTGAGGAAGCTCGAGACGTAGCCCTTCTGCATTCCGCCAGGTACCAGCAGCGTCTGCGATGCTACCATGACAAACACATCAGAAATTGAGACCTCCATATTGGTGATATGGTCCTCCATCGAAGGCAAAGCAACCAAGGGTGCCACAAGCTAACTCCACCATGGGAAGGCCCTTACATCGTAGCAGCAGTGCCGAAGTCAGGAACGTACAAGTTAGCTAATGGCAAGGGAGAAACCCTCACCAACACATGGAACATCGAGCAGCTACGTCGCTTTTACCCATAGAGCCTCACTCGAGGCCTTGTACAAATGTTCGATTTCATGAACAAAGTATACATCTATAATTATCGTATTTTGTGAAAAACTGTGAGGCTCGACCCAGCCTCTCCCTCGGGGGCTTCGATACATTATGTCTAAACAGGAAGGCTCGACCCTGCCTCCACAGAATCGATCCTCCCTCGGTGGCTGGAAGGGGGGAACCCCCTGCGTCCCTAAAATTCGCATTTTTCAAAAAATTCAACGACTAATTACGCCTACATGCCTCAGCATGAGTTCTTACTTAGTCAAAACAAGCCGTGAGAATGCCCCAAGGCTCGAGGGCTGTTGAGCTGCGAGATCACCTACGCCTCCTGTGATACGGTAACTCCACTCACTCTCCCACCAGAGGGGCGCAGTCGTGCATCAAAAAAGACTATGAGGGTACTCAAAATGAGCGAAGGGATAAAAGACATGAATATAAAAATCAAAACCATATGTACATCACATATCTTTAGGCCTCGAGGCCACATTGTCACAATCATGACCAAAAAGACTAACTTATTACATGGGCCTCAACGCCTAGCTTTGCTCACAGGCCCTCGTCGTCATCACCAGCGATAGGGGGACCACCTCGGCCTCAAACAACTACGCCAGCTTCTCTCCAGGCTCCTCCTCCGATTGGATGAACTCCAACAAGATCGCCTCGTTCTCCCCCAATGTCTTGTCGGTGTCGATGATGAAACCACCAGCGACTGCGTCGAAGTCGTAGAGGAAGCCTGAGCGGACGACCGCCAGAGCCCTCTTCACGCCATGGTGCAGTGCATAGTGCACCCGCTCATGGACTCTACCGCCCAGCGCCATCAGCCGGTGCACGAAAGATTTCCCGGGCGCGTCCTCCTCCCCGTCGATGTCGGGTCGACCTTGAGGGTGTCACAAACAGCAGCGACCGTGCCCAAGAGCAAGTTGTTCCGCCTCATCTCAGCCTCACGAAGGACCTAGAGCGTGGCCGCATTATCTTCAGCCTTGTGCTGCCGCTTCTCTGACTCTGAAAACAAAGGGCCAAGTTAGCTTTACATTCAGAGAACCTCGAGTCAAAACCGAAGTATAGTACGGAACTCACCATTAGCATGGGTCTTCCAGCCCAAGGCCTCATCCTGCGCCTCGACAAGGGACTTCTTGGCCTCCGACAGGGCCTCGTTCTTGTCCTAGATTTTGGCCTTCAGGTCCTCGATGACCTTGCCGGTGCTCGAGACGCCCTCATCTTTCTGCCATACGGTCTCCTTCAGTGCCTCTGTTGACGGTAGATAACTCCTATTTTTAACCGTCATCTAGACATCGAAAAGGACCTAAATATAATTACCATCTAGATATAGGGCTTACACTAATGGAATTCCACGAGTTTTGGTGAATGTCTGTTTCTGCAGGGTGTCAGCTGAAAATGACTAAGGAAGGCCCACATGTCAGGTTTACATAGAGATAATCGGTATCTGGTCAAAATTCTGTGATCTGGAAGGTTCGAGAAGGCACTGGACCAAACGGGAGGCCAAACCGCCTCGGTGGCAGGGCGGCCGCCCCGGACTTGGAGGCGGTCGCCCCGGGACCTCAGCCAATCAGCGTCAGCCTCGTGGATCCCTGTTCCACCGCCTTTGAGGATAAATAATAATCGTCCATTTAGGTCGGTTTGATCCGAGGGCTGTGGTGCATCCTAGGGGGCTATATAAATAGGCCCCTGACCCTGGAGGAGGCATCCCTTGAAACCCTAATTCATTATTTCCAGAGAGGATCAGGTGAGAGAGGTCCCTTGTATGGATCTCCTCCCTAGAGCCTAGCATTCAAGATAGACAGAGAGAGTATAGGGTGGAGGTAGAGTTGGAGGAAGCCCGGCATGTCGGTGTCTCCTCTCCGGTTGTTCCTGCGGGATCCAGTCTCCTAACCCGAGGCTTGGTTCTAGGATCATTCTGCAATTCAACTTCTAATACTAGTAAGTTCTTGTTATTATTGCTCTTTGGTTTACGAGTTTACTTTATTCGCTTCCGGTTGGGAATAGAGTAATCGTTCGTAGCGTAAGCGTGGTGCTTGGGCTAGGTTCACTCGTAGATGCTCCCTATCTGGCCCGGAACCGTGGTAGTATCGGGGGAAGTGACAGTCCCTTTGTTACCTTTGTAGCCCACTTCCCGTCGTAGGTAAGGTAGGTCCAAAAGTGTTAGGTTAAGCATCCTCTCGTGGTGTCTTTTCTTAGGTGCTCCCATAGAGAAGTAGTCGCAAAGCTTGCCATAGGTTGGAAGAAGACTGTGGTAGTAATCCTCTCTATATCGCTCATTACCTTATTTGTAGCTCAGCGGTTAGGTATAGACTTGGGTTAGTCAGATGCACGTTTTCTCCTAGCGGATAAATAAATAAAGATACTCTGGAATATCTCCCGGGTGAAGTGCTCACCGATATCCGTACGCTTGCGGATTATTTCTCTTGATTCTTTCGTGTGCGTATCTAGTATCAACAAGCATTTCTGGCGCCGTTGCCGGGGAGAAAGACGGTCTGCTGAGATAACTCAAGTCACTTAACCATGTATTGTTCTTTTATCTTTTTTCTTGTTTTCTTTTGCATCTTATTTTATATCTTTATGGATAACCCAAATTCCACGCCTATCCACCAATATCTTGCACCCATGAGCACATGCTTAGAGCCCCTAGAACCCATGATTTTCACATCTAGCTATGAGCTACACCAATGTTTGGTTGCAATAGGTCAAAGCCAACTCTTTTCTACAGCTAGAGTCCTATCTTCTAATCAAGAGGGTATTGTACCCAAGGTCCTATCCTCAACCGGAGAGGGTAATGAACCCAAAGTCCTATCCTCTGATCAAGTAGGTAATGAACTTTTGGCTACACTTAGGGAATCTTTTAATCTTCATATAAACTTAGGTTTAGACCTAGCCTTACAAGACCATGTTCTTCTTCAACATTTTTATATGGGTCTTGATAATATCGCCTTTGGAGGAGTTTTCCTTTCTTTACCCTTTAGTGAAGTGAGGTTTGTCCTTATTATTAATGGACATACTCCTTGCACTAGCCTTCATGATAACATCCTAGAGGTAGAGAAGGAATCATCCCCCAAACTAGAAGAGGAAGTTTTCATAGCCACGTTGCAAACATTGCAATCCCATGGTTTGGCTATCCATCCCAACCTAGAAGTATTCCAAAATCCTCCAAGGGAAGAAGTAATTCTACCCCTAGAAATTCTTTCTAATGGCGATTCTCGGAGGAGCTTAAACTTCTCGCTTCATAAGAGATCTTTTAGTGCATACATTGTCAATCTTCTCAAGAAGAGATCTCTTAGAAAGTGTCTCACATCCAATCCCTTTGAAGGATGTTTAGAAAGACTCAAGGATGGCATGTCAAGTGATGCCATAGAAGGAGAGTGAAGCCATCTAGAAGCCACCCTTATCTTCTCCCCTTCTATGCCCACATCAAATGTAGAATATGAACCCAACTTTAAACCCATCCTTGACCCCTATGATTCATTCTATGCTCTTTCTCCTGAACCTCCCAATGATCCTAGAAGTCCATCTAGATATCCAACGCATAGGAATCATCAAAACCATATAGAGGATTGCGAAGAGCAACATCCATGGCTAGAGAGCATTAAAAACCTATGTGCTACTACCATTGAATGGATGGATAAGGCCTTAGATGAGATCATTTCGAGAGACGATCCAAGGGGGATTTTGGACATTTATGTCAAGTCACCCTTGGAAGTGGAAGATGATGGAGGCTTCAATGAGCAAAGTGGTCACTTCTTAAACACCCCATCAAGACCTTGCTCATATGAAAAATCTCCTAATTCACTTAGTCTCTCCAACATTACCACACATGAGATCTTCAACCCCCTCATGCTCCTTGTTTCTAAAGACATTGAAAGGGTGGTTGTAGACGCATATGTTTTCCATAAACATTGCAGATCTCGTTGTGTTGAATCTTGAGATAGTACAAGTATATTGGACTTGGAGCGGGAACCACTTCACCAATTCACATCTTGAAGGTTTCCCAAGGACAAGCTTAGTGTCCTAAAACAAGCACTGTTCAGATCATGGCATAAATGTTCACCTTTCTACTTTTTTTTGGAGAATGTTCACCTTTCTACTGTGTTGTCCTTGTTAATTGAGCATAGAGTTATAATTATGAAAATATTCCTTCGAGTATTCTTGCCACTAACCTTTCCAGGTTCGATACAAAAAGATTGAAGGAATAACAAATGCAAGGTATGTCCAACCAATCATTATGCAACATTGAATTACATTCATCCAATCTTGATTTCTGCCAAATTCAAGCTTGGGGGATTTCCATAAATAGATCTCTTGCCATGTTGCTACACTATCTTGATTGTCCCTACCTTTAAGGCATGCTCAGTTTGCTAAACATTAATCATGCTCTGCCATCACTGTTTGAGTAAATCTCTATAGTGCTCTCATGTTACCTTTGTCTACCTTAGTAAGTGTTGGTTTAGAAGTACTGTACATGCTTCTATTGGCTTTTAAATTAAGCGTGGTGCTTAGGTTAAATAGCCTTCCTTAATCTGATTAGACATGGAGTCTAGTTTGGTTATTGAACTAAAAATTGCTGTAGTAGACATTGGTATATTCTGTTGGACTAACCCCTGCAGGAAAACTTCCAAATCCAAACTGGGAGAGTCCTGAGATGAACTCACATCAAAGATGAAGCAAGGCATATGATGAACTACAACAACTTCACATAGAAGACATAGCTCATTCATCGTCCAAGAAAGAATTGAAAGAATTTATGGCATGCCTATTCATGGTGAACCTGCCAAATCACCACTTCAGTGATGAAACAAAGAAGGAGACAAGAGTGCTATAAGAAGGATCTACATCAATAGCACTCACCCAAAGGAAGTGGATGAACAAAGCAACAAGCTATGAGTAATTTTGAAGACATCATAACATTGAGCCCAAAACTCGAGCTAGGATACCAATGAGAAGCTGGGTGCAACTCACCTCATTTTGGCCAATCAAAGACCTGCTCTCGTTGCTCTTGAAGACAACTTCTTGCACGTCGGTAGCAAGGACAAGCATGGAATGAAAAGCATGCATCCTTGTGTCAACCAATCACCATCAAGGGTTGACTACCGACCAAGCCCAAGAAGACCATGAACAACTACATTTGCAAGATGATGTCCCTATGCCATTGGAGATGAAGCTTGCATACAAATATTAATGAAGTCCCTTCCTTGATCATCAAGACGAATGGCGTATCATTAATTGAAACTCTTCGCCATGCCGCTAGAAGAAAATACCATCAAGGAAGAACTCGAGTCTACATCTCCAATGAACATCAATTAGCCAACCAAGACTCAACAAAAATCAAGAATGGTTGACAAAAGAAGACCATGCAACTGTCTGCATCCTCATATCCTGGATTGGACAGTCCAAAGAAAAGCAAAATGCAAAGGAGAGATCTTTGCTCAATGGACCTAGAATCGAGAGCCCTCTCCGACAACTTAAGAACAGAGGACATATAATATCTAAGAACATGGAGTTATTACAACACACTTTGAGGGATGATTCAACATTGGCTTCCAGTGACGAGCAACAGCAAGCTTGGGGGAGGAAGGCCACCGACTCCTCTAATGATGATCCAGCAATGCTCTTCCTCTTCTCAAGCTTCCATTGCTCGGCATGCTTTGGTTTGCAATCCCTCCACTCGCAATTACTTCCTCTCTATAAGTTTGATTGTTTTCTATAGATGTCTTTCACACAAATCAAACTTAAGACAAAGTAAAATCAATCCTTAAGAGAATAAGTAATGTTGAGTAAATATTCTATGCTAATTTAAATTTTCAATGCAACTTTTCTATAGCATAGAATATGACCTCTAGCTTTATGACAACTCTACCCTTGATATTATTTGTATATTCCTTCGGGTATGTGTTGTCCACTAATCCTCTACAGAGAACGAAGAAACAATAAATGGAGCACAAGGTCGAGGGAAAGGACCACTAGAACCATCTACTCTTCATCAACAGGGTGCTATAGTGATAAAATTCTGAACCTGCAACATACACACTAAACAAGATGCTGCCAACTTCACAATTAAAGGTTCACTTCAGACCTGGACAAGGAAAGAACATAGGTGACACCTTCCTTAAGAGATATCAACTCAAGAGGTGCAGTTCTCAAGGTCTCTACCTTTGGGATCAAATGATGCACCGAAGGATTGAACATGACAAGAAGTCCTATTTAGAGGACTTAAAACACTGAACCCTCACCAAGGAGGTAACTTGGTAGTTATCCATATTTCCCATTTCAGCATTGCATAAGTTTTTCCTTTAGCATAATTGCTTTTTTTGCATAATCAATTCTTGTTGCATATTTATTTTGCTACATCTGCATTAGAAAAGAAAATATTTTTGTCTTGCATTGCATCTAGAAAATGCTAAGCCCCATGTGAATAATTTTGTGGTGCGACAGCCCACAAAGATATCCACCGTGGTGGCATAAAAACAAGTTTTCATCTTAGTTGCATTTTTCTCCGCATATCATAAATATAAAATTATAAAAATATTATGATCCTACTAAAAAGATTTATGTGTTAAGAAGGTTCTAGACATTCAAGGCTTAGAGGTTTATCACTAACACTTAATCAGTTCCACAAGATTTGCTGTCTATTTGAGCCTCACAGAATTTAAAGGGTCAAGAAGAACTAAACAGGCAAAAGGACATCATGTCCCCTGTTGGAGTGCTGTCCTCAACAGTAGTAGTGTTGTCTCTACCGCCATCATCCCTAACACTCCAGAAGGAGCAGTAGGCCTTCACTACCAGTCAGCAACACCAATAGACTACGTCAACATCCAGCTTGGGGGAGAGCACCCCCGTGTATCCAGCTAAGTATCACTAGCTTATCTATCTATCTATTTGTTAAGTTTGCCAAATAAAATATAGAAGAGTATGTGAAAAGTTTGCCTGCTAAAATGAACCCTACAGAATAAGCTCTTATATGGAAATGATGAATAGTTGCTCTGCCGTAATTCCTTTCAAGTATCTAGTTTTCAACCTTGCACTCTCCCGAGTTTTGGACACAACTGTTTAGATTTGAGATTTACTCTGAACCTGAAACTTGTGGGTAGTGAATGCTTGATCTAAGTCTAGGTAGTTGACGGTTATGATATGAGAAAGTTTTGAGCTGCTGTCCATCTTGTTCCTAGAGATGCTAGAGTTCTGGAGAATTTATCTTTGAAAATCTTAAAATTTCTACATGATGAGTTCCTGTATGACAAGAGTTCAAAATTTCTACCATAGCCATATATACATGCTTACTAGATTAGGAAAGCCATCTTTATTTACATATATCATTCTATAGGCATTGAGTGTAGTATGCTGTGTTGACCCTTAGGGATTAGTCATGCAATTAAAGACAATATTATGTGCTCTCCATCCATTGATCTATGCTGCTTCTGTCCTCAGAAGTACGCCCTCACTTACATTCACTACGCTACATTCATTTTGTGCTACTTCTAGTCCTAGAAGTATCACCCACATATACACACACTCCACGCATCTTGTGCTGTTTCTACCATGGAAACATGCACTCATGCTGCTCCTACCCCAGGAGTACACACTCTACCACATTATGTGCTATCTCTATCCTGGAGATATGCACTTATGCTGCTCCTACCCTGGGAGTACGCATCCATCCACCCACATACACATTCTCCATTCATTCCGATCCCTTCAAAAATTGTTCTACTCTTACACTGGGAGTGAACACCAAAAATGTACGCCGCCATCCTATCCTGTCCCATTGTGCAATAAAGCTCCAATTATTTCAGTTGATATTTCCTATTGCTATAGTTACCATTAAGAGGCTTGGTTGTTAGTAAAAAAAAGAGAGAAAAAAAAGAAAGAAAAAAAGAAGAAGAAAAAAAATATAAATAGCAGCCAAGTCCTCCTCGTCAAAGGTCTTCGTTTCCAAATAAAGGGAGGTACGTTACCCCGAGGAGCAAGTATAGAACTAGATCTTCACCATCGTGTTTCACCCCTCATGATTACTTCCTTTCTATCACCATCATCCATATTATTCATTTCATTCCCCTCATTCACATGCACATATGACTTGATTGTATGCTTAGTTCCTCTGGATCCACGGCTTAACAATGCAACATATGCAAGTGAGTTTGATTGTCTCCCCACCTATGAGCTCCACATAAGCCTATTAGAAGTAGGGTGAGAGAGAGAAGGCAACCTTACTATGCCTTAATTCCAAAAATACCACATATTCTGAGAGTAGAGTGAAGGCATATGCTACACATGCCTTGGAGAGGATCCAGAAATACCACAAATAAGAGACTTGAAAGGGTCATACATGGAATCTCTGAGTTTTATTTGAAAACCTTGCAAAAACTCTGGAATGATAGTTGATCAAAGAGCGAGAAACATAGTGCTTGACTTGACTGTTCTATCTTTCAACTGCTCAAGACCCAAGTGACGGTGACAAGCCCCATGGTGAAAGGTAATATGAGTAGGTTTTTGAGTCATAATAGTTCACTCTAATCCGGAGGAGAGTTCTTGTTTGAACGCACGTGTACTTTTGAGGCGTGAAAGCATTGTAGCAACTCCTGATCCATCACTGAGTTTATCTTTGCTCAGAGACGAGCAAAGGGTAAGCTTGGGGGAGTTATTGACGGTAGATAACTCCTATTTTTAACCGTCATCTAGACATCGAGAAGGACCTAAATATAATTACCATCTAGATATAGGGCTTACACTAACGGAATTCCACGAGTTTTGGTGAATGTCTGTTTTCGGGGTGTCACCGAAAATGACTAAGGAAGGCCCACATGTCAAGTTTACATAGAGATAATTGGGATCCGGTCAAAATTCTATGATCCGGAAGGTTCGAGAAGGCACTCGGACCAAACGGAGGCCGAAACGCCTCGGTGGCGGGCGGCCACCCGGACTGGACCCGGGACCTCGGCCAATCGGCGTCGGCCTCGCGGATCCCTGTTCCACCGCCTTTGAGGATGAATAATAATCATCCATTTAGGTCGGTTTGATCCGAGGGCTGTGGTGCATCCTAGGGGGCTATATAAACAGGGCCCCTGACCCTGGAGGAGGCATCCCTTGAAACCCTAATTCATTATTTCCAGAGAGGATCAGGTGAGAGAGGTCCCTTGTATGGATCTCCTCCCTAGAGCCTAGCATTCAAGATAGATAGAGAGAGTATAGGGTAGAGGTAGAGTTGGAGGAAGCCCGGCATGTCGATGTCTCCTCTCCGGTTGTACCTGCGGGATCAAGTCTCCTAACCCGAGGCTTGGTTCTAGGATCATTCTCGCAATTCAAATTCTAATACTAGTAAGTTCTTGTTATTATTGCTCTTTGGTTTACGAGTTTACTTTATTCGCTTCCGGTTGGGAATAGAGTAATCGTTCGTAGCGTAAGCGTGGTGCTTGGGCTAGGTTCACTCGTAGATGCTCCCTATCTGGCCAGAACCGTGGTAGTATCAGGGGAAGTGACAGTCCCTTTGTTACCTTTGTAGACCACTTCCCGTCAGTAGGTAAGGTAGGTCCAAAAGTGCTAGGTTAAGCATCCTCTGTGGTGTTTTTTCTTAGGTGCTCCCATAGAGCAGTAGTCGCAAAGCTTGCCATAGGTTGGAAGAAGACTGTGGTAGTAATCCTCTCTATATCACTCATTACCTTATTTGTAGCTCAGCGGTTAGGTATAGACTTGGGTTAGTCAGATGCACGTTTTCTCCTAGCGGATAAATAAATAACGATACTCTGGAATATCTCCCGGGTGAAGTGCTCACCGATATCCGTACGCTTGCGGATTATTTCTCTTGATTCTTTCGTGTGCGTATCTAGTATCAACAGCCTCGACCTCCTTGTTCAAGGTCACGACGGTGGCAACGGCTCGCTCGGCCACCAGCTTGAAGCCCTTAGCCCCGGCAGCTGCGCGTTCAGCCTGCAGCTTGAAGGCATCACACTGCAAACCCACACGGGCAAGATCCTCCTCGAGCTCCTTCACCCACACCTCCAGGGGGGCTAGATCCTCTCGAGCCTTGGCTGTGTCCTCCTGAGCCGTGTCCGCGTCTTCCTTCAGCACCACGTTGACCAAGCGAAGCTCAACCACCTCGGCGCTCTCCTTCGCCAGTCGCTCATTCGCGGCGTCGACCCACGCCCATTGAAGAGGGAGGGCCGCCCACAGTCGCGCTCATGGCGAATGAACAACGACTTGTGACGTGAATGCTCCTTGATCTCTTGTACGAAGTCAGAAAGGGAATCAACGTCAGAACTACCCAGGAAACAAAGACCCCTACGAGAAAAATATGACTTACCTCGAAGGCCTCGGCCATGTTCTGGGCAAGGGTGTTGGCCACCGACCGCAAGGTCTTCTCGGAGCTTTCCCGAAGACCCTCGAGGTAGTGCCAATAGTCTACCTCGACCTGGTCGTCGAGGAGGAAGAACGGCTCGGCCTCGAGATTGCTCGCGTCCTTGAACTCAAGGACCGGGTGCCCCCATGATGGAAGCTCCGTTGCTGACCGTGCGTGTGCCAACAGCGTGGCATCTGGTCGCACTCCCGACGTCCCCACGGTGTCGGAGCCCGGCAGCCCAAGTGCCACCACACGCTTCGAAGCCTCAAGCACGGCGACGTCGTTGACCTTCTGCTTCCCCTTGTCTATCGAGGATTCATCAGGGATGATGATCATGTCCATCGTCGATGCTTGGGCAGTGAACGGCGTTCGAACCACCATCTGAGGGATGGCGACGGAACCACCTTCTGTGCCTCACCCGCCGACGGATGCTCCAGAAGAATCTGCTTCGGCGCCTGCTCTGACCTCTCCTCCTGCTGCGATCGTGGAGACTGCTGCAGCTGCTGTTGTTGTGGCAACTCTTTCCCGTGTTGTTGTGATTGCGGGTGCGGCTCCAGCGGCTACGACTGTGAGCTCTGCTCCCTCTTCTCCTCCCACCTTCTCATCCGCCCGCGTCGGATCACTGGTGGACGCCTTGGCCTCACCAATTTCGGAGGTGCTCGAGGCACCTTCAACATGCCCGGGCGCACAGGCAACGTCACCAGGCTCACTTGCCTCGGCCGTCCTAAGGGCAATTGCCCCCTCCAAGGTGGTACTTTCCTCGACTTTCCTCCGGTGCTCTGTGGCAGCGCGCACAGACTCCACCCACGCCTTGTCCTGCTCCGGGGTTCACCTCACCAGACCAGCGCCGGCCTTGAGTGCTTTGACAGGCATCATGGCTGCCACCTCCGCCTTACGCTTAAAGCGGCACGGAACACGCACGTGTCAGAACATGTAGGACGAAAACTAACACGAACATATAAAATAAGGAACAGAAAGTTTTACCTGGACAAAGGGAGCAAAGGCCTTCTGCCTGTCTTGCTCGAGCTGCTCGGGGCTTCTTCGATGCGCCCACCATGGACTCCTTGGTCGGGCCCTTCTCGAGCCCCTGCCCGAGATCCCCGAGGCCTTGGCACCCGAGGCCGTCGGGGTCTTCTTCTCTGTGCTCGCCTTCTTGCAGGTCCCCACGCCAGAGGATGGAGCTTGCAGCCCGGCCGGCGGCGGCGTCACCCCGCGCCTCGACGAGAGTTGTAAGGATTGCGTGCGTGAACGCGACCCCGCCACCGACGACGACTGGATCGCCAGCTCGGCGGGCCGCCTCCCTGAGAACTCCTCGGGGCCTTTCCCCCTTTCTTCTATCTAGACGGGCGCTGAGCCCGCCCTCGACGCCCGGGACGTCGACTCCCCGCTGCGAGGCTCCTGCAGGAATGGCACATCAGGAAGATGTGCAAGAGTGGCCGCGGTGTCGAGCCATGAACCCTCATCGTCAACATCATCATCTTCCTCCGAGGTTGTCTCCGGCGGAGACTCCTCCTCGGGGAGGCCATCGCGCTTTTGCTATCGGCGGCACTCCACTAATTCCTCATGCGCGAGGATCTTCTTGTCACGTTCCGCCTTCGCAACATCTTTAGACTTTTTGGTCTGCTGAGCATAAAAGCGTCTCACCTGTCGATCAGCGTTGTCCTTCAGGAGCAGGGGCGGTGAGTCCTTGACGTTCGGAAGGACCTGCGCACGAGACGACAACGAGCTGAGATACTAGCGCGCAAAAGGAAAAAACAGGTCGAGGGCCAGTTGCTCGGTGCTCACCAGCTTCACAGTTCCGTGATTAGGACGCACCTTGAAGCTCCCGACCACCGCTCTCACCCACTTGGCAACGGCGTCGAGGGGGAGAGTCTCGCTCGACATCCGGCTCCCCTCGAGCGGGGCATCGGCTGTCATCCGATCCATGCGCAACCGATGGCGCATCAGGAGCAGAACCCTCCTGCTATGGAACACGGAGACAACGATGCCCACGGTCAACCCACGGTTGCGCAGCGTCCTCAGTGCGTCAAGCAGCAGGTCTAGACTTGACAGATCACCGCTGGGATGCCGTGGGCCTACTCCTCCGACCGGGAAATAATGTCCTGACCAGTGAACCGCGACAGCGCGTCGTCGTCGTTTCACAGGTAGAACCACCCGTCGTGCCATCCGCTGTTGGAGGAGATCATCTGCGACGGGATGTACAACTCCCTGCGGCCCGACCGCACCTGGAGGACGCAACTCCCGGCGTGCACCGCCTTCCGCACCCCTGTCACATTCGTCGGCTTGGCATGGCCATACATTTTGGCATGGCCATACATAGTCTGCATTCATTGTCTCCTGCTTGCACCTGGACAGAAACAGGGCCAGGTCCAAAGTACCTTGTCATCAGCTTCAATGACTAAGAGAGAGGGGGGGGGGGGGAGTAAGAGTTTACATACTTTAAGTTTCCCTTTCGGCTAAACACATATCATGCTTGAAAAAATATTCTTATAAAGTACTCATAAAACCGCTAAAAATAAAAAATAGATCCTAAAATTATTAAAAAACCAAAAATATTTTGCCATAAAATGGATAGACTGTAATCATTATTGCAAATAACAGTCATTGTATCTGAGCAACTAATAAGCTCGAAATTTTTGGAAAGGAGTCAATTTATGTTCATGTCATCAAAATATAGATTGTAGCTAAAGCTATCATCATCGTTTAAACAAATATTTCAGCTAAATGTGTATTGGGTACGGATGAAAAGTACATAAAAATCTTAGAGTACCTATTATATCTATAATTTGAGAACATTATCGAAGAGAAAATATAGTTAATATAATAATTTTTTTTGTTAGTGTCTCCTAAGATTTTGACCCGTGCGAGAGCACGGGTTGATGAACTAGTTATACTAAATATGCAATGTCGAAATTATAATTAGTTGGAGAGCGTCCTTAAAATCCGCATGTAACTTGGATCTGAAATATAATTATTGCCTATCCAATGGAATACTTTTACTAGTGATTATTGTTATGGGGCATAATATTTTAAATAAAGGAAGAACTGCATGGCATGAAAGTTTCATTGATTGTTCTAGTAATACAAATCTTCTTTTTGTCAAACTATTGATTTTTTTTAAGGAAATGATGGCCAAAATTATTAGAGCAACCCTATATAAACTTATATTTATGATCAAAAGTAGTAACATATATATAGCATGGCTCTCATACGCCCCTTGTCATCAATCAACAATTTGGTGCTAGATTTTGTGTGGGACCCTGTGAAGGAATACAAGCCCAGGGAGCGCATCGTAGACAACAAACTGTCTCTCCACCCCCTGGATATTTATCAAAAAAACTCTTGTGGTCTGCATAGTCGAGCATGCACTGTGCTGTGGAACTGAAAGAAACAGGAATCCATTTGGTGAAGTGCGACAACACTCATGTCATTGATTACAAAAATTGTATGCTTAGCATACCAACAGTCTCTATTGACCCCGATGGTACCACGAAAATCTTCCTTAACTTGTTGGCCTTCGAACGGCTACATAGTGACGCTGGGAGTGAGGCGGACAGACTATATGATCTTCACGGACAACATCATTGATTCTGAAAGAGATGTGGCACTACTGAGATCCAAGGGGATCATCAAAAATTTGTTGAGCAGCGATAAGGAGGCAGCACGGCTGTTCAACAACTTGAGCAGGGGGCAGTGTTGAGTCCGTTCAGCAGGCTGCACGAAGTGCGTCGAAAGGTGAATGCCCACTGCGCGAGGCCTTGGAACAGGTGGAGGGCCATCTTCCAACATACCTACATGAGCAACCCATGGGTTTTAATTTCCCTCATGGCTGCCGCAATCCTCCTCATAGCCACCCTCCTGCAGACCATCTACTCTGTCGTGATGTTCTACAAACCCTGATCTTTAAGTGTTAGGTGTATACATCACTACTACAAATCGCGCCATCACTGGCCACCTCATCACTGCCGGAAATGGCGCAATCGGCAGTGATGCGTCTTCACTGCCGGTCCCAAGCTTGATACAGCCTTGATAGACAAGACTTGCGTCACTGTGCTGGGGCACCGGCAGTGATGGTGCATATTACTGCTGGCCATTGTCTTGAACCGACAGTGATGTCTCGGACATATATCACTGCCGGGCCATCCCAAGAGCCGGCAGAGATATTCAACAACACTGCCGGCTCTAAGCTCGGGACACCACAAAAAGGCGTCATACCGTCCTGTCCTTCCTCCTCACTCCATTCAAGAGAACAGAGGAGCGCGCGCGGGCCATTTCCTCCATTGTTGCGGCTTGTGAAAATTGTGAGCTAGCACTTGAATTTTGAAGAATGGCTTGATCCTTTTTGCTTTAAGGTTAGTAACAACCATCCACTCCTTTGATTTTCTTGCTTCATTCTTTGTTTTGATGGCTACAATGCTTGATTCTCATTCTAGTTCTTCCTCCCTCCTAGAGAATGAGGAGCTCGCGCCATTTCCTCCATTGTTGCGGCTGGTGAAAACCGTGAGGTGGCTATCATCTCCATCATCCAAAAAGCTAGGTTGGTGTCTACACATATCATCACCTCATTTGAGATGCTAGCAAAATTCATGGTGTGATCAAGATGATTATTGTTAGTATGTGATGCTCGAATTAGTTCATGTTAGGAGTTATGTAGATTGCTTTGCAATTTTGTTATGAATTGACACATCATTAAGAGCTACACTGGTGTCATCGATCAAGTCTCCAATTTAATTTTTTATGTAAATAAATTAAGTAGAATAGTGTACAATAATTGTTTTATTTGGCGCTATGGGTTTCAATTCATATATGGCTAGGGCTACCAATTTTAATTTTTCATAATTATTGTATAATATTGTTCATGAATCTTATTCACTTGTTATTAATTTATGTGCATTTTTTTAGCAAAGATGGATCGAGAGTGGATGTATAGGTCTCGATCGGACAAGCAATACTTGAATGGCGTCAAAACGTTTATTCGTGCTGCTATAGCTAATGCTGGGGAAGGGAAAATGATCTTCTGCCCATGCAAAGATTGCACAAATCATAGGATGATTATGAATCCCTAGACTATCCAATCGCACTTGCTTTTGAGGGGGTTCATGCCAAACTACAAGATATGCATGGGAAAGATAGTGTCAATGTTGTGCAGGGAAACAACGATGATGTGGACATGCTTGATGTGCTCCACCACGATGATGTGAATGTTGCGCAGGCAGACAATGACAAAGATTTCGATGTCAACATGGAACCTGTGACTAACATTAATGAAGTGCTTAGGAATACACTAGCAGACGACACCGCGGAAGATGATGGCATTTCTTTGATGCTACGTAATGCATATACCGGATTTCTTAGTGATAATCAGATGAAAAAGCTTGAGAAAATGAGAGACGGCGGCAGGACAAAATTGTACAAGAATTGTCCATTGAGCAAATTGGAAGTCATCATCGTGTTGTTAGAGTTCGAGTCTACATACAGATTGGACGATAAAGGCTTCGATGACTTGTTAGGTAAACTAGGGAAATACTCCCAGCAAATAGTGAGCTGCCAGAAAAGACATACCAGGCCAAGCAAATGATCTGCCCCATTGGCCTCGTGGTTGAAAGAATACACGCGTGTTACAATGATTGCATATTGTACCGCGGAGACAAATACAAAGACCTGGATAAGTGCCCCCGGTGTGAACATCCATGGTACAAGGAAGGGCCGTCAAATGAGGGTACCAAGATGAGAGGAGGCCCCATAAAGGTCGTCTGGTACTTTCCTATAGCTTCATGGATACGTAGGCTATTCATATTTGCGAAGACAGCCAAGCTGCTGCGCTGGCATGGCGAAGAGCGTAAGAAAGATAGCATGATGAGGCACCCCGCCGATGGGCATGACTGGAGGAATGTCAATACTTTGTTCTATAAGAACATTGGCATAGAGGTAAGACACCTTTGGGTTGCGTTGAGCACGAATGGGATGAATCCTTTCGGCCAGGTTAGAAGCAATCATAGCACCTGGCTAGTGACAGTTTGTATATACAACCTTCCACCTTGGCTCTGTATGAAGCGATCATATATCCAGATGCCACTACTGATCCAAGGCCCAAGACAACCAAAGAATGACATCGACACATACCTGGAACTAGTTATCGATGAACTGGTATAGCTGCGGGAAATGGGTGTAAAGGATGTTTGGGACGAGTACAAATAGGAACATGTCACAATCAAGGTAGCACTATCGCTGCAATCACCAACCTGCCAGGGCGAGGTTCCTTGTTAGGAGGAAGACAAAAGGCTTCCTTCAATGCGTCGAGTGCCTGGATGAAACCGATTCGGTACCTCTAACGAATATCTCAAAAATTGTTGTTATGGGGCACTGTAAGTTCCTACCTATGACACACGCTAACCATAAGAACAAAAAGGATTTTGATGGGACTATTGAAACACGCGGGCATCCAAACTATCGAGACGGGCATCAGATACTTTGAGAACTTAACAAACTAGACGTTGTCCTTGGGAACGGAAAAGCGGCAAAAGCAGCGCCTAAAAGGAGCATCTGGAAGAAAAAATTGGTCTTTTGGAAACAACCTTACTGGCCAGTGTTGACTATACGCCACTGTCTTGATCCCATGCACATTACTAAAAACATGTGCTTCAACACTCTTAACACCTCGATGGACACCGGGGGCATAGAAGGATTCATACGCCATACGCCAGGACATGAACATATTGGGAATCAGGAAGGAGCTGCATCCTATGGAGCTAGAAAATGGCCAGTTTGAACTTCCAGTTGCGTCATGGACCCTGAGCAAGAAAGAAAGGGATATGTTAATTTCATTCTTCAATGAACTAAAAGTCCCGAAGGGCTATTGTGCGAACCCAAAGAGGCTAGTGAACAAGAGAGAACACAAGTTCAACTATGGAACTATAAAGGCCTATGATTGTCATGTCATTATGACAACTTCTCCCTACTGCCCTATGTGGTGTCCTACCCATGAAGGTCTGCATCCCAATCATAAAGTTGTGCTCGTACCTCAATGCGATATCAAAAAAGGTCATTGATAGGTCCATGCTAGACAAGCTACAGGAGGACATAGCCGAAGCTCTCTCACGGTTCGAGATGCATTTGCCGCCTACTTCCTTTGATATCTTAGTGTATCTTCTCATTCATCTTGTTGACCAAATAAAATCACTTGGCCCAATGTTCCTACATCAGATGTTCCCTTTTGAAAGGTTGATAAAAGTTTTTAGGAGGTATGTTAGGAATAGATTCAGACCAGAAGGGGGCATGGTTGAGGGATGGTCAATGGAGGAGTCCATTGACTTCTGCACATATTATCTAGACATCAACAAGGTAGGAGTTCCGGAGAACCGTCACCTGGGATTACTAGGTGGCAAAGGAACAATCAGGTGAAAATGTTGTACAGTAAAAGACTATGAGTCTTGGACACGTGCTCAGTTTGTTGTTCTCATGCAAGCCAAGGAGGTGATGCCATACATTGGAGAGTACCATCGAGAGTTGCCAAATCAGTATTCGAACAGGAGGGAGGCTTGGATTCATAAAAAAACATAAAGCGGAATTTGTCGACCGGTTGCGATTTCACTTGACTACAGAACATAAAGCGGAATTTGTCGACCGGTTGCGATTTCACTTGACTACAGAAACATTGGGTAATTAACTAGATAACATAGCCAGGGGGCCTTCGAGTACATTTCTTAAGTACCAGGGGTATGAGATCAATGGATTCACATTTTTCACAAACAACCTGAACAGTGATGCTCGTTTCAATGCTGAGGACGAAGACGACAACGTGATTCAGACGTACTATGGTATCATAGAGGAGATATGGGAGCTATCGTATGGCTTGATGTGGGTAGCCCTTTTTGCTGCAAGTGGGTCTCGCCAGAGGCAATGGAGACCGATGAAGAAGGATTCACTAAATTTGACCTCACAAAGACCGCATATAGAGACAACGCCTTGGTGCTCGCAAAAGATGTTATGCAAGTCTTCTACGAAAGGGACAACAAAGACTTACAAAGGAGTGTAGCCTTTGAAGGGAAAAGGAAGATTGTCGGTGTCGATGGAGTGATGAATAAAGAAGAATACGGGGGCTATGAGGAAACGCCTGCATTCGGAGGAACATAGACCTAACTATCCTTGAAGATGGTGACGAACCAGCTTACGTATGACACGATCTTGATGAGGCCCTCACTGTTGACAGACCTAAGGAAATTTAGATTATTCTTAACTATGTAACCAGTATTCAATGCTGTTCACCAACTATGTACCCTAATTTATATTATGTGCGCACCACTAAAAGTTAATTATAAGATGGTTGATATTCTGTATTTTGGTTTCATTTTTTATAAACATAACGAAGGTGTAAAAAAGAAGAAAAACAAAAAAATAGTTGCTTATAATTTGTAACAAATAAATACCTATAAATAAAATTAGAACACACACATAACACAAGCCCATATCTAGCTTAAGCGGTCAAGGCCGCCATGGCTCAGCCTTTAGGCCCAAGTTCGAATCCGCTGACCACCCAGCTACGAGCCGGCAGTGATGTCATCTATCACTGCCGGTTGGTAGAAAATGCAGGCAGTAATACATAGATTCCTTTTTTAGGAAAAATCTTTGGAGGCGTGCTCCCTTTGATCACCGCAGCAGGAGCATTGCTCCCACCTACCACGATAGGGGCTCTATAAAAAGGCCCTCCTACTTGGAGCCTCTCCATGGCACTGGTTACCTATGTTTATGTTAGTTTTTCAGCTTAGTTTTCTAGTTTTTTTTCCAAAGACATGGCTTCTTTGTGGGAGAAAGCCCTCCACACACAGATATCATCAGGCTTCATAGTAGTCACCAAAATGGTGCACAGTTTGGTGCTAGAATAATTCTACTGAAGAGCTATGCTAGATGTTGATGTCTCCAGCGAGGGAAAGAGTGCCATCCTTGAAAGGTGTACTCTTTGCAATTTCCTCCTGGGGTCTTGGTGTTGCTACCATGAGGTGACGGTAGAAGACTGTGCTTGCAAGTCCCATGACTGTGCTTGCAAGTCCCACAACTGCGCTTGCAAGTCCGTGGAACCTTCATGGCAGGAGGAGCCATGCAGTTTTCTCCGTCGCCACGACAACCACCAAACCATCAACACCAAGGGGAGGCCATGCACGCGCTCAGGCATGACTTTTTGCAGAGCCTCCTTTATCATCTCGATGGGTATAGCTCATAACCACCTCGGTGCATGTTTGACCAAAGGATGCTAGAAGAATCCTACTGAGGTGGTTAAATTATAATGCGTTGATACATATGGATGATAACATTGACAGAGAAGAAAATAGGTAATTGTTATCGTATATGTAATTTTAGTACAAGGTCTTTGTTATTGTATATTTAATTTGTTTCTATGATTTTGTTTGTCTTCAATCTCTGTACTCTTTTTAAATAATTATTTCATTGTTATTAAAAGCTTATTTCCCACGGTCCAAATATTTTCCATATATATAGTGGTCTAAAATTGCGAGCATTAATTCAAGTTCTCAAGATTATTTTTTTTAAAAAAATATTTCCATACCTATCCCTACCCATCGGTCACTAGTGGTGCGTGCATGCATGCATGTCAGCATTTATTGCTGTGTGCATGCAAGCAAGCATGCATGCAAAAACTGTCATGCCTGGAGAACCGGCAGTGATGTGGACTATTACTGCCGGCGTCAGTAGAGAATCGGCAGTGATGTGGACTAGCACTGTCGGCTCTGCCATGGAGCCAGCAGTGATGTGGATGTAACCGGCCACATGCATATTCCACCCACGCACACTGAGATCCATTTCTCGCATTTCACTCTCACTTCTTGCCATTCGCTCTTCGTGATTTGTGGCATTGGCTCCCGGGTATTTGTATGGTATGATTTGTGTTCATCTCCATCCAATATTCTATATATATATTTCTTGCATTTGATTATTTAGGTTCATTTTACTTAATTGGGATTTATTTTGTGCCTATATTTATAGTTAAATTTTATCGATCAGGTTACATGGTCAATGAAGTACCTCCGCTTCCGCCACCACAGGCAACCGGGTTTCCATTCAGGCGATGAGCCATTTGCTCCTAATGTGCCTGTTCTGCGATTCTCTGCGCCAACTAACCATTGTTGCATTGCATTTGTATGTCGTAGTGGCTAGCCCCAGCAGATTGGCTACATGAAGCACTTAGCTTGTTCCATGCCGAGCACTTCGATGTGCGCATGACACCTATTCCCGATTCTGAGCTCTGGCAGTGTGAAATTAGTTTTACCATCCCTGCGAGGAGCTAGAACACAAATGCTCCTGAGAACACTATCCACCGGACTAGGGTGGAGTCCTCATCCTTGAGGACCGCCCAGTTCAGTGCTGTCACACACCATTTAGAGTCACTTCGATGGGTTTGCCATTTTTTGCCTGACTTCTCGTACTACAAGGAGATGGCTTTGCGTTACAATGGTTACACTGCTGCAGGACTCTGCGAATGGAATGCTCTGAGCAACACAGTTGATGTGGCCAAATCAATATATATTGATAATTTAGTCATGCATATTATTTGCTATTTATTAATGTAATAATATTATCTTTATTTTCAACACTTGCAGATTAGGCCCCAGGATGTTACTCATTCTTCATGTGGCTTGATGACCATTCTAGATCAAGCTACAGATTATTTTGAATACGATTGGGATTGGGTGGACGACAATGGCTAGGATACTGCAGATCTGCAGGCTCACTCCCAATGACAGTGATGTTTTTGTAGGTGATGTCTAGAGCCAACCATTGCCCGTGCCTCGCGCGGCACGGGAGAGTGCAATCATACGAGCACTGCACTACATCGATACTGAGAGGGGATATATGATCCGAGACATCAACTACAATGCATGGCTGCAGGAGTGGGTCAATGTGAATGGCAGGATCCCCTAGTGACATTGATTATGATAGTGATTAGTGTTTATGTAGCTAACTTTGCAAGGTTGTAGCTAGGTTTACTAACACTTTGTCAAATGCAAAAATGGCCTATGTATCAAATGTAGATCTTGATGAGTAGAATAATCCTGGTATTCATGACTTTTTGAGTTGAGACCATCTACAATTTCAAAAACTTGCATGTAGCTGTGAAAATTTTAAAATTCAAAATTTGAGTGGTTCAAACTTTGTCAAATGAAAAGTTGACCATTACACCAAATGTAGAACTTGAAGAGTTTGACAAACTTTGTATTCATGACTTTTGCCGTTGAGACCATCTAGAGTACGGTCAAAGTGTCTTTTTAAAAAATCTAAGATTTAACTTGGTCAAACTTGGTCAAACAAGGCACTAAATGACCTCAAATAAAAAAATTTTGAATACAAAGGTGTTAGAACTCATCAAGATCTATATTTGATACATAGTTTATTTTAGCATTTGAGAAAGTATTAGTAAACTCTACTCACATGTTTCAAAAATCCAAGATTTGACTTTGTGACACACACTTTCATAAGGTCTATGTGTCACATAGACCTTATGAAAGTGTGTGTCACAAAGTCTTGAATCTCACATAGACCTTATGAAAGTGTGTGTGAGACTTGTGGATTACTTTGTCAAATGCAAAAATGGGCTACGTATCAAATGTAGATCTTGATGAGTTCTAACACCTTTGTATTCAAAGTTTTTCATTTGAGGTCATTTATGTGATTCAATTTGACTTTGTGACCAAGTCAAATCTTTTTTTGAAACATGTGAATAGAGTTTACTAAAATTTGTTGAGTGGAACAATCTTGGTATTCATGACTTTTTGAGTTGAGACCATCTATGGTTTCGAAAACTTGCATGTAGCTGTGAAAATTTTAAAATTTAAAATCTGAGTGGTTCAAACTTTGTCAAATGAAAAGTTGATCATTACACCAAATATAGAACTTGAAGAGTTTGACAAACTTTGTATTCATGATTTTTGTCATTGAGACCATCTAGGGTTCGGTCAAAGTGTCTTTTTAAAAAATCCAAGATTTGACTTGGTCAAACGAGGTACTAAATGACCTCAAATGAAAAAACTTTGAATACAAAGATGTTAGAACTCATCAAGATCTATATTTAATATTAGTTCATTTTACCATTTGAGACAGTTTTAGTAAACTCTCTCACATGTTTTAAAAATCCAAGATTTGGCTTGGTCAAACTTGGTCAAATGAGGCACTAAATGACTTCAAATAAAAAAATTTTGAATACAAGGGTGTTAGAACTTATCAAGATCCGCATTTGATATATAGGCCATTTTAGCATTTGAGAAAGTGTTAGTAAACACTAGTCATAAAGTCTTGAATCTCACATAGACTTTATGAAAGTATGTGTGAGACTTGTGGATTTAGGACTCACTTTCCTAACACTTTGTCAAATACAAAATGGCCTATGTATCAAATGTAGATCTTGATGAGTGGAACAATCTTTGTGTTCATGACTTTTTGAGTTGAGACTATCTAGGGTTTCAAAACTTGCATGTAGCTTTGAAAATTTCAAAATTCAAAATTTAAGTGGTTCAAACTTTGTCAAATGAAAAGTTGACCATTCCACCAAATGTAGAACTTAAAAAGTTTGACAAACTTTGTGTTCATGACTTTTGTTGTTGAGATCATCTAGGGTTTGGTCAAAGTGTCTTTGTTAAAAACCCAAGATTTAACTTGGTCAAACTTGGTCAAGCGAGACACTAAATGACCTCAAATGAAGAACTTTTGAATACAAAGGTGTTAGAACTCATCAAGATCTACATTTGATACATAGTTCATTTTACCATTTGAGAAAGTTTTAGTAAACTCTACTCACATGTTTTAAAAATACAAGATTTGACTTGGTCAAACAAGGCACTAAATGATCTCAAATGAAAAACTTTTGAATATAAGGGTGTTAGAACTTATCAAGATCCACATTTAATACATAGGCCATTTTAGGTTTTAAAAAAGTAGTAAACACTAGTCACAAAGTCTTGAATCTCACATAGACTTTATGAAAGTGTGTTTGAGACTTGTGGATTTAGAACTACACTTTCATAACACTTTGTCAAATGCAAAAATAGGCTATGTATTAAATGTAGATTTTGATGAGTTGAAAAATATTGGTATTCATGACTTTTCGAGTTGGGACCATCTACGGTTTCGAAAACTTGCATGTAGCTGTGAAAATTTTAAAATTCAAAATTTGAGTGGTTCAAACTTTATCAAATAAAAAGTTGACCATTACACCAAATGTAGAACTAAAAGAGTTTGACAAACTTTGTATTCATAACTTTTATAGTTGAGACCATCTAGGGTTCGGTTAAAATGTCTTTTTTAAAAAATTCAAGATTTGATTTGGTCAAACTTGGCCAAACAAGGCACTAAATGACCTCAAATGAAAAAATTTTGAATAAAAAGGTGTTAGAACTCATCAAGATCTACATTTGATACATAGTTTATTTTTGCATTTAAAGCTAATATGACTTGGGAATACACAATTTCTATGTATTCAAATTATTAAGTTTTTTAATTATACATCACTGCCAAGGAACCGACAGTGATGTTTCAGAAAAAATGAAAAAATTCAAAAAATTTGGCCCCGCTAAGACTTGACCGTGGGCTCCGGGGGCCTATTTATTTTGTTTCAGTTTCAAATTTGTTAAATAAATAAAAAAACTAAAATTTTTGCCCAAATAGGACTCGAGCGCTAGGTTGTTTTTTTTTTTTTTTTTTTTTTTTTGAGTAATCATAACTGTCGGTTGTTGAGAGCCCCTGAAACCACCGACGGTGTACGTCACCACAATTGGTTGTCCACACTTGCATATTGCACCGCCAAACTTTCCTGACTTTAAGTATTGCATTATTATTCGTGCGCTAGGTGTGCACGCAGCCGTGCACATTCACACTACGGCTAGGTGTGCACGCAGTCGTGCACATTCACACTAGGTACTCCATGGAAGAGAGAGAGAGAGCGCGCGAGTATGTGAGCTCTATCTGCGCTGCACTCGACCCGACATCTATCATCAACATCGGGCAATCATAAGATTGAGAGGGGCGAGCTCTGGAGCAACCATTGGTACGAAGTCTGACCACACCATTTAAGCCAGATCTGTAACATGGGATGCTGGATGCCATCATGTCAATGACCAACGCGCTGTGTGTCAGGACCAAAGGTTAGAACTCATGCAGCAATGTGAGGAAATGAGAAGCTGGTGGAGCCGGAGGTTGGTGGAGGGGTAAGCATGAGAAATGAAAATGGATATCCGAATTATCCGATATATGTACGCTAAAACTTGTAATACGAATATGGGTATTTGTATCTGTTTCATCAGAAAATGCCTATGCACAAGGTCATGTAAACCCACCGCTCCTTTCATTTGTCATAGCGAACCTGTCTTGTACTTTTGTATGAATCACCTGGCCTCTGGATCAAATATATGCTTATACATCCTTAAGAAACTGCTGGTCTCCTATTCTATCTATATATAGGGCGTATGGCACCTGCCTACACAGTGAGTCGAGTGCCACAGCTCCACGCATTAGCAAACCACACCATCGACCTTGAGGAGGTTCAGATAGATGGGCGGGAACGGGGATCCTGTGGAGGCTAGTTCCGGCCCATGCTGGGTAGTGGAGATGGAGAAGATGCTGGTGGGCACTAACCTGTTCGGGGAGATGGCGCGTTGGAGCACGCCCTCGATCTACCGGGTGCCGGAGTGGGTCAAGAATATGGCCACCGACAGCGAGCAGGCCGCCTACTACCAGCCATTGTTGGTGTCACTAGGTCCATTCCACCATGGCAAGAAGCACCTTGCTGGCATGGAGGAGCACAAGCGCCGAGCGGTGATGCACATCGTCAAATGGTCCCGCAAGTCGCTCAGAGAGTTCAGGGCCGCCATTGAGGGGGTGGCAGAAGAGCTGCTGGACGCATACGCCAATCTGGATGCCAAATGGCGCAAAGCAGAGAGAGACCTCTTTGTGAAGATGATGGTGCTAGACGGCTGCTTCTTGCTGGAGACGTTGAAGGGGTTTTCACGCAAAGAGGCACCTCGTGACTACGCGACTAACGATCCAGTCTTCAGCGTGCAAGGCATGCTTTGTTTGTGGGTTGGCCTCTGGTGCGATATGCTCGTGATTGAAAACCAGGTTCCTCTGCTTGCATTGTATAAGCTTGAAGAAATTTGGGGCGGGGCAACACATCTGATATGTATTTTTCAGTATGAGACCACTTCAAGCGTAAGTACCACTATATTCATCAATCTAATTCGTTAATCTAGTTACACCAAATAAAAACATTAAGTTTATTATGATTAATGAACGAGATAGCATACTTTATGAAAACTTGTGCTCATTTTTTTCATGAAAATGTGGAGCCAATTAAACTCTTGATGGCTGCAGCCTTTTTTTTTTTTGATGTAACAGGAGGGGCAAAAGCCCCTACTGGAAATTTATTAAGCCTTAGTCGGTCTTGTTTACACAACTAACACATATGATTCTTGTTCTCTGGATACTAGCTAGGGGGTTGTTTGGATGAGAGCCCTAGCAGGGCAACTCAGGCCAGGCTGCACATCTGCCCCAGGCATCCATGATCCAACAATGTCTGGAAGTGCTGCCTACTCTAGGCAGCTCTGCCCAGCTCTGGACCAAACAGGCATGCGTGTACACTATTTGTAACATCCCAAAAATCCGAACTACAAAATTTTTTCTAAATAAACCTTTGTTTGTTGCTTGTCATGTACGAAACCCTATTAGTTCGCATACAAAGTACCTTTGTTTAGTTGTTAAGCATTGCGATGCAACAACATCACATGTGTCTTAATATAGTCCTTAAGCCACATGTGATTAGGACCTTAGGGAAACCCCCCTATACTTAAGGATGAGAGTCCAGGACCAACCACTCAATGCAGTATGCCCTAGTGATAGCTCCTAGGATATGAACCTAGACCCTAATGATCCTATGCTAGAATTAGTAGCAATATCACCATGGTGTAATGTTTATACATGTACACCTGCCTATAGTATAAATCCTACGACCAACCACTGCCTAACTAGAGCTAACTAGTGGTTAGTGTTACCACCCCAAACCGTGACTTAGTGACTCAGACCCATGCCCATGACTCCACATAGAGGAGTATTGATCCTGAACCCTAGGCCATGATAATAGAACCTATCCACTCCAAGTGACTATCTACCTGACCCTAGCTAGACAAAGACTAGTGATATCATGTCAACCGTGGTAACACCTCTCCACGTGAGAATGTTGATACTCAGTGTCGTGGTACTAGAAAACCACCGACACATATAGCTGCCTAACTACCCTAGTAGACCAACCCATGCCAACCTAGGAGAATACCTTTACCCCAGAGAAGGTAGTTGCCAAACTACATACCCCGACACTAGAAACTACCTACCTTAGCTCGACTAGCTACCTAACCACTCTGATGGATAAACCCCACGAGACTGCCATAGAGAGACAACCTACCTAGTATGCCAACTTAGAGAGAGATGCCCTAGCCCTATGCTCAACACCTAGTGGACCCTCAGGCCGCCGTAGTGTTATATGAAGTATGGCTAGCAGCTAGACTTAGGTGCAACTATCTAGTTGTCCACCCATGACCTAGATGGTTAGCCAACCTAAATAGAGTATCTAGTGCTAACTCTAGGGGGAGTGATATGCCACATAGGAACCTACCCATGGCCGCCTGTTGGTTTAAACCTAGCCTTACTCCCCAATGCATCATGAGCTAGTGTCTTAGACAAGTTACACAGATCACTCATAGTTACCACCCTCTTATAGCCTAGGCTTTATACCATCGTGTCGCTTGTGCGATGTTCATATTTGGCCCATGCTAGGTCTATTAAGGTGTTATACAACATGATTGGTTTGGATTTGGATTTTATTGGATTCTTGTATTGATTAATAAATCAACAACCCAACGTCTATTTATTTATACAATAAATAGATGAAATAATATATATATTATGGGATTAATATCCCAACATATCCTATGACCTTTATGACCACCATGAAATAATGTACAAGGTTATCTATGCCACATCCAAATGCATAGAGTCTAAACATAAATACGAAAGAAAACAGTAAAGAAAAAGGAAAAGAAATAGAAGGAGAAATGGCAAAGGCCATTCCGGCCTGCCACTGCTTGGTGGCCCGACCCAGCCGGCCTGACTTCTCTCTTTCTCCTCTTTGGCCCATGACTCCAGCCCGGCCTGCCAAACCACTCTTCCTTCTTCTCCATTTCCGGCCGAACAGCCCAGCATGGCCATCCGACCCATTTATTTTTCCTTCCTCAACCGAGCCAGCCCATGACTTCCCTTCTCCATTTTTCTCTCAGCCGCACGGCCCAGATACTCCTACCGGCCCATTCTTTACCGAGCCGGCCTGCTTCCTCTCTCCCTTTCTCTTTTCTCTCGAGTCAAACCGACCCAGTTCGCAATGCGGCCCGTCACCGCGGCCCACTCCACCTCGCGAACGAAGCCGCCCCCACGCCGCGACAAGTGGGCGCACGGGCCACTTACAGAAGGGTCCCGCTTGTCATAATCTTGGTCCCCTCTCCCCTGCTCTGCTTTTTGACCGAGAGGACGACGCGTCGCCACCACGCTTCCTCCCTCCTCCGCCCGATCCACGCTGCAGCCGCATCCACGGCTACGAGCGACGCCACCTGGCCAACCACTCGCCGACAGCCCCTGCCACAAAGCACCCACGGCCGCGAGCAATTCACTCCGCGCGCGCAACCGCACATGCTCCTGCCGCGCTCAGCCCCTGCTTTTCTTGGCCGGAAAGTCGAATTGGCCTCCGTCGCTGTCAATTGGGACCCAGCCGAAGTCGATAGCGACCCGTGGAGCTCTCCATGACCGCTTGATCACGCAGTGCTCGCGATCACCGTTCGCCGTGGCCTCCCGATCGCCATGGCCGACGCCGCCTATAAATTGGGGCAACCCGGAACCCTAGCGTTCCTCCCATCATCGCGCCGCCACCTTGGCGACCGACCACCCCACTAGCCCTCGCTCGCCCAAGCCGGAGAAGAAGAGGAGGATCGGAGCAAGGACGCCGCCGCCGGAGTGCCGTGAAGCTGCCGGAGCGCACGGGACTTCGCCGAAGAAGAAGGGGGGGGGGCAAGGCGCCGCGAACCTGCTTCCACGAGCTGTACCGCGACGCCGCGCTGCTTCGCCACCAACCCGACGCACTACGCCACACCTCGCTCGCCTACACGGGAGGTGAGCACCGCCGCCGCATTGCCAACCTCGACCATGCTTCCATGGCCATGGCGTCCCCGGGACGCGTAGGCTAAGGCCATCTCCGGCCTCATGGCACACGCACGCACCAGCACGCGCCTGACCCGAGCCCCTGGACGCTGGCACCACCATGCCGGCAGACCTGCCCGCCAAGCTCGCCGCCATGGCCGAACCATGCCATGCGCGCGCCGTCGTCTTCCGGCAAGAAAACCCCTTGGACACGCTGGAATCCCGGGGCTACGTCCGCCGCGACGGGGCGCATCCCATGCGCCCGCCGCCGGCGCGAGACACCCCCGGGAGGAACCGCCATGACCTCGCCACCGGAGGTGAGGCCACACGGGACGCTCTGGGAGCGCCACCGTGGCGCCGTTGCGCCGGCCGGCTCTGGCTACCTCGCTCGTCGAGGCTTCGCCGTTGAGCCACGACGCGGCCCGCTGCGCGCCGCAGCCCCACCGGGAGGTAGAGATGAGGCCTGGAGGGCCGCCTCGACGTGAAGCCGTGCGCCGCCATGCCCGCCGGTGCCGCCGCGCGCGCCGCCGCCACGGGCTATGCGCCGCTGTGCTTCTTGGTCATCTCCATCGAGCCGAGCGAGGCCCTAGCAACTTCAATCGAACGACCACGACTTCGGTTGAACCGAAAGGTGCCCGCTTGATCTCGCCGCCGGACCCTTTTGCGGCGGCGCGCCCCTCGCTGCGGCCGCCCGCGCCGGGAAGCCGAGATGATAGAGCACCACGTGGCGGGCCGTCCGGGTCGAGCCCATCTGGCCCATTAGCGGCCCATTTAGGTTTGACCAAGTCAACTGTGACGTCATGCTGACGTCATCGTGGTCCCACATGTCAGTGTCCAGTCAGCGTGCCACGTGGCCTATCACGGCGCTGACACGTGGCGGCTCCATATTTATCTGCTATTTATTATTTTCAGAATATTGTTTAAACTTCGGAAATTCATAACTTATTCATACGAGCTCCAAAAATTATGATCTTTATATGGAAATTCATCTAAAATCGAGATGTACAGTTTAAGCTTATGTTTGAGTGCATTTGGTTCTTCTATATTTCATTTGCTTCTTTGTGGTTTCTATAGGAGTCGCTAACGCGACAATTACGTTTCGGTTTCAGAGTCGATTCGGGAAAGGAGCGACCTAAGGACGTGAGGTGGAGACCCGCTGTACGACTACGGAGGACTTGTACCACTACTGTCGGACTTGTACCACTACTTCCTCGACATCGCAGGTGTCATGGCAGCACCTTTATTTTAGAGAATCCTATTAGACATTGCATGTTTAGAACTGCTAGCGCTTTATATTTATTCCTTTGCTAGTATATGATGCATGATATTGCCCGAGCTATATTTACCTTGTTCGAAGCCCTTTTACCATGTTACCCGGCCTTGCGCTCGCACTTATATATTACCGCCCTTCGCGTGCTTGCATTTATTATCACCATACTTATTATAACTCCACTTCGCATTGTATATGTGGTGCGGGTGGTGAACCCCGGGAATGGTTTGGCTTGGGATGCCGGACTTGTGGTTATGGTGATGAGCGGTGTCTTGCGTGAGTCTTGGGTGTGTGGTGAGGGATGAGTCGGCCGGACAGGATTACGACGAGCTTCGAGCGAGTCTTGCCGAGGGATACGGCTCGGGTATCCCCGCTTTGTGAGTACTGTGGCGGGTAACCGGTTTGGATTGAGGTGTCCTTGGTGTGAGCTCCTTGGGGTGGAGCCTTGGAAAGGGGGTGCCGTGGCAAAGACGGTAAAGATTAGCCCATATAGGGGAGACATCGCTGTCTGGCCAATACCTAAGGACTTGAGGGCTAGTGACCGGATCATTGGACGCTTACTTTCCACTCGCTCTCTAATGGGAAGAGAGACGGTCTAACCATCTGGTAGAACGAATGCCATTACTGTCTGGAGGAAGCGGATGTGTCGGGAGGTACGGGCCGAGAGTGCTCACACCCTCCTTAACCAACATAGTGACCCCGAGGCCCGGTACTATGTCTCACGGTCTCGGCGGCCGTGGTCGAGTGGCGGGATGGTATTCGTTCTAGGCTTATGGCGATCGATATCCGCCTAGATGTGCGCGCATCGATGATGGCTATCTTGTGGAATAGTGAAACCTCTGCAGAGTGTATGGTTGATCGATCGATACATAGCCGACTCGTCGGCTATGGACCGATCCGTGTGATGCTCGCTTGACTAGGAGAGGAGTCTTCTGCCTTTCTTGGGATATGGGTATGTTACATCCGGCCGTGAGCCTGGGAGGCTGCGGGTCGTTGAGGCCTGACGAGAGGGAGTCGTCTTGCCGGCCACGTGAAGCGTGGTGGGGTGTGGTGTGTGGGGCGTGAGGTGTGGTGATGTGCGGATGGGATGGATGGGTTGGTGGATGGTTGTGTGTGTGGGATTTGGGAATGTGTTAAACTTGATTATTATTATTATTATTATACTTGTTGCTATTTCGCATGCGCTAGGGTGCAAACCACAGCCAAATATAGGATCGCGGATCCCTTTATTTTTCTTTTCCACTAAAGCTCATTCGGTCTTGACCATGGCTCGCACACATCCGGCGGTGTGCGTTTTCTGTGATGTTAGGGTTGAAAGGATTAGAAGGTCTCGTGCTCGCGCTCAAGTTGGAGTTTGAAGCCTGCTTCCGCGTTATACTTCCACCTTCGCAAGCTGTTTTGGATGTTAGAAATACATTGTTTGCGCCGGTGTGGCGTTGTAATTATTAATGTAAACCCTTCTACTTGTACTACTGTATCCTCGTAATTCGATGTATGGGATTGATTATCAACTGTTGTATATCATTCTGTGAATTTTCCCTTCGCGGAAAATTGAGGATGTTTCAGTTGGTATCAGCTCCTGACTTGACCCTAGGACGAGACCCTCAGGTTTGGACGATAGAATAGGATGAACCAGCCCTTCTTTCGGTTACATTACCGACCTTGCACCATTTCGTGCATGGCTTACCTCTTATAATGGACTTGCTAACCATGTTCTTGGACTCCAATGCAAATGATGGGGATCTTTTAGAAGCATGCCTTCTACCTCAAGCACCATGATGGATACGCCCAAGTTCTACAAGAAGTGCTTCAAGAGTTAGAACCCACGACAATAGACGTGCCACAAATAGGTAGTGCCTAGAAGAGCCGAAGTCTACTATATGATGACCCTGTAGAATCTCATAGGAAAGGAAACATCGTACCAAAGCCTTGTACCATTCCTAAGATAGAAGACACAGTCCTTACTGTTGTGCAACCTATTGTCCATACGGCTATTCATGCATACGAACTCTTCGAGCATGGCCTCCTGCCGTCTATTACTCCGTGCCCTCGATGCCTCCAATAGTGCCATAGGGTAATGGGAAGAAGTTCGCCAATGTATATAGAGGAAGTTCCTGACTCATGCCCAACCATGTAGATGGGAGAAAGTTCTTCAACCCCACCTACCTAGTTTCTTAGACAAGACTCATCATGATAAGGGGGTAGGAAGAGGATGATTAGAATAAGCCATGTATAGCTAGAAGTTGTACCATGAGTAGAGTAGAATGTCTACCATTTTAAGCTACTTACGCGTAGTACGTTTTCTTCGCGGATCTTTTGGTGTAGCTACCAAG
The DNA here is from genome assembly GCA_018135685.1 of Themeda triandra. Classification (NCBI taxonomy): domain Eukaryota; kingdom Viridiplantae; phylum Streptophyta; class Magnoliopsida; order Poales; family Poaceae; genus Themeda; species Themeda triandra. The sequence goes on from JAENPR010000560.1 coordinate 152,875, forward strand.
GATATCGTCTTGTAATCAACCCAATGTAATGAGTGCTTGGTTTTTATCGGATTTTATGGTTTTTCATGCTTCTTTGTATGAGTGTAGGATAGATTTAAATGTTTTTAAATTGTTTAAATCATCTAAACTCAAGTTAAAATTGTTAATAAATCATGTCACTTGCACATGATTCCTAATCCTTATGACCCTTACAACAGGATGCCCAGCCAGTAATCGGGTAGCTTGAACCATTGCTCAACCCCTTCAGAAGACACCATGGACAGTGATCAAGGTAGTCACAAGCCATCCCCAGGACTCAACCCCGAGAAGGAAGAACTCCATGGAACCCCCACTGAAGAACCGTCCAACAAATCTCAGCATGAGCAAGGGAATTCATCTCTGATGAAGCCCCCTACTTTCGACAGGACCGACGAAGATCCTATCACCGCTGTAGACTGGCTATATGATATGGCAGAAGAGTTAGACTTGACCACCTACACTGAAGAAGAAAGCGTGAAGGTTGCAGCCCATCAACTCATAGGTTCCGCACATACATGGTGGAACACATTCAGCAATGCCCATTCCAGCCCCAACCAATAGCTTTAGATTTGCTTAGGCATCTTGGATACCCTGTACAATTTGGATCGGGTTACCAAATGAAGCAAAGGACGACAATTCCTTTTGCAAGATCTTCTGAAACAGCTACACCGACAAAAAAAAGGCAAGGATAGCAACTACGCTTATCAGAGTAGCGCAGCGGAAGTGTGGTGGGCTCATAACCCACTGGACCCTGGATCGAAATCAGGAGCCTAAACCGCACCTCTAAAATTTAGGAAGACATGATATAGCCTAAACTAATATGAGTTCCTCCCACGTACTAAACCCCTGCGATGAAACATCCTCGTGACAACTCCTCGATCATCGTTGAAGTATCTTTTTGTAAACCCTCAAGATCGACTAAGGATCTAGACAAAGAAATCAAGACTCTACTACTCACTCTTGCAACTCGATGGAGCAACTACTTCAAGCTATGAGGAACTGGAAGTCAGATTCATGGATAAGTGTCACCTTACTACTTCGTGGAGTACTACACACCTTAAATCTCGGGGACGAGATTCTGATAAGGGGGTAGGACTGTAACATCCCAAAAATCCGAACTACAAAATTTTTTCTAAATAAACCTTTGTTTGTTGCTTGTCATGTACGAAACCCTATTAGTTCGCATACAAAGTACCTTTGTTTAGTTGTTAAGCATTGTGATGCAAGATCACATGTGTCTTAATATAGTCCTTAAGCCACATGTGATTAGGACCTTAGGGAAAACTTCCTATGCTTACCGATGAGGGTATGTGACCAATCGTTTAACCACGATATGCCCTAGTGATAGCCCCTAGGATATGAACCTAAACCCTAATGATCCTATGCTAGAATTAGTAGCAATGTAACCATGGTGTAATGTGTATGTGAGTACACCTACCATAGTATAAACCCTACAACCAACTAGTGCCTAACTAGAGCTAGCTAGTAGTTGCACTATCACACTAACCGTAACTTAAACCTATGACCATGACTCCACATGGGGAGTATTGCTCCTTGACCTTAAGCCATGATAGTAGAACCTATCTAGTACACCAAGAGCCTAACTACTTGACTCTAGTTGGTTAGAGACTAGTGGCACCATGCCAACCTAGGAGAATACCTTTACCCCAGAGAAGGTAGTTGCCTAAACCACATACCCCGACACTAGAAACTACCTACCATAGCTCGACTAGCTACCTCACCACTCCGATGGATAGAACCCCACTAGACCACCATAGTGAGACAACCTACTGACTATGCCAAGTTAGAGGTACATGCCCTGACCCCATGCTTATGACCTAGTGGGACATCATGTCGCCATAGTGTCATATGGAGTATGACTAGCAATTAGACTCAGGTATAACTACCTAGTTGACACCCATAATCTAGATGCCTAGCCAACCTAGATAGAGTATCTAGTGCTAACGCTGGAAGGAGTGTTAGGCCACGTGTTGAGTTTGACATAGCCTTGGATCTTATCACATCGAGAGCTATTAGCCGAGACAAGTTACACATGTCACCCCTTTAGGTGCCACACCGCTATAGTACATACACTAGTGGGACCCATGCTAAGTCTTTATCTTAATCAAGCTTTATGTCATCATGTCACATATATAACATTTATACTTGACTCACTCTAGCACTATTAATTTGTCATGCAACATGTATGATTTGGATTTTTATTGGGATTTTCCATTGTATTGAATAATAAATCGACAAATCATATAATAAATAAATATACTTACTTACTTGTTATTATGGGACCAACATCCCAACATATCCTATGACCTTTATGACCACCATGAAATAGTGTTCAAGTGATACAAACTTTAGTATATACATGTTCATGTTCTATTTAACCTTTCTCCTCAAATAGAAATAGCCAAAAAGAAAAATGGGAAAGACCCATTTAAACCGAGCCGGCCCATGAAATGGCAAAGGCCATTTCGGCTTCCTCTCTCCCTTTCTCTTTTCCCATGACGGTTCGCAATGCGGCCCGTCACCCGCCGTCAATTGGGACCCGCCCGAAGTCGATAGCGACCCGTGGAGCTCTCCACGACCGCTTGATCACGCGGTGCTCGCGATCACCGTTCGCCGTGGCCTCCCGATCGCCATGGCCGAAGCCGCCTATAAATTGGGGCAACCGGAACCCTAGCGTTCCTCCCATCATCGCGCCGCCACCTTGGCGACCAGGCCACCCCACTAGCCCTCGCTCGCCCAAGCCGGAGAAGAAGAGGAGGATCGGAGCAAGGACGCCGCCGCCGGAGTGCCGTGAAGCGCCGCGGAGCGCACGGGACTTCGCCGGAGAAGAAGCAGGGGGCAAGGCGCCGCGAACCACGCTTCCACGACACCGTACCGCGACGCCGCGCGCTTCGCCACCAACCCGATGCACTACGCCACACCTCGCTCGCCTACACGGGAGGTGAGCACCGCCCCGCTTTGCCAACCTCGACCATGCTTCCATGGCCATGGCGTCCGAGGGACGCGTAGGCTAAGGCCATCTCCGGCCTCATGGCACACGCACGCACCGGCCACGCGCGACCCGGCCCCGGACGCCGGCACCACCATGCCGGCGTGGACATGCCCCACCAAGCTCGCCGCCATGGCCGAACCATGCCATGCGCGCGCCGTCGTCTTCCGGCAAGAAAACCCCTTGGACCGCCGGAATCCGTCGAGGACGAGCGTCCGCCGCGCTCCGGGGCGCATCCCATGCGCCGCCGCCGGCGCGAGACACCGGGAGGAACCGCCATGACCTCGCCACCGGAGGTGAGGCCGCACGGGACGCTCTGGGAGCGCCACCGTGGCGCCGTTGCGCCGGCCGGCTCGGCTACCTCGCTCGTCGAGGCTTCGCCGTTGAGCGCGCGCCGCGGCCGCCCGCGCGCCGCGCCCCACCGGGAGGTAGAGATGAGGCCGGAGGGCCGCCTCGACGTGAAGCCGTGCGCCGCCATGCCCGCCGGTGCCGCCGCGCGCGCCGCCGCCACGGGCTATGCGCCGCTGTGCTTCTTGGTCATCTCCATCGAGCCGAGCGAGGCCCTAGCAACTTCAATCGAACGACCACGACTTCAGTTGAACCGAAAGGTGCCCGCTTGATCCTCGCCGCCGGACCCTTTTGCGGCGGCGCTGCCCTCGCTGCGGCTGTCCGCGCTGGGAAGCCTCCCCGCTCGCTGGATGTACCGGAACCCACCAACGCGTCCGCGCGCGTCGCCGTGCCGCCGCCGGCATGCCGTCGCGGCAAGCAGAGCGTTGGGAAGAAGATGGGGATGAGGACAAGTGAAGCTGCGCCTTTGTGTGGACATGGTCCTCCTGGACCGAGAGTATGGTGGTGGGTCCCCAAAGCGCCGTCCACGGTGAGCCGAGAGCCATGGACCCACGAGCCAACCACTATGTTTCCGTGGACCCGTTTATGTGGACCATTCGGCGGTGGAGAAGCGAGACGCACCCGGTCCACCACAGACCGTGTTGTGGTCTATGGACCAATTACCTATGGTCCACCATGAACCAGAGAGAGGAGATGGACCCGTAGACCAAGCCCAAGACGGATCCAGCGTAGTGACGTGGCCAGATGATAGAGCACCACGTGGCGGGCCGAGACCGGCCCAGTCCGGCCCATCCGGCCCATTAGCGGCCCATTTAGGGTTGACCCGGTCAACCGTGACGTCATGCTGACGTCATCGTGGTCCCACCTGTCAGTGCCACATCAGCAGCTCGCCAGCGCGCCAAGTGGCCTATCCTGGTGCTGCCACGTGTCGGCCTTATATAATTCAGCAATTTATCTTTTTCAGAATATTGTTTAAACTTCGGAAATTCATAACTTATTCATACGAACTCCGAAAAATATGATCTTTATATGGAAATTCATCTAAAATCGAGATGTACAGTTTAAGCTTATGTTTGAGTGCATTTGGTTCTTCTATATTTCATTTGCTTCTTTGTGGTTTCTATAGGAGTCGCTAACGCGACTATTACGTTTCGGTTTCAGAGTCGATTCGGGAAAGGAGCGACCTAAGGACGTGAGGTGGGGATCCGCTGTACGACTACGGAGGACTTGTACAACTACTTCCTCGACATCGCAGGTGTCATGGCAGCACCTTTACTTTAGAGAATCCTATTAGACATTGCATGTTTAGAACTGCTAGCGCTTTATATTTATTCCTTTGCTAGTATATGATGCATGATATTGCCTGAGCTATATTTACCTTGTTCGAAGCCCTTTTACCATGTTACTTGACCTTGCGCTCGCACTTATATATTACCGCCCTTCGCGTGCTTGCATTTATTATCACCATACTTATTATAACTCCACTTCGCATTGTATATGTGGTGCGGGTGGTGAACCCCGGGAATGGTTTGGCTTGGGATGCCGGACTTGTGGTTATGGTGATGAGCGGTGTCTTTGCGTGAGTCTTGGGTGTGTGGTGAGAGGGATGAGTCGGCCGGACGGGGATTACGACGAGCTTCGAGCGAGTCTTGCCGAGGGGATACGGCCCGGGTATCCCGCTTTGTGAGTACCTGTGGCGGGTAACTGGTTTGGATTGAGGTGTCCTTGGTGTGAGCTCCTTGGGGTGGAGCCTTGGAAAGGGGGTGCCGTGGCAAAGACGGTAAAGATTAGCCCATACGGGGGAGACATCGTTGTCTCCGGCCAATACCTAAGGACTTGAGTGCTAGTAATAGGATCATTGGACGCTTACTTTCCACTCGCTCTCTAATGGGAAGGAGACGGTCTAACCATGCGGTAGAACGAATGCCATTCTTGTTTGGAGTAAGCGGATGTGTCGGGAGGTACGGGCCGAGAGTGCTCACACCCTCCTTAACCAACATAGTGACCCCGAGGCACGGTACTATGTCTCACAGTCTCGGCGGCCAGGGTCGAGTGGCAGGATGGTATTCGCTCTAGGCTTATGGCGATCGATATCTGCCTAGATGTGCGCGCATCGATGATGGCTATCTTGTGGAATAGTGAAACCTCTGCGAGTGTATGGTTGATCGATCGATACATAGGCCGACTCGTCGGCTATGGACCGATCCGTGTGATGCTCGCTTGACTAGGAGAGGAGTCTTACGCCTTTCTTGGGATATGGGTATGTTACATCCGGCCGTGAGCACGGGAGGCTGCGGGTCGTTGAGGCTGACGAGAGGGAGTCGTCTTGCCGGCCACGTGAAGCGTGGTGGGGTGTGGTGTGTGGGGCGTGAGGTGTGGTGATGTGTGGATGGGATGGATGGGTTGGTGGATGGTTGTGTGTGGGATTTGGGAATGTGTTAAACTTGATTATTATTATTATTATTATTATTATATTATATTATACTTGATGCTACTTCGCATGCGCTAGGATGCAAACCACAGCCAAATATAGGATCGCCAGATCCCTTTATTTTTTATTTTTCACTAAAGCTCATTCGGTGCTGACCATGGCCTGCACACATCTGGCGGTGTGCAGTTTTCCTGTGATGTTAGGGTTGAGAGGATTAGAAGGTCTCGTGCCTGCGCTCAAGTTGGAGTTTGAAGCTGCTTCCGCGTTATTCTTCCACCTTCGCAAGCTGTTCTGGATGTTAGGAATATTTTGTTTACGCCAGTGCGGCGTTGTAATTATTAATGTAAACCCTTCTACTTGTACTCTGTATTCTCAGAATTCGATGTATGGAATTGAATATCAACTGTTGTATATCATTCTGTGGATTTTCCCTTCGCGGAAAATTGAGGATGTTTCACTATTACAAGCACAAAATAGTTTTATAGATGTCTTCTATTTTTTTTCCAGAACAGTTTACTTAGCAAACCATTGTTAATTAGCTCTATCAGAATTGTAGCTTACAAAACCGCTACACAAGTACATTTTCAGGGGCAGTTTCTTAAGTATTCTGGTATTGCAAATATACATATTTTCAAGGATCGTCGGCTTGAGAGAACAACCTCTGAAAATATGATATTTAGGATGATTGCCTATGCCAACTATTTTTGAAAAAGTGTGAATTCTGTAGTCAGTTTTGTTAAGTCCAACGTCCCTAGAAACCGATTTTTAATAGATGTTGACTAATTCAACAACCTTAAAAATAGTTGCGGCACAAATACATTCATATTTTTTTTGCAAATGAAGTCGCCCTTTGTATCATGATGATTGTAGAGCTCGACCAGATCTAAATATTTGTAGTTGATAATATTTTTATTGAGATTATGCATTGAGGTGTCAATATATATACATATAGGTATATTTTTTAGACAATGGATTTAAAATCTGGCCTCTACATCCGGGGATGTACACAACCCAAAGTTATAAAAGCGAAAGAAAAACAGAAGAAAGAAAAGCCATAGTCTTATAGAATGACCAGGACAATACAGCAAAAAAAAGCTTCGACCCTCTATTTGAGAGAGGGTGTCCTTGGCTTGCTCTTAACGCCGCAGCTGAGACCCAAGTGTCGCTGTGCAGGGCATGGCTAAGAGTATGTGTTCTTGTGCTGATGCCTTCAAGAAGGTAAATGACATCCACAGACGCCATCATCAACGAAAGGAAGAGGAAATTGCAGCGACGCCTCCAAGGGGAAGATGGCGTTGTGCGTCATCGCCGCCGGCCAAAGCACCGCTAGGCGGGGTTTTCATCCGTAATCCAAAGTCCTGCAAAAACACATCCAAGCCAAACCTACAAACAACAGATCGGAGAATCGGCGGGGTCTTCATCGAGATGTCGCGAGGTAGCGAAAGCGTGATGCGGGCGGCGTACGTCTGATGTGATGTCGTAGACGAGCACCGCGATGGCCGTACCCACGAATGGGTCGAGCCAGTACTCCCAGAGGTTCTCCCAAACGCAGTTGAAACGCCATGTACTCGAGGCCGAAGGATGACACCCAAATCCGCCCAGCAGGGATCTGGACGGCAGAGAGATCCCGGACGGACACCTGGCCGGGACGGGAGGCCTAGGACGCAGCGGTGGTTGGAATGCCACCGCGACCCCAAGCCGAAGAGGCGGCACCGAGCTCGGGGCCATGCCAGGCCGACGAAGCCAGCGTCGCCCCGTCCCTGAATCCACCGCCCCAAGCTGGACCACCCAACCACGCTAATCCATGGAGGGGAAGGCCGGCTCCGGCACGGGGGGAGGGCGTCCCGCGCCGCCTTGGAATCACGACGCGGCCCGCTTCCTCCGGGCCGCTCCGCCGCAGGACGATGTAAGCCGCGGCAGTGGCATGGTGAGGCCGGAGCGGGTCGACGAGGGGCAGGGCAGGGCCGCGCGCCGCGGATCAGGGTTGGCGCGGCCGCCGCCGCAGTGGATCGGGGAGGTGCATCTAGCGCCGTCGCGGATCACGGATCACGGCCTGGAGACACGCGATCTGCCACCGGAGAGCTGGCCGGAGAGGCTGGAGGTGAAGGAGAGAGGTGGGGGGCCGGGCGCGGGGGAAGGAGAAGGTGGAGACGCCGCCTCGCGAGAACTCGGTGAGGACAGCCCAGCCGTCGCCCTCACGGCCGTCCGCTGGGTTGTGTCGGCGTTGGGCTCCGGCGACGGCCGGGGAGGCGAGGGGAGGGGGCGGCGGCGAGTGGCGGCGCTCGGAGGTGCCGCCCGAGTCGCCCTATAGGTATATGTATTGACAAAGAGACATAAAGTTTAGTGCTCGATGAGATCTAAAGCATTGTAGCTAGATTATTTACATGTCTTGTATAGCTAGTTGAATTTCATGCATCAAGACATGCGGCGCCAATTCTTGCATTGTGCGGGCAAAGGAGGTTGTTTTGCACATTCTTCACTCAATTTCGATTAGTGGTTGTGGCCGATGGATGGAGAGGAAGGTGGAATCATGGTCAATCTTTTGAAGCTGGTGGACCTGGCTAGGCTATCTTAGAGCAATCGGACACTAGAAGTCAGTGTTGAGCTCGAGTAGTTGGTGGATAGTGGCGTGCACGTGCACTCTGAGGGTGCCTGATAGCCAGCAGAGCGAGCTTAGACAACTGACATTAGCGCTTGGTAGAGCACATATCCAAAGTCAAAGTTTGTTTATTAGGTACCAAATATGATGGGGAAATCGGTCGTTAGGGTGCAGAAGCATGTTGACGCTCATTCAAGGCAGTGGAGCAATGAGATCTAGCGAGGCGTGGCCAGTGTGTTTCGATTTGGTCGGTGGCTATGTGGTCCTTGTGTCGGAGCGTGCATGGGGTAGAGGGAAAATGATAGAAGAGAAAAGTACCAGCTTGCGGGGAAGAGCCTAGAAATGAGTTATAGGGGTTCATTTGGGGCCTCCAAGTTTGAGTGTTTGAATAGGGGCTTTGCTTGTTGGGTCTTGCTGGTGTTGCTCATATAATAGTAACATGCAAGGTCGAAATTATAATTAGTTGGAGAGTGCAATACTTGTGGAGAATTTCGACGGCTCACAACGACCGATCCGGCGGCCAGAAAGGCCAAAGACGATGGGAGACGATGGGAGGGAGGCGATGGGAGGCGATTGCTGTGTCTATGACGGTGGGCCGTATGCGCTAAATCGCTTCCCATCGCCTCCAAAACTGAGGTGGGAAGCGATGCCAAATAAAGGAAGGGTAATTGCATTTTTGTAATTTCTTTTTGTAATCAAGGGTATTAAGGTAACTTTATAAATATAATATTTTGTGTTTCGAGTACACTAATTAAGGATATTACTATTGTTGTTATTAGTTTTTTTTTAGGCGATACTACTGTTATTAGAAACAGCGACGTCGGCGTCTAGGGTTCCTTGGGCCGCCGGCGGCTAGGGTTCCTTGAGCTCCCGGAGGCTAGGGTTCCGGCGGCGATCACGCGCATCTGGAGGAGCCGCGCCATGCCTGGACGCCGCCGGGGCGTGCATATGGAGGAGTCGCGCGGTAGTGGCGGCTTGGGGCGTCCGGGTGCGGTGGTGGCGGCGCGCTGGGGCGGGCCGGAAGTGGCAGCGCGTGGCGACGCAGTGGTCAGGCGGCGCGGGAGGCGGGGCGGCGCAGCTCGCGACCGGTCTTCGCCTGCTGCTCGGGACAGGGTTCGGAGGAGATCATTGACCTGTCCGCCGACGGCCGTGTCAAGGCGTGGGAGAAGGGAAAGGCGGCGCATTTCCTCCAGGGCGTCCTCGTCGCCCGCGACGTCGTCTCCTGGAACGCGCTCGCCGTCGCCGCCGAGGACCGCCGGGTCTACGCCGCGGGCTTCGACAGACACGTCGCCGGCTGGGACCGGCTCAGCGGCAGGACCGCCGCGCGCTGGAGCCTCCGTGCGATGTCAAGGCGCACGACATGGCCGTGCTCTGCCTCTGCGTCGTCAGGGACATGCTCTGCACCGGCTCCGCCGACAAGACCATCGGCCTGTGGCGCCGGCAGAGCGGCGGCGAGCTGGCCAAGGTGGGCGTCGTTGCTGGCCACGAGGGCCCCGTCAAATGCATCCAGGCGTCCTGGTGCAGGCTCAGCAATGGCTGCATGGTCTACAGCGGGAGCCTTGACAAGACCATCAGAGTCTGGTGGGTGTCCAGTGATTTGCAGGATGGCAATGGCAATGACCAGAAGCAGCAGCAGCAAGAAAAGAGCTTCAAGGATCAGAATCAGAATGAGAAGGCTTCCCTGTTCTTGAGATGAAACGTGTCTGTTCCGAATTTCAAAACCAATTGATTGAGATTGCTCAGGACCCCTTAGTAGTCTGTATTTAGGATTGTTTGATTCATGGTGCCGGACTTTGTGGTTTTCTATATTAGATTTGATGGAAGGGGAGAACAAACATACAACGATAAATGGATAACACACAATGGTAGCCATAGAGTGGGTGTATAATTCTGTAAATGGCTGTATACTTTGTTCTGATTCTTATTTGATTTATGTTTTGATTAAATGGGAAAAAAAGGCTCAATGACCTTATTTGTGAGTTATGATGTGAATTCCTCAATCAAAACTACTAGTATTTGCTATGGATGATGATGAACATTTCGAGTTTGTAATCAGAAAAAACAGCAAGGAAATAGCTTCAAGGACCAGAATCAGAATGAGAAGGCTTCTCTGTCCTTGAGATGAAACGACTCTGTTTCAAATTTCAAAATGGATAGATTGAGTGTCCACAAGTACTTGGCGCGTTAGATGGAGTTTCATTCTTAACTCAAACATGGCAAATACCTTATAAACTGATTTAATGCATGTACTGTGATCTCATGTCTTGTGGCAACTCATTCAATTCAAATGAAAAAAATAACAGCATGACATTGTCATTGGCATGCTCGTATCATAAAACGTCCTAAGTAGCATCAAATGACAAACAAATGTCTGATATCCGGACAGCAGGAAGCAAAAACAGCAAATATGCTAATTATTTCGCCCAAAGGTTATCATAGGTTCAACACAAGATACGAAGGTTCACATAGGACACTGTATTACCCAGAGACACTTGAAATTCATGTTCCACAAAGCAAAATAATAAGACAGACTAATGCACAACGTCTGGATCCGCATTCCACAGCCGACCTAAATCAAAATAATTGTAGAGTTGTTCATGGATTGCTTTTCACTACCCCTATGGAAAGGATGATCGTCTGAAGCAGTTTCTCTGGCCTGCAACATTAAATAATGTAATCATTAAAATTTGTTCAAGTGAGTGCAACAGGGAACTACGAAGGTACTCAGATTCGTCATACATATAGCAAGGCTCACCTGCATATGCAAATTCGGCCAGCCACCTATATGCCTGGTAGCACGTCGGCATTAGATGTTTCGGGAGCCTCCTCATCGGACTCTTCCATAGGGTATGGTTCCATGTGATAATCCTGAATTACAAGTACATTAGATGTTAGATCATCATTACCTAGTGGTTGGTCAATGGTTGGGTTTTGTATATATTCGTCAAGAGGAATCAATACTTACCTTAGCGGATGGGGCTTCTTGTCAGCTCACTAGGTAGACAAGACAAATTTTAGTCCCCTGTTCAGCATGAGCACGAACCATTTCATTTACATCATCTTCCCCGACAATCTCCACTAGTCCAGTTGGCGGCTGACTCCCAGGAACAGGATTGAGGTAATATAACTGTGAGTCGTACTTGTGACCCTGATAGAACAAACCATTCATGAAAGCATGCATGAACTTGGGGAACTTAACAGAAGTGCCTTTAATTCCAAACTCTCCCCAAATTGCTCGATGGTCATATTTCTGTAGGTCAGGATAAACTTTCTTCAATTTGAATAACTTAAAATGCATCGCTGTACCTGCAAGTAGGCATTACACGATTAAGGCATTGCACCACAACGGTTTGTTATCAAAAATAATATTTATGAAAAAATTCATATACCGGGCCACAATAGTAGTTCGTTGCTATGTCGAAGTGGCAACGTGGCATACAAATCATACCGTCTAGTACCTTGAAGTGCCGCACCAGCTCAAATAGTGTCATTTTACAATCCAGATTAAACTGAATCCTAGAGTGTAGGCTCTCACTCCGCTGGTTGCTCCTCAGTCCTAGATAGCACTTACCATCATGATATGCAGAACACCATAGCTCCCTCGACTCGTACAAATAATACAACCACGAACCCTTTGTAATCTTTTCATTCTCCAGGAATGCCATCCATTTCATCTCAATCTCTTGTATAGAACAACGATCATACAGAAAACGCCTAAACTTTTCCTTCAGCTCTTCGTCCTCAATATTTAGCGCAATGTTCAGCTCAATTTGCCATGAGCATAGCCTGTGCGAAGAATTCGGCCACACCACCCCTGACGCCTTCTCGCATAGCACGGCCTCCATCGGTGATCACGGAAACCGGCTGCCTCCGAACCATGGCTTCACGAATGACCTAAGAAGCCACACATAGGACTCTGTAGTCTCCTCAGAAAGAATCCCACAAGCAAAAAGAACTGTGGTGCGATGGTGATTCACCCCGACAAAGGGAACAAGTGGCATGTTGTATCGGTTTGTTTTGTATGTGCCATCAAACACAAGTACATCACCAAATGCTTTATAATCAACCTGACACTGAAAGTCACACCACAGCAATCCCGTCAGATGCCCTCTCTCATCGGTCTTGTACTGGAAAAAGAAATCAGGATCATCAAGTTTGCACTGTGTCATGTAACTGATTATTGTCTGAGCATCACCGGCGGCAAGCGTCTCCTCCTTAAGACGATGGCAGAAGTTGTAAAGGTCCCTTGATGTAAATCCAACCTTGTCATACCCACCGTAACGCCTTTTCATAATTTCCCATATCTGGTACTTGCGGATCCCACAAATCTGCATCTCCACAATCTCAGGCTTCTTATCATCGCTGATGCTCCTATGTGAACGCAGAAAACAAGCAAGGTCCGGTTCTATCATCGGATGGTTGTGTTCGTCGATGAATTCCTTCACGTACCACTGCCCGTTCTGAGCCTGTGCAATCACAGTCGAGCACGACACCCACAACGAGTAATGTTCCGTGGCCTCCGCTGCTTAATCTCCCTATTCAGCTCCTTCGCCTTGCGGAAACCTTCACAACTGCAAACAAACTTGCGAAGAGTCACCACATTGTTTCCATTGCCCCGCTCGCAGTAATCCTTTCTCACACTAAATCCTTTCTCATAAGCGTAGTGGTTATAAAACTCGCTGCCTTCGTCTTCACTGTCAAACATCTTGCTAACAATTTCATTGTACTCGAAGAAAGACTCCACATCCGGCATTTCCTCCTGGAACATTCGGTATATAAATTTCAGCAAAATTCATCGTAGGAATTATTATTGCATAGTACAAATACAGAAAGACAGTAAAACTTCATCTCTGAACCACTTTAGAGCAAAACAATATGTCTCTGAAACCATCTCATTTCATACTCCAAATAGGAGTGAGGTCAGCACATGCATTATATTGCTAAACTACTGATAGTTCCACCAGGCTTTGGAAAGCACATGTAAAAGGAAATAAACTGTCACACTATAGCAGATAAGAAGACAAGCAATCGTGTGAATAAGATCAAGCAGGTGCAGTATTTCATACCAACTGTGTATAGGAAAAGCAAATGATATTGCTAGACATGGCATATGATAGCATGGCTGGAAATGAGAACAGTTAACTGAAGATACAAGCACTTGAGATAAGGATATGGACAAGGAATGGGGCAACCTTTGCACTGTTGTAAAACATAAGGACTCTATCCTAGAAGGAAAGGAGAAGGAAGAATCCTAATCCTAGTCCGTTTATATGTGGGCTCTTACCAAAACTCTTGGACCTTAGCAGGACTATATATACGTGGGAGCTCTATGTTGTAATCACCAATATTCAGAGAAATAAAGAATAGTCTCCCTACATCTTGTGTCTACTTGTTCTACTTTCATCTACCATGTTGATCGTGAGAGACGGAGAGGGGAAGGTCCTAACCGCTGGCAACATGTTTCATAACACGTTATCAGCACGACAAGCTCTTCGTCGACATCGCCGTTGAAGCCGCCGTCGACCTCAAGACCGACGTCCCTGCTGCGACTACTCCGACGACGTCGACATCCCCGACGTTGTTAGCGGAACGGATCTGCTTCCTCTACTTACAACTGATCAGCACTGCATCGATATGTACCGTCGTCGCCAAGCAGACAGGTCTACAACAATGCCAAACGCCCTACGCGGTATGTATCTACTAACCACTACCCTACGCGGTACGTGACGTAGATCAAATTGGCATCCTCTACGAGGTATGAAAAAAAAAACTGCACATTGTGCGTTTGTCCTAGCCATTGAGCTAGATTTTCTTTGACGTAACAAATGTACATGCAGTATAGATTAATACATGAAGTACATACATACATGAACAGTACATATGCTTGCACGATGGGTGTAGTAGCCACTACGGTGCCATGCAAATTAGGATAGAGGTTGATCCAGCAAGATCCTTCCTCATTGTTATTCAAACCGCTTGCAGCGATACTAATTGGACTCGAAGATCCAAAATAACAGCCAATTGATATGAAATCTATCAAACATATGTCGGTCACCGTCAATTGTGATATATTGACATCCTACTCAAATTCAGATTGCATCGGAGTCACGCACTCGTCACCCCGGCCTACACGTGTCATCGTGTACAAGCATCCTGCATGCTAATAACTCATTGGACATCCTGTAGTAGTCCGCACACGTACTGGCTCATGATCCCCGGCTCGAAGCCATTGGCACTGCTCGTTTGCACTACCGTCATGTTCCTCCATTGTGGCCTGTACGCCGCGCGCTGGCCGATCGTCTCAGACCCGAATCCTGACGTGAGACCGCATCCGGCACACTGTGGTCGACGTAGCTGTGTCTTCCGTGGCGTGGCTAGAATGTAAGCTGTTTGGAACTTGTGCCTTCATCCGCCGGTGTGGTTGCTTGAGATATGATCGTGTCTGAATCAAACACGACTTCGAATTAGAACTGCCTACAGGGTAGTGCACAATCATATGTGCAACCATTAGTACATGCAGGACACATGTACAAGCAGTACTACTCTAACATCGATGTATGGAATTTTTAATCTTAAGCATGATGGGACTTGGGCATGAAGCCAATAGTAACGTGTCCTTGCAGGATACAAAACGCACACACATGAAAGGAATTGTATCCCGTATCGACCTGTAGTCGCGGCAGTGCGGCTCGTATGCCATACGACCTCGTTAGGTTAGAACTCGTCACGCCTGGCATCAGCTCTGCTCGCATGCTTCGAGTTGTCCAGGCTCTACAGCATGCCGCAAAATATCCAAGTGCGATGACCTGCATGTAGCTGGCATCATGTGCGTTCTTGCCTGCACGTTGAGTTTCCTGTGTTCCGCCCGTCCACATCGGCTCGCATACTGTCGTACTCTTCGCGATGCGTGTGCAAAATTCACCTGTAGTGCTGCTTCTCGTTGCCATGATAGCCTGAAGCTGCAGTTTGTACATAGTATCGTCATCGCAAAGACTAATCTGTTTGTGCAAGGTCGCTGCATGACCTGAAGTATATTTACTGCTTTGTACATATCGATTTGTTTTCAGGTAATAAATGCTCGGATGCTTCTAAGAATTTTGCATAACCATCAACTATCTTTTTGCACCTTACTACTTGTTTACCTGTAGTAAATTTATATGCACATGGTCCAAGTTGTGATAATATGCACGCCTTAAAAGAAGCAATATCCTGGAATTACTCTGTTAGTAGAATTCTTTGTTATGGTCATGATTAAATCCATGCAGGATATTTTGCTACCGTTGAAATGTAGTAAACTAATCGGAATATATATTCCCTAATGACTCTCTAGAATGAGTTATGGCCGAGGAAGTAACAAATGAATTGTTGGGGACTCACCGAATGAGTAAAATCCCAAATTATGATTACAGAATATCATATTGCATTGAAAGCAAATTTTAATGCTTCTATACCTATAATGATGCTCTATAAATAATAGCTCGAAGCTTTGTACTAAATGTCTAGAAGACAAGATGGTAAATAAGATTTTTTATCAATGCATATTCTCGAAGAATTGTCTCTTGTGTATAGAATATCACAGAGCAATATAATACATGAAGTATTTAAATTTACCATTACTCAACATAGAAATTGAGTTAAATTTTTAAACAGCTTTATAAACCAGGATATTATCAATTGTAATAACTTTGAATATGTGACTTGCATATATCATACTTCTAGAAGGAGATCGAGCAAGCATGAAGCTACTAAATGTCAAGCGCTTGAAGTAAAGACATATGAGAACTTTTAAAGACTTAAATCATGTGCTTATAGATTTATTGTATCTTAAATTCATATCCTGAAGTATTAATAGTAGTGGCAGTGGTGCATTAAGTTTTAATTCCCGTTGGATTAAGTGATTGATGGTTAATTTATTAGCTTGAAGACTAATATGAAATATTTGATATTCTTAGTTGCAATTGTTACATGAAGTAACAAAGTGATAATTTCTCATGGAATAAATTAGTTTTATATGTTTCACATATAAACAATTGCCTGTATTGCCTATCTAAATAAGTTTTGCATTATTTTATCCATAAACTCTCAATTAACCATGAAGGTTAGTTTTTTGTGCACTACTACCATTTAGGTAGAATGGAAACTGAACTTCCTAGAAGCACATGAACAATTGGACTATACTGGCATATGAATTGCTCCTAGAAGGACAAATTTAGCCAAGAAATAGTATAATCCTAAAACTAAATATTTAATATTTTTTAGCCCAAGAACTAGAAGTTTTATTCTACCCTATATATGTGAATTTCATGCCATAACCAATGAATACTAGAAGTATGATTGGATTCTATGGATCATTAGAAGTGATCATTCATAGATGATGCAAGAAGTATATAACTACTTGAAGTAATTATGGCATAAGGGGGAGAAATTTTAGGTAAAGGCATCAGAAAATGTGGGTAATATATATTTAATAGGCATAGCCTTCCCAAATCTATCTTTAAGTGCATGTATCAAGACTTGAAGTTTTGCCCGTGTCCCTTCCGGCCGAGTTAACTTTCTCTACTGCACTAATTGCAAGTAAGCTTGTAGCTTTGCATTTTTATTGTTATCTACTACGTTGGACCGAATACCAACATTTCACATTATACACATGCAAGTGTATTACTATTTTATTCTCTCATTGAGCTAAACTATCTACACTCTTTGCATGAATATTAGCATAGAAGCTATAGTTGTAGCTAGTAGCTACATTTACACCCCCTATAATTAAATTGACTAGCTAGCACGCTATGTCCAATGGTTCTTGTTGAACTAAGAAATATGTTGCTTTCAATGCATTGCATGCATAAGCAAAAGATGGGTCTATGGCCATGTAGCCTAAGATCACGGGGAGTAAGTTAATATGTTTGCTCAATAGAGACTAACTCAATTGATTGAGTGAATAATTGTGGATGATGATGGATAACATATTTATGATGATTTAGGATTTATGAAGAAAAGGCATCAAGGGAATTTTTTGCATTAATGGCGATTAGAAAATTCTAGAAGAAATTCCATGTGAATTGGATGTTGTGTATTTTATATATTTGAAATATATAGTCTATTTGTTTTTAATGTATGAGTACTTGGATCAATTATTTTGGCTAAATAATAAAGAAGCTAGACAATGAAATAGTTTGTTCTAAACTATACTATGTGCACATCGGGGGAGAACATCCCGAGTTTGAAGGAATGTTGAACATTCGTGCACTATGTGTATTCTAGCTCACGCATATAATATAAAATAACCCCATGTTTAAATATGTGTGTGAATATTTCCCATAAATTTCATCATAACATACATGAATGGGCCTCCGCTTGTAGTTGGAGATACATGAATATGAATTATTGAAAGCCCATCATAGGGGATTATTTTGAAGTATGCTATTAAAGATCTAATATTGGCATTAGGGGGAGAGAAAACCTATTTTAAATGCCAAATATTATTTCTGGGAAGGAAAATGATCTAGAGAAAATATTCCTTGAAGCTTGAAGCAGGAATATTATCACACACTAAGTCAACTATTAGTTTGACTAATGCTCTTGTGAAGCATGAAGCGGAGCATATGCCGGATATTGAAATGAGAGGAGTAACTTGAAGTTATAAACCAGAAGTTTTGTTTACTAATAGTAAACTAATTATTGTATACTATCAAGTTACAATCTATGGGGACGCCTATGGATTATAGTTTTAATGTATACTTATTAAATAGAAATAAAATAAAAACTCCTCCATTATGAAGAGGATCATCGTGAAGATGGAATCATCGTGAAGATGGAATCCAACACACTAAGTGCGCACATCATTAGTGTTGGATATGCAGAACAATAAAGTATCTCTTGTTTTTGGGAAATAACAAAGAGATAGTTGGGAGAAAATAATAGTTGTCGACAACGCTACCTCTATAATTGCAAATGTTTCTCTTATGAGAACCCGGATCCGGAAATAAAGTCCGTGGCAAAGTCGCTTGTAGCGATTATATCGGGTCAGTGAAGAAATGCAATTGAGGACGAATCTCCTACTAAGAAGAAATAAATGTTCTGCTATATCTCTGGCAAATAAAATTGAATGAATACGGAATATGCCGTTAGTTTGTGGATTATGAAAATCCATATAATTCCCTGAAGAATATAAATCGCAACATATGAAAATTAAATCTCATACAAGTATTATCAAGGTACAATATATTCATAAATGAATATTAAAGACTCGGAAGAGTATATCCTAGAAAGAATAATCATCGAATGACTTTATAGTGAATAACACTATCTCATTTGTGTATATCACTTAATAATCTCTCATGTAGTAGAATGAGAACATCTTTGAAGGAACTAATCCATAAAGGATTAACCGGTCAATTTTGAAGAAACACCATTTATCCCCGAAGTGAATATAGACCCGAGAGAAAAGAAAATGAGGAATTCTAAACACCATTAAAGTGTCATACAAACACTCGTAAAGTGTAAAGCCAGCAACAAAATATTAATATCCTCTAAATACCATAGAAGGTATAAGAATAATGGTGACTTTGGTATTTAAATTATCCCTAAATGCCAAATGCAAGACTGGATTATTTAGTGGTACTATCAATCTTGAAGATTTTAGTTTTAAACCCACTAAGAAAGAATTAATAAAGTATTCAAGCTTGTATAAATTTGATGCACTATCTAGAAGATATTGAATATCAATTATTTACCCCTATAATCCTCTCGAAAAGATCTATTATCTTGAAGGATAAATTATTTGTTTTGCACGATTAATAAGTGGTTATTTATGCATTAAGCAATATTGCTCTTTGTTATACCCATATAATTCATAGAAGAATTATGAGCCAACTTTTTAAAAGTGCATTTTGAACAATGAAGTTCAAAGGATGTCTTTATGAGGGGGAGCAATTTGATTTGATTTACCTTGAAGGTTATTATCCACTAGAAAATCCAAAGTAGATCATATTTGCCAAAATATTGAAGTTTGTGCATAGATCATGAAGATCAATATCTATGAAATATCCTGAAGAATATATGACCAAGAAGGTTAAATGTTGTATTCTTTTTTCCTATGTGAGTTTTTACTTGAAGGTTTCTCACATAAGGTTTTTAATGAGACAACATGTGCAATACAATTAGCGAATGCGATGTACTCTTTTCTCCAAGAACCGTTTTTTCCCACTGGGTTTTCGGATGGAGTTTTTGATGAGGCATGTGCATATCGTGGTAATCGCCCAAGGGGGAGTGTTGTAAAACATAAGGACTCTATCCTAGAAGGAAAGGAGAAGGAAGAATCCTAATCCTAGTCCGTTTATATGTGGGCTCTTACCAAAACTCTTGGACCTTAGCAGGACTATATATACGTGGGAGCTCTATGTTGTAATCACCAATATTCAGAGAAATAAAGAATAGTCTCCCTACATCTTGTGTCTACTTGTTCTACTTTCATCTACCATGTTGATCGTGAGAGACGGAGAGGGGAAGGTCCTAACCGCTGGCAACATGTTTCATAACATGCACAAACATACTATAGAGCAACAAACCTCCGCTCCGTACCTGCTCTACGCCTCGGGAGGAAAGGCGGGCAAGGACGGCGGCGGCCACGGCGCAGGGCGAGGGGCGGCGGCTGCGCCGGCTATTGCGAGGGGCGGCGGCGAGAGAGACAGGGCTATCCTCGCCGGCGGCGGCGGCCACGGCGCAGGGCGAGGGGCGGCAGCTGCGCCGGCTATTGCGAGGGGCGACGGCGAGAGAGACAGGGCTATCCTCGATGTCGGGCCGGCTGGGGGACGACCGCTGGGTGAGGGAGGGGTTTACCCAAGTCATATTTGCGCAATTACTACGATAGCCTTTAGGAAAAAATTTAATAATTTATGGAGGCGATGGGAGGCGATTTCAAGGACTGTAAAACATCTCTAACATATATGTACCCTTGGCTCTTATATACACCCCATACATGATGACAGAGCGAGAAAGAAATCAACAATTTGGTGCTTGATTTTGTGTGCAACACAGTTCAAAATTTGAATCCTTCAGATGTTCGCATCTCGGCGTAGCCACCACTTTCGAGGACGATGGTGTTGTCGACCTTGCTTTCCTCTAGCCTGGATCAGAGCTCGAAGAAGGTGTGGAGGACAGTCGTCACCGTGCGTTTCTTCGAAGGCAACCGTGAAGTAGTATGGCCACCGATCGACCGTAGGTCGCGTACCTGCACGTGACAAAAAAAATTCCAAGCTCAACCGGAAAATTAGAACTGCCAGCGCACCTGTTCCGACCCAAAATGGCTGGATCCACAGTCAAATAATCCGAGTGTGGTTGACGGCGACACGGATCAAAATTTGCCTCCGGATGTCCGCATCTCGCCATAGCCGCCACTGTCGAGAACGACGGCGTCGACCTCGCTGCATTCCACTGGCCACCGAACTCTAGCCCTTGTGGGCCCATTCAAATTTGTGATATTTGTTTCCATGTGATGGACCGGTAACGGCGACCAGAAGATGGGTGAATGGGAGCCTCAAAATTTCTTTCGAAACTTTAGGTCCTTGGCCCAACAAAACACCCCAAGAAACGATACATAAAAGGGTGATGATCACGACTCTATTGAAAGGGTGAATGTTCCCGAGAAACACAGCGGATCATCACGAAACCAGCGGAGCAAACGGAAAACAAATCGGAGTCTGAACGGGCAAGTTACGGAGCAAAGAGTAAAACTGCTACAGTAACGGACAGTCTGAGGGTCAAAAACTGAAAAACATACCGATCTGTTCAGAATCTGGAGAGGAACAAAAAAGTCAACTGCGGACAGTCCGGAAAATCAGCGCGGATAGTCCGAAAGTCACAAATATAAAAACACACTATTCGCTGAATCTGAAGACGAGCAAGAAACTCAACTGCGGACAGTCCGGGGAAAAGAGCGCGGATAGTCCGAAGTTCAAAAGTGAAAAACCACTCCGAAAACTCGGAATCCGACCGAGACGACCCGACGTCCGACTGTCCGCACGGGAGGCCGGACAGTCCGCGACCCCAGAAAAACATATCGCCCGGAAATCGCCTCCACCAAGATTCGTCCCAAACTTTTTCAAATCGAAACCTCTTGCAACCAAATTTAGGAATGTTGTTGCTTATGCAAAGGAGAGCCTATCTATCCAGAATCATCGGCCAATTTGAAGTAGAGAGGGAGAAATCAAGAAAGGGGCGGAAAAAGTTGTTCTTGGACAACCGGAGAGGAAATCACGCGGATCTTTGATCTCAAGAGGATCAACGGATTTTCTTGGGTGGAATCATCACTCTTGTGTCATAGATCAATCCAACGTAAAAAGAACGAATCAAAACGGTCTCGAAACGAAGGAATCACACCGGGAACTAGGGGGAAAAAGGGAACACGAAAATTCCATCTCAAGAACACAGACAATCAATTTCACCGGAGGAAACAACGGATACTCGGCGATCCGCTTGCCACGCACATCGGTTCGAGTACAAATCAAAGATTGCGCACCTCTCTCTCACACAGCAGCTAGAGGAAGGGAAATCCTAAAGGAAAAATGCAAATGAAAAAGGTGAGGGGGAAGGGAGACCCTCATCCTTTATTTATGGGGGCAAGTCTATTTTACATTCCTTCTTTGCCCTTGGATACATGAAGAGCCACACCACTTAGCCGGGGCATAAGGGTCCAACTCAGCTTCACTCGATCCGACGGCCACCGCGCCTCCTCACCGTAGCCTTGCTTCCAAGCAATCTTCCCGATGCCGCCACGTGCCGTCCGTCCGCATCGGGACCTCCGCCCGGTTTTGAGGCGCAAACCTGAAACCCGCCGCCGATGGTTTTGAGGCGAAACCACCAAACCCTCCGCGAGTAGCGTAGCCTGTACGCGTCCCCCGCCGTGTACACTTGCGCTCGTCGATGTCCCAGCTGTCATCCACCACGGCTGGCCGCCCGGTCCTCAGGTCCCTCGATCCAAGCCTCACGTCCGCCCTTCACCGCACCCGGTCCGTCAGCACGGCACGCCCTACTTGATCTTCACCAACCGTCGACCACCGTCTCCGAGCTCGACACCTGCAGACAACACAAGCCAAGAGACACCATTGTTTGACACGAAGCCGCGTGCCATCGGTTAGTAGGAACACACACACGCCTTATGTTGGCATGTTGACAATCACTTATCACACAAAAGTCCACACAATGGTTATGGTAAAAACCATGTGTCCTCACCATGGTGAGACCTTCGGCTGGTGCCAAAGGCCTCCACCTTATATCGGTATACTTGTTGGGAATTGTTTCCCAACACCCATCCTTTGCTCTTCTCAGTCCAATACGTGAGGCATGCATCTACGCGTCTACGCGGCGCTTAAGGGCTCCATACCAGATGGTAGATAGATGGAAGCTAGGTACAGTCCACCGAAAAAAAATTGAGTGAGAACGGTTTCATAAAGCAGCCGTGGACACCATGCTATGAAGAATTCACAATACGTGTCCATACCTAGTCCAACGATTATTTTTGCCCCAAGTGCACACGGGCTAGCTAGATGCAGGACCTATACTCGTAAAAATTCAGTCTATTTAGGCTCACAAACAAACCCGTTTACATCATCCTTCACTTTTACATCATCCTTGACTCACCTCGCTAGATCCACCATTGCCATAAAGAACTGACAGCGTTGCCCCATCCGTCTGAACAATAATGCAGTCAATGGGGACGTTGACAGAAAGATGGGATGCCATTGGGCCAGTTCGGCTGTATTATATGTGACAAGGATCAGGCGATGACGATGGATGTACCTAGCATGCTAGAGATCTCCACCCGCTACCACACAAAAACAATTTAAATATAATGCTTTGCGCCTGTACTAATATAGAGAGAGCTGAGCAGATGCCCAAGCTAACGCTAAATCCAATCGGAGACTCAACGACAGATAAAATCGAGGGTGGTGTGGGTGTGTGTAAGTAGAGGATCTAATAGAGGAGGGTTCGGTTTTGCCTGGTGCAGGCAACGGGAAGGCGAGTGCTAGCTGCAGCTTGGTGGTGGAGATCGAGATGGACAATTTGCCGGCGGAACACTACGGCGGAGCCAACGAGAAGCTGTTCATCAAGGTGAAAGGGTCAGACGCCACGAGAATCGTAGAGAAGGGAAGTTCTAGCAGCTGGGTGGTGGAGATGGAGAAGATGCTCCAGAACACCCAGCGCTCGGTGGAGAAGGCGCGGTGGAGTCGGTACTCTATCTATCGGGTGCCGCAGTTTATGAAAGAAATGACCAATATCGAGGCGTACAGCCCTCAGTTCGTGTCACTAGGCCCCTTACACCATGGGGAGCCCTATCTCCTGCCGATGGAGGAGCACAAGCGCCGGGCGGTGGCACACATAGTTAAGCGGTCTGGGAAGCCCCTACAGCGCTTTGTGACAGCCATCGATGAAGTAGCAGATGAGCTCCAGGCTGCCTACAATGACCTGGATGAAAAATGGCTTGGAGCAAACAAGGGCCGTTTTACGGCTGCTTCTTGTTGGAGTGGGCATCTGCAAATGAAGGTTACGCGACCAACGACCCCACCTTCAGTCTTACAGGCAATAATAAATTGTGGGCAATCATGCAGAGAGACATGATCGCTATGGAAAACCAACTACCTCTAATCGTTCTGCAGAGGCTTTTAACTATTGAGACTGAAATATTCGCGGTACGTACTTTTCTTCCCATGTTTCTAGTACACATTTATATTAGCTTGACTCAACCTACTCGTTGCAAAATTCTCTCCTTTTTTTTTAAAGATAGTATATAACAGTTGCATTTGTTCTACAATTCGAGTAGGTATAAGTGACACTTCGTACAATTATAATACCTACTTATCCACGCCGTCTTTTAATCCTGCTTTTCGTTTTTCAGTTATCTCTCGTTTTCTCAAATCCAACTTATTTGAATTAAATTCATTTGAAAAAAAGAAAAACAATTAAATTCATTTAAGCTTAGTACACTACTATTACAGAAAAAGTTGTAGAGTTATTAGCTAGAAACCTTTTATGAAGGCAGCTTCTGGTCTACAGTTCACCTTTACCTGTCTCTACAAACCATTGATTTTTTTTTCTCAAATACGCAAAATACTTACGCATCATTGTATTTAATTAGAAGAGAGTTTTACAGATTTTTGCCGGGGTGGCCACGAGATTTTGAACACGCTCCGCCACCCTCAGCTTGGATACATAACGGATTACTCACGCACTAAACATTCCAGCTTGCGCGCCCCGGCGACGATCCAAAGGTCGGCGGTGCACTTCGAGATCTCCCATGCCACCAAGTTGAAAAGAGTGTCGGCTCCCTTCTGCTTGTCCCCGTGCCACCTCCGCCTCCAGTGGTCCCACTAGTCCCTTGTGGTGCGCGCTCCAATACTGGAGGTGTCCGCTTGGAGGAAGGCTAGGATGGACCACCAGATCTGCCTTGAGAAGGAGCACGCAGAGATGATGTGGTCGACGGTTTCTGGCTCCTGATCGTAGAGGTGGAAATTGTCTATCGCCTGTAGTCCATGCCGGTGACGCCGGTCTGCGGTCCAGTGCCTCTTGCGGATCGACAGCCAGAGGAAGATCCTTACTCGGAGTTTTTCCCAAGTTCGCCAGATCCTTGCGCACCCGGGGATTGGATGCGAGGCTCCCAGCAATGCTCTGTAAGCAGATTTGGCCGTGTACTTCCCATCGGCGGTCCACCTCCAAATAATCTTGTCGTCAGCGTCCGTCAGCGTCGTTTGGTCGATGAGGTGACATAGCCGTAGGTACTCCCGATGACTGGGACCGGGATTCCCCCTGAAATTTGCCTCACCCAGGTCCGGCCCCTTGGTACCGGATGTAGACCCTCTGCGACCGTGGTGACCCTGATCTACCTTCGACCGACGAACTACAGCAACGCTGGCGCGATGTCAGCCACTGCTTTACCATCGATCCACTTCCCCGTCCAGAAAAGCGTGCTTCTTCCGTTGCCAATGATGGTATAAGTGGAGGCCCTGAAGAAGTCCTGGACCTCATGCGAAGTCTGGATGTCTAGCTGTGCCCTTGCTCGTCCGTCGTCCACCCGGTGCAACCACAGCCACCTTGCCTGCAGCGCGGTGGTGGTGAGGCACACGTCTGGAACTCCTAGTCCCCCTAAGTCCGTAGGCCTACATACCACTGGCCATGCCACCATGCACTTTCCTCAGATGGAGCCCTCGTTCCCCGTCCACAGGAACCGTCAGCAGATGGAGTTGATCTCCTCAATTGCCAACGGTGGAAGGCCATCTACGATGATCGTGTAGATCGGGGTCGCCAAATGGACCGATTTTATCCAGATGAGGTGTCCGCTCTTCGCCATGAGCGGCCCGTGGCAAGCCGATAGCCTAGCTGCCACGGAGTCCACGACCGACTGGATCCTGGCCTTGGGGATTTTCTTGGTGCTCAGCGGAAGGCCCAGGTAGGTGATGGGGAATTGTGAGATCTGGCATCCCACAATGTCCCGGACCGCCTAAATGTCCACATCATCCGCAGCGTGTATAACCATGATGGAGCACTTGGCCAAGTTGGTGTGGAGTACTGTAGGATCATCGTGATTGCCCTGGCCTCATTCTCGCTCGGATGCATGAAGATGATGAGGTCATCGGTGTAGAGGCTACAGTGGTGCCTGATGGCCGGCGTCCCGAGAGGATGCAGCACCTCTGCTGCGGCGGCTGCTGTCATGAGCTTGGCGAAGACCTCCATGGTAATGATGAACAACATGGGTGAGAGAGAATCGCCCTGCCTGACTCCTCGCAGGTGTTTGATCGGCCTCCTCAGCCGACCATTAAGGAGGATGCGGGACGACGCTAAGGAGAGTAGCATCGCGATCCACCTGTGCCAGCGTTCTCCGAATCCGAAGGCCTGCAGAGTGTCAAGTAGGAAGGGCCAGGTGAGCATGTCGAGTGCCTTGGAGATGTCGATCTTTAGCACGCCTTTGGGATCCGCTTCTTACGCAGGTGCACCGCTGCTCGCTGGACGAACTTGAAGTTGTCATGGATTGTTCTCCCCCTTATGAAAGCGTTCTGGTTGGCTGAGACAATGTCCTGTACCCTAGGTGCCAGTTTCATCGTGAGCAGCTTGGAGGCGAGCTTGCCGATACTATGGATCATCGTGATTGGTCTGTAGTCGGCCGGTGATGCCGCCTCCGGCTTCTAAGGTAGCAGGACCACAAAGGTGTTGTTGAGGCATTGGAAGTGGCAGGGGTCTCTGAAGAAGAGTGCGTTGAGCCCTGCCAACACACCATCCTTGATAACCGGCCAAGCCGACTTGTAGAAAGTCCCGGTGCCCTATTAGATGGGATGTCCCGCACGACTATCTCCACCTCATCTCCTGAGAATGGTAGGTCAAGTGCTGACAGGTCCAAGGGAGAGATACCAATCCCGGGGTAGTCAATCGCGACCCCCTCCCAGGGCAGTGGTCCCGAAGACCCCCATGAAGTGACTGTATAGATCGCTTCCTCCATGTCAGCCTCGGATGTGCACATGATGCCCGCATCGTTTCTGAGACCGTAGATCGAGTTCCTGCGCTTGCGTCCCCTGGCGAGTAAGTGGAAGTATTTGGTGTCTGTGTTGCCGTCCGCCAGGTACCGGATGCGAGATCGTTGTCTCGCCATGGTACGCTCAAGGGAGGCCAAGCCAAGGCACTTTAGCTTGAGGTGCTTGCGGGCCTGAAACTCCTCGTCCGTGAGGGCCCACACGTCAGAGGCCATGTCGAACCGCAGGATCATGGCGCGTGCCATGAGCAGCTGCTCGTGGCTGCTCCCGATGCTTTTTGTAGCCCAGCGCTGCAGCTCCAGCTTCAGGTTCTGGAATAGGGCATCGAGCCGTCACAGAGGGTGGGAGATGTTTGGCGTGCAGGTGCATCCCCTAGAGACCGCCTCATCATATCCTTCCAACTTTGGCCAGAATGACTCAAAGTGAAATCTAGGCGTTGAAGTCTCCGATAATCGCCCATGGGCCGTCATAGGTGTCCCTTATGGCAGACATCTCCTCGAGAAATAGCACCTTCGTCGCGTCGTCTTGTGGCCCATACACAACCATGAGCCACCAGGGCCCCCGCCCGGGGTCTCCAGCGGTGTGTACGCGCACCGTAGCCGAGAAGCAACCGATGTGTACGTCCGAGAGGTAGACATCCGCCTGTTTACTTGCAAGTAGAATCCCTCCCCGGGAACCATTTGCGGGCACACGCATAGTCAAATTAGTTCATTCCCAGCATAGATTCAACCAAGAATTGCGAAACAAATTGCAGTTTGATCTCTACAATACAAGCGATCTGCGGTCACTGGTCCTGCACCATCGTGCGGACGGCATCGCGGCGAGCCCTGTTGTTTAGCCCACGCGCGTTCCAACAAATGATGGTCGTGTTATCGATTACAATGTACATCCCAAGGGGCCGGCGCTCATGCGTGGCTCCCGCGGCCCCGCCGCGTCTTGCGTCGCTTCTCCTCACCGGCGAAGAGCTCACAGATGGCCGTGGCGTCGCCAGGTTGTCCCTCGAACATCTCGTCCAGCTTCTGTTGCCACTCCTCCGTGGGGTGTGCCTGGATGAGCCCGAGTCTCTGGATCAGGAGGACCTCGCCCCTCTTGGAGATGGGGATCTTGGAGAGCGGGTTGGCTGCAATCCTCTAGCTCCTATGCGACATCATGGCGGAGGAGGAGTCAACCACCCTCTGCGGCAGTAGTGGGGTGGCCACCTTCTTGAAGGCGTGCACGGCGAAGTTCTTGAGTCTGCCCGTGAAGGAGCCGCTCTTGCCCGGTGGGGGTGACCCACCTTGCGCCACCATGGTCGGCGCTGGCGAGTCGAATCCTGTAAGGCCGCCAACAGCACAACCCACCCCCCGGTGGACCGACATGGAGGGCTCGCTGTCCGGCTCGGCCTCCACTGCCTCCTCCACCAGTAACTCGTCGAAGGCGCTCGTGTATGCGCCCGGGATGTGGAAGCCGGGCTGTGCATCATTGAGGTCGTCACACCAGTGACTGAGGAGGGCCAGCATGCCCTCGGTCGTAGACTCCTGCTCGCCGTGCACTGGCGTACTCGGGGGGTCCTCCTCCTGTTCGGCTACCACCAGCGTCTCCTCAGCGACGGGCGGCGCCATGAACCCCGGAGGCCCGTCCGCCAGCATCCTCCCCTAGAGGTTGAGCAACGTCAGAGTGCCTTGGGCGGCTGGGTCCTCCCCAGCGTCGCGGTTGACCACGTCCCCCTGGCTCCTCGAGGGTGGCTGTGTGGTGGTCCTCGGGAGGGGGGGCAGGAGTCGTCTCCTCAGTGGCCGGCTCGAGCGACACATCCGGCCGGAACTCACCCTCCTCCAGAGCCGTCACGGGTGACTCCAGGTTCCCCACTGAGTCGCCCGCGGCAGCAGTCTCCTCGGCGTCCTCCACGGCCGATGCCGGGGTGGTCCTGGCAGGGAAGTCGTCGTCGTGAGTCTCATCTGTCCTCTCATTCTCCGAGTCGACGAATCTGGGGTCCACAATGGCCATCGCCGGAGTATCCCCGTAGTCATCGTGGTCATGGCCGTGGGGGAGCGGTCCCTCATGTGCCGCCGCCCACTCCCCGTCGACGTCACCGGAGGAAGTTGCGACGGCCGTGGCAGTTTGCTGCTCCACGGCGGCTGCGGCCACCACCGCTACTGTCTCCCCTGCGTCCTGGGCCTGTAGCACAGGCGCAACCCCGTCGGTATTGGGCAATTCGTCCCCGGTCGACGTGGACGGCGTGCACACTGGGCTGCCCGGCCCTGGCGCTGGCTGTTGTGCTCGTGGTCTCCACACCAGGGCGGCCTTCTGGGTGCGAGCGTGTGGGCCGCCCCGGTACGCCCTGTGTGGGACGTAGTCCGCCCCAGGGTTAGCAGGTCGAGGTCGCCAGACCCTGGTGGTCTTCGTCGCGCGGCCAGCGGGCGGACACCTCCCCGGTGCCACCCAGCCGTCCGCATGACCGCCTCTCGCCTTCGCGGAGGCCGGCTCCTTGCGGCGGCCGCGATCGATGGCATGTCCAGCACCCTGCGCCCCGCGACAGCCATCGGAGGCAGCTCGGCCTCCGTGCCCGCGCCTGGTGCAGTCGCTCGCCAGGCTGGGGCCCGCTCCCTGGCGCCCCCGGCGCCGGTCGACGATCCTCCAGTGTCGTTGCAGGTCAGCGTGCAGGGAGCTTTCGACGGTCCCCCTTTCGCACACAAAGTTGTAGGTGGAGCGCGGCACGAGGCCCCCGCCCGGTTTTCAGCAGTAAAAAAGCTCTTAAAGCTATTGAAGTAGCCAGCAGAACTAGTCCAATGCAAGCCGCCCCCCCCCCCCCCACACACACACACATTCCATTGGCTGTGGTCAAGAAGCAATCTGGGAAACCAAAAATTCTTCTTCTGGCTATTAATCAGAGACAGACTGAATACCAGGAACCTGCTGAGGAGGAAAATGATGCAATTAGACGACTACACCTGTGTTCTCTGCAATCAGAACATTGAAGAGACTTGCATGCACTTGTTTTTTGAATGCACTTTCAGTCAGCACTGTTGGACATCCATTTCCATTGCTTGGGACCTCAACTTGGAACCAACAGAGATGCTACTCAGAGCAAGAGATCAATTCAATAGAAGCTTTTTCAGAGAAGTTTTAATCACAGCTTGCTGGAGCATTTGGTGCACAAGAAACAAAATAATCTTTGATAATGGGATTAGAAGCTTCGATGCTTGGAAAAGCCACTTCTTGCAAGAGCTTGGACTGGTGTGTATCAAGGCCAAGACAGAGAAAAGCATTTTTATTAGTAACTGGAGAGATAGTATTCTGTAACTAGGAGCTGATTTTTTTCCCTTTTGGCCTGAAGACCATGTAAAACTCCTGTACTTTACATTCTTTCATTTAATTAAAAAAAAGAGGCCCAGGGATTCCCGGACCGGTTCGGTCAAAAAGACATTGCAACATATATCTTCTTGGCTCTAACTATATACTCTTTTTTGTCGTAATGGTGAGCCCAGGATGCTGTTAAGATTAACAATATGGTGCAACGTCTTTTGGATGTCCCACTCAGTGGTGAAGAGGACAAGCTAGGACTCCACATCCTAGACATTTTTCACAAAAGCTACTCTGGCACCACTCCGCCAGCAGAAGGATTCGTTGAATATGAGCATCGCGTGAAATGCGCGGTTGAGTTGGCCGAGGCAGGGATCCGGTTCAAGAAGAGCGACACTAACAGCATCCACGATATTGACTTCGACAGTGGTGTTCTGAGCATGCCGGTGTTGGAGCTGTACGACGAGACGGAGATATGTCTCCTCAACCTGATGGCCTTCGAGTGGCTGCACCCGGATTCCAATCTGTACGTGTCGTCGTACATATCCTTTCTGGATGATATTATCGTGTCAGAAAGAGATGCCGAACTTCTAAGATCCGAAGGGATCTTTGATAACATGATAGGCAGCGACAACAAGGTGGTTGAGATGTTCAACAGACTCACAAATTTAACATGGTCGCAAGAAGAAGGTACCAAGCTAGGCCACGTGAATTGGAAGGTAAACAGGTACTGCAAGAAGCGACGGAACAGGTGGCGAGCCATCTTCATGAACACCTATCTGAGCAATCCTTGGGTGATCGCCTCCACGATGGCTGCCATCATCTTACTAGTCGCCACCCTCATGCAGACCATCTACACGGTTGTTCCGTTCTACACCAAGGGTTAACAAGAATTCGTGGTTATTTCTCACTACTATTATTGCGTACAATTTAGTGTGGGTTTGGATTGTACTATTTGTGAGTTTCAGCTTGATCTTTACCCCTGTATAACCAGTATTTGCAGACTGATATTATTGCCTCCCATTATTCTTGTGTACAAGAATTAAAACTGCGAGTTTGGGCTCTTTTTTTTTTTCGCGACCGGGCCTTCACCCGTTTTTCATTAAGAGGAATAAACGAAAATAACAACAGGGCGTCAAACCATTGATGTTAGCAAGGAGCACACATCAAATGGCAGACAAGAGTTTTAAAACCTAGCTACTGGATACATCATAAAGGATTACATATTGAATGAATTTTGCGACTAAAAAACCAAGACACCCGCTACCTAGCCGAAGCCACTAGCACCCCGTCGCAGCAACTTGCCATGAAGCAGAGCCTGCATGGCCTCCTCTGCGTCACCCGCCTGTGCGACCTGGAACGCGGCCTGGTGAAACTCCTCGAACGTTGCTTCATTGGGGCGTTGCGTCTCGACCTCGTACCCGAGCTTCTTCATGAGGACAAACCTTGCCTGCGCGTCCGGCTTGTTGAGCTTGTTCTTGGCGGCCAGGCGGGCACTACGCTTGGGTAGCCATTCCAGCGTGTCTTCGCTGGGGCCCGCCTTAGTGACCCGCAAGGTCGGTGTAGAAAGAAGTGGCGGCGGCAACGGCTTCATGAAGGAGTTGACGAAGTCGTCGATGGATTGAACGTTGTCGGTCACTTGTTCAGAGACCTTCCCATCCGCCTTGGCGTGCCCCACCGCGTTGCCCTCCACTGGAGCCTCAACGACTTCGACGACGCATGGAGCAGTGGCCTCTTCGACGGGCGCCGAGAGGTCCATGGCGGTTGGGGACGGCGGGGAAGCGTCTCGGGAGTTCACGCTGGCGCCATCCTCGCCGATGCCGCCCACCAGCGACACAACCACAGAGACGGGGGGAGTGAAGTCCAGGCCATCGTCGTGGCCCGCCGTGCCGAACGAGGTGTCGACAGCTGCCACGCCGAGGCCGTCCACGACGTAGCCCGCGACAACCGGTGCGGCCTCCACTGCAGTCTTGCCTGCCTCCGCCTCTTCATCCATGGGATCGAATTCCCTGCGTGGCGAGGGGTCCGCCGCGGGCTGAGAGGCCATCTGTGGCAACACCCCACCTTCCTGCAAAGGAGCACAAGAAAGACCTCCCTGCTGACCCTTACGACCTCCGACCACCCACATGGTCACATCGAATTTCGAAGCAAGGTGCGCCAGGAGCTCGTCCAGCGCGGCCGTGTCAGTAACCGTAAGGAGCACAATAGGGGCAATGGTCTTACCAGCCGGGGCAGCATCACTCTTGACGACGGGGGCCTGGACCCTAGGGCGGCTCTCGTCATCCAGAGGTGGGCAAAGTGGCGGCGATATAGTCGACGATGATGACGGCGCAGACACATGACAGGGTGGAGACCTCACGCACGCCTGGGCAGCGGCGTCCCGGTTGGGGCCTCGCGTCAAAGATGCCCCCCGCATGCAGGATGGTACACGGTTAGCCGGACACGCCACGGCCCTATGGCCAGAACCCTGGCAACGAAGGCAGCGTGACGAGGAGCGGCACATAGCGGCGATGTGGTCACGCGCGAAGCAGTTGAAGCAGCGACCCACCAGCTCTGGCGGCACTGGGCGGCGGTGCTTGGGTGCCCCCTTCCCCGGCTCGCGTCGTTGGCGTCGCCTCACGACCATCCTAAAGCCGTCGGCGTCGACGGTGGAGTCACGGCCTAGATGCCGAGCCGCATCAGGCACCGGCGCCCGCCGCTGTGGGCCAAGCCGTTGGTCCACCGTGATCCTTGTCGCCTGCTGCAAGTCCAGGCGCTGGTGCGCGGGCACACGCACAGCCTGCAGTGGCGGTGTGGAACCGGACCGACGCCGCCGGCGCCGTCGTTGATGCCGCCTCTTCACCAGGGGCACCGGCTGGGCACTAGCCGCGGCATCCACGGCCGAAAGCGGCGGCGAGGCGCCGGGAGCCCGGCTTGCAACATCGAGATACGATAGGCGTGAAGCACTGCGGGCGGGCTCGTCGTCGGGGCTGCACTCGCCAGGGTCCGCGTCCGCCCAGCGCCTCGCCTTTGAGCGGCCCACGGAGCTTCCCCCGGGATGGAAGGGGACTGCGTGAGGCGAGAGCGACCTTGGCGGCAACTGAGATGAGCCGCAAGCCGGCTGCAGCTGCGTTGGCGATGGTGATGGTGACGACGCTCGCGTCCCGAGCACGCTGTTGTCGTTGGTAGAAGCAAGGGCAGGAGCCACAACTTCGGCATCCACGTCGTCGTCGTCATCGTCGAACACATCCTCAACGAGGACCATATCCAGCAGCCCCCCGCCCGGGGACGCAGGCAAGCTGGAACCTTCCTCCAGGCGGGCCGTCGACATGGTGCGAGGAGGGGTCAGGCCAGCCATCACGGGGGCAGCGACTTCTGGGGACGACGGCGGCGTCGTGGGCTCGCTCCCCCTGCCCTCGAGCTGGACGGCCGTGGTCTCGACGTCGGCCGCGTGCATCCCCGACTCGTCGAGGAGGGGCGCGCACGACCGTCTCCTCGGTGGCGGCAGCGGCGGCGTCCGCGATGCCGTACTCGCCGCAGCGACCTCCGGCGGGGCAGCAGCCGCGCAGTCATCCTCCTCAGCAGCGACTGGGCCACCCGCACGGACAAGCCCCACGTGCGAGCTGCGCCCGGGTACAAGCACCGGCGACTCGAGCGGAGAGAGGATGGGGGCAACAGAGTTATTGATCTCTCCGGAACAAGGGAGAGAGCCGGAGAGAGACCTACCAATGGGTAGATCGGGCAATTGTGGTGACGGATCTGGGCTTGGATGTGGTGGGGAGGCTGGGGATGGAGTGGATTTGGCCGAGCTTGGCACCGGCGGCCAGGGGAGGACGAAGGGGAGGAGCGGGTCGGGAGGGTCGGGGTCCTCCATCCCCCCTGCCTCATAGGGCATTTGTGACACCCGAGTTTGGGCTCTAATCCTGGGCCTCCTCTACATACTGCTTATGGCCAGTTATGGACCAGTTTTGGACCAGGCCAAACACATTCTCACGATCCATGGCCATTATCGTCCACGTCCTTTAGGCTTTGCTCCTCCCTCGTGATGTTCTGCTTGGCCATATGCATATGCCGATGAGCTAGGAGTCCGTTACAGTTCTTCATATTAGCTTTGTTCTAGAGCAACATTTTCTACAACCTTGCTTGTATGCCGATGGTGCCGATGTTCCTATTATAGCTTTGTTCCTATTCTTAGCTACGACTACTGCAAGTATGCACACATTCATATGCGTCCTGGACCGTATTAGATGTATTCGTGCCGCCTGACAGCACCATGTGCTCCGCTCTCTGTTTACGCATATAAAGCAAGGCTTGTTTAGATCCACATAAAAAATTGTTTTTCACTTTTTCTCCATGTTTACGCATATAAAGCAAACATCACCTGCGCGTTGTGCAGATTTGATTTACTACTGCCATGTACGCTATGCCAATGTTCACAGTGGCAAATATTCACAGTGACCTCTTGCTTCGTTTGGCTTGACACATGAAATGGCTTCTCTCTGTATTCAGCTATGCCAGAGCTCTGTTCTTTTGTTAAGAATCAGTATGTCACATTTCAGAAAGTCTGCAGCACCGCAGAGCTTCATACTCTCTTCCATCTTATCTTTTTTTTTTTTTGAAAGAACGGCAAAAGCTCTGCTGCTATTTTTATTAGACAGTGAAAAAGAAAACAAGTGGCGGCCTAGTTTTTTAGTGGAAACCGGGCCCAAAAACCACACAACTGAGGAGAGTCCACCCAGTCATCCTTTACAACTTGTTGCTCCGACTGACCACTAACAACTTAACGTACGCCAATAGATACTCACCATCAATCCAAGACGACCCAACTAGCAACTCTACCACCGGCAACCTCACGCGGCCGAACGCACCGGTGATCTGCACCTTGCCAACTCAACTTGGTCGAAAAAAATGAACCCAACTAGCAACTCAACTACACCACTAACAACAAGCAAAAAACAAAGAAAAAGGAAAAAAGGAAACATAACACCACCAATGAAGCCACACTCAGAGCACGACCATGACGGTAGGAGCTGAGCAAACGAGCGGAGCTTGAATGCCTCGTGATGCCTTCAAGAAGGTCACGACGCCAAAGACGTCAACATTGCAAGCCCGCAAGGGATGGTTTTCACCTACAAATCTGAAGTGGGCGAGATAAGAGGTACAAGAAGGACACCTCCAAGGAGGAAGCGGCGTCTGCAGACGTCATCGCCCAGGCCTTCGCCATGACCTCGCACCACCACCGCCCCCAATGGCCACCGCTAAGGAAACCGTCACAAAGGAAGGAATCGGTGACGAACGCGAGCGTCCCCGCCAACACCCGACATCACACCACCACACGTACCACAAGCGTCCTCGCAGCACGCGTAGCTGCATGACCACGCCCCCAACCTAGTACAGAGATGGGTCACGGAGGGCCAATGGCAGCTGCGAGAAGGCACGACTTTCACAAGCGCCGTTTCTATCTTAAGTATATACATGGACACGTATGCATGTTGCCATCAAACTTGCACTCTGTATCCGGTCTATACATTTGTGATATGCAGTACATGTAATTTGGTGATGAGTAAACTCTTGTGGCACAGTATGAACAACCTGCAACATATATGATGTTTATGTATATCAATCCTTCAGTAAGTGTAATTTCGTCCAATAGAGGACCAAAGAGCCATGGTAGGGATCTGTGAATTTTTATAACGTGTTGTTAAGAAGGGAAGAGAGAGATCTAAGATTTACTTAACTGAAGGCTTTTGGCCAGAGGATGAAAGAGTGACTGGAGAAAAAAATGCTCTTCTCATTGCATCCTAATTTGTGGAGTTGGAGGTTCAGGAGGCAGTTTTTACTTGATATATATATATATATATATATATATATATATATATATATATATATATATATATATATATATATATATATATATATATACACACATATGCTGATGGGCCCCCTAGCCTAAATAGGATCTCCTAGATGTTCTACCAGAAATTTTAGGATATTGTGAAGGGGGATCTAGTGGCGATGTTCAATGACGTTTTTAGTGGTAACCTCTAATCCCTAAGGAAGAAGATCGATGCAAGCAATATGAAGATTTTTTTTAGAATCACATAGCACAACGCAGACGTCCACAACACATGCACACACTCACCATATGAACACATGCACGTAAATGCTACCCCTTTGAGCACCTTCAAAGGACTGACTCAGAAGGACTGAGCCAGCAGATCTGTAGATTCTCAATCATAATGCTTGAAAAACCTGAAATAAATGCGAGCACCCGTGCCAAATCGAGAACTTGAACCCGAGTGGGCAGGTTCCACCTCAAAGAAAATTAACCAAATCTATGAACACATGAAAGTTCGCATGTGAATAAGGTTATTGACGTGGAACAAAACACTTATGAATTATATGGCCTCGAAGACTTTTGAAAGAAGGCCCAACAAAACACTAAACAACAGCTATTGGCAACTCTGCAATGCTCCAAGTTTTACCGTTTGAATAGGATAAAGCGGTAAAAAAAAAAAACGGTTGTTTCTTGCCTGAGAAACTCCACGGTTTTTGCTGTATTGGTATGCTGTATTCGGTTGTTCCCGGCACATAACTGTCGGTTGTTGAGAGCCCCAGAAACCACCGAGAGTGTACGTCACCACAATTCGTTGTCAACACTTGTATAGTGCACCGCGCCAAACTCTACCAGCTGACTTAAGTATTGCATTATTATTCGTGCGCTTGGTGTGCAGTCGTGGACGTTCACACTACGTACTCCATGCCCATGGAACTCTGGAATCGACTAGTATGTGAGCTCACTAGTCTCTATCAGCTTGCGGTGCACTCGAGACCAAGCGACATCAATATCGGGCTTTCTTTCTCACTTTTTTGGCCCATAATGAATATCGGGCTTTCATCAGAGAGGGGCCTGGAGCTCTGGCCTTTAGCCCTTTACTACAGATGAGCAACCATTGGTACGAACTTTGACCAACGTTTATGGACTTGGACCCAGATCATTCACAGAGTCACATGGGATGCTAGATGCAATCATTTTAATGACCAACTCACGCAGCAATGCGAGGAAATGAGAAGCTGGTGGAGGTTTCAATTCCCGCCAATAACAAATCAAATTGAGCGCTAGACTGTGGTTAGCTAGTAGGTATACGTCCCCTTCGTCTAGTCATTGATTTAACAGTGAAAGACTAGCAAAAAAAATAAACATGTTGAGTTCAATGATTTATGTTTCGTTAAAGTTGACAATATGTTGAGTTCTCGAAAAGTGAAAATTACACTTTTATGAGGAAAAGGAGTATACATGTTTGCAAATTGGATATTAAAGTTGTGTGATGTAACTAGGTAACTTGAAACTGGATTTGTTCGGTCATCACATATTACATATTTTGATAATGGGCTAATTTGAAAGGTGCCATTATTAGAGGATCAAACTCAGTAGTCGTTGATTTATGCATTTATCAATTGATCAATAGCGGCGGTCTGGAGTTAGCCGCTTGTAGAATTATTTATTTTATTGTCGACCAATACTGGCGGTAACTGTCCCTGCTTGTGGTATAGATGCATATGGAACCGTCAGTACAATTCCCAAGCACTCCAGTGCAATGTCCATATCATGCTTTGCAGTTTATTATTGTAGGGTCGGATTCTATATAATGTGTGAACGCTTAAGACATGCACCATGCTTTGCAATTTATTATGAGATCGGACTCGATCTGAATAATGTGTAAACGCTGAAGACATACACCGTAGTAGAGAGTAACGGACCATGGAAAAACTTTGCAAAGTGAAAATGACACTTTTATTGGAGGGAAGGAGTAATTCATTTTGAAATCAGAATACACACCATATATAAATTTTAAACACAGGTCTTTAACTGGTACAGATTTGGGGAGGTTGGTTGTTGATTCTATCGGATCTCCATTAACTTGTACTAAGAAGTCATTGAAAATAGGAGGTTACTAGCCAACATGCACGTGTATTCTATAGAATATGAGAATTTTTACTACCCTTGGAAATAATAAGGGTCCTTCATTTCGTTAGATCCAATGGCTTAAAAATAGCAGGAACTAGATGAAAGGAAATTAAGTAGTGAGCCGAAACCAAAAATCATGTGGACCTAGAACTTGTTTCTAATTAAATTTGAAGGGTATAATAGTATTTTGATGTCTGGGATCTGCTTGCACGGTGAACTTCCATCTCTATCTATAGGTACTACGGCCAACGATGCATATACAACGATTAAAGGAAGGAGCAGTGGAATTACACGACTTTGTGCGAAGGCATTTTCTGATTCTTATTTTTATTCCTGCTTACTCAGTGAGTTTATTTCTGGCCTCTCCGCCTCTAGATCATGTTTTTTTTTTAAGAGAAACAGCAGGTTACCCTCTACTATCATAGGTGTTGTGAGCAGATTACGTTTAATTCCAAAAAGTCTACAAATTATTTACAGGACCTTAAGAAACAAAAAAAGAAAGAGATAAATTAAGTACACAAAGGTTCTTATCTAGCCATTCTCTAATATAAGGGTCCGTAAGAAACTGGCGGTCACCTATTCTATCTATATATATTCTACTATATATAGGTCGTATCGCACCTGTGTAGCAGTGCTACTGTTCGTCGCATTAGGAAACCACAACATCAATCGTTAGGAGGTTCAGATACATGGACGGGAAGCCTGTGAATGCTAGTTCCTGCCCAAGCTGGGTAGTGGAGATGGAAAACATGCTAGTGGTGGGCACTGACCGGTTCATCGAGATGGCACGTTGGAGCAAGCCCTCGATCTACCGGGTGCCGAAATGGGTCAAGAAGATGACCATCGACGGCAAGACCGCCTACCGGCCATTGTTGGTGTCACTAGGTCCCTTCCACCATGGGGAGACCCAACTCCTGCCCATGGAGGACCACAAGCGCCGAGCGGTGCTGCACATAGTCAAGCGGTCCGGCAAGCCGCTCAGTGAGTTCATCGCCGCCATTGAGGGGGTGACAGAAGAGTTGCTGGGAGCATACGACAATCTAGATGTGGAATGGCACAAAGAAGACAGAGACCTCT
Organism: Themeda triandra; assembly: GCA_018135685.1. Lineage (NCBI taxonomy): Eukaryota > Viridiplantae > Streptophyta > Magnoliopsida > Poales > Poaceae > Themeda > Themeda triandra. Next base: position 192,100 of record JAENPR010000560.1, read on the forward strand.
TTGTGAAGATGATGGTGCTAGACGGGTGCTTTTTGTTGGAGATTTTGAAGGGGTTTTCACGCAAAGAGGCACCTCCTGACTACGCGACCAATGATCCAGTCTTCAGCGTACAAGGCATGCTTCGTTTGTGGGTAGGCATCCGGTGCGATATGCTCGTCATTGAAAACCAGATTCCTCTGCTTGCATTGTATAAGCTTGAAGAAATTTGGAGCGGCACGACACCACCTCAGCTGGTATGTACAATTAAGTCCGCATATATGAAGCACCAAATCTAGCATATTTACTACTATATTCATTAATCTGATTCGTATGGTAACACCAAATAAATACAATTTGTTTATCATGATTAGTGAGCAAGATGGAATCTAGCATAGTTTTGTTAATTATGACAACCTATTCTTTTTTTTGTCCTTGAAATGTTGAGACAGTTATTTTTGATAGCTGCAGCCCTGGACTTATTTATACAACTGAGTTTTATGTTTCATGTTCTCTAGATGCTAATGCATGGACACTATTGATAGAATTTGATAACACTCCAGTTGTACGCAGCAACACTCGGATGTTTAGAGAGTACTGCAAGCGTATGACATAAGTTTACACAATCACTACTATAGGCAGGCAAAAATGGAGCAAAGGCCATGGAGCAAAAATGATTAACCGAGGCGGCATCCCATCTGCAATGGAGCAAAGGCCATGGTCAATACGGTTTTAACGAAGGTGGTTGGACGCCCGCCTCGGTAAATCAAATAAAAAAGAAAAAGAAGGAAAACCCGCAAACAAGCCTAGAAAGCCCACCCATAGGCTCACCAAGACCATCCACACGGGACGTTGCCTTCTTCACTCGCCGGAGGAGAGGAGAACCGGATGAGGAGAGACACCGCCGCCATGGCCGCGCCAGCGCTCGTGCCGCCGGATCCGGCATCCTAGCCACTGGATTCGGCTTCCTTGCCACCGAATTTGTCCTCCTAGCCACGGGATGTAGCCTCGGTCGCACCAGTGGAGCCCACCACTGTCACCTGTCCCGGATCTCTCCTACCATTGGCATCATCATAGATCTAAGAGGTAGAGAGGATGAGAGACGAATTCTCCCTAGGTGTGAGAGAGGAGAGAGAGGATGAGAGCATAATTATTCCACTGGGCCACAAGGCCACCGCCGCTCGAGCACCAATCCGCTATCACCATGGCACCAAGCAAACTTTGTCAGATCTGCCCTTGGATCCACACCGCTAGCCAGAGAGTGCGGCCACCGCCGCCAGCCAGGGAGGGAGCGAAGGCACGCCATCCCTCTACATGGGGGAGGAGATCGCATTCACGTCGTGGAGAGAGAGGGGTGGGTGCCACTGCTTTGGAGAGAGAGAGTGGAAAAAAGAGAGCGAGAGAGAGGGCGTTGGGTTATGATACCTTGGTATCTCAAGACACTAGTCAGTTAGCTTCCTAGCCACCTAGCCTACTAAAGCCTAGAGGCTGAGGCCTGCAATCAGCCATATGAGACTCCAGCCAGTGGTGGAGGACGGATTAAACTTGAGGTATGGCGGATTAAATCTTGCCACGACTCTGGCAACTGCCGTAGTTAGAGGCAACGGAGAGAAGCTTTTATCCCATTTGCATTATTGACTAGGCCTATCCTTTGTCTTGTGTCGATAATCTAGAGATCTTTTCTACGTTAGCAAAATAGAAAGCAAAACAAGTATAAAAGGTATATGTGGTAGAAACAAGCCATACCTTGCCATGTTGGTCCTCCGCCACTGTCAAGCCAGAGTAAGACTATGACAACAACCACTCCGAAATGTGTACCGGCGCCCAAATAGGACACCGTTACTTCCAAGAAGTTTATTAGCACTCTCCCTAAGGCCCACGACTGCCTGGTCATGAGAACCTATCCCTTTGTGTAAGCATTGGTCCCCGTACTCTATAACTTTTAGCCAAACACCTGCTTGGTAAAACTGCCGCTCTTAGCATCGAAGTCCAAAAGGATGATTTTGAATTTGATGAAAAGCTTATTGAGAGGGCTACAAATTCCACCTAAATACTTGACCCAAAAAACGTGGACCAACTTATAACTCCAATCCAAGACCACTACACAATTAGGTGCTCAACGAAAAACCTTTTTCAAAGCATGCCAACTCCAAGCTGGTTTCTCACGGGACAAACCTACTCATTTAAGCCTTACTTAGAATTTTCAAACCAATTTTCAAAGGTTTTTGTTCCATATAGATTAGTGCATCATAATACAACTCCTGATGTGAAATATAATTTCATTAGAGCATTAATACAACACTTACTACTGATTATTATTAAGGAGCACAATATTCTAGATAGAAAGGAGCACATAATATGAAAGTTTTCATTGATTGTTCTAGTAATACAATTCTTATTTTGTCAAAGTATTTGATTTTGTTCACGAAATGACGGCAAAATATAAGAACTACCCTATATATGAAGTTTATTTATGATCAAAAGTAGTAACATGTATGTAAAATTAGCTCTTAATTATACACTCCTTGTCAACCATGATGACAGAGCAATGAAATCAACAATTGGGTGCTTGATTTTGTGTGGGACCCTGTGAAGGACTACAAGCCGGCCAGGGTGCGCATTGTGGATGACAAACTATTTCTCCACCCCCTGGACATTTATCACAGAAACTTTTGTGGTCAGCATGGAACTGAAATGAAGTGGGAGTCAAGCATGCTCTGTTCTGTGGAACCAAGAGAAGCCAGAAAAGAAATGAAGTGGGAGTCAAGCATACACTGTGCTGTGGAACTGAAAGAATCAGGGATCCATTTGATGAAGTGCGATAACACTCATGTCATTGGTTACAAAAATTATGTGCTTAGCATACCAACAGTCTCCATTGACCACGATGGTACAGCAAAAATATTCCTTAACTTGATGGCGTTCGAACGGCTACATAGTGACGCTGGGAGTGAGGCCACAGACTATATGATCTTCATGGACAACATCATTGATTCTGAAAGAGATGTGGCACTGCTGAGATCCAAGGGGATCATCAAAAATTTGTTGAGCAGCGATAAGGAGGCAGCGCAGCTGTTCAACAACTTGAGCAGGGGGGCAGTGTTGAGTCCGTTCAGCAGGCTGCACGAAGTTCGTCGAAAGGTGAATGCCCACTGCGCGAGGCCTTGGAACAGGTGGAGGGCCATCTTTCGACACACCTACATGAGCAACCCATGGGTTTTAATTTCGCTCATGGCTGCCGCAATCCTCCTCATCGCCACCATCCTGCAGACCATCTACACAGTCGTGACGGTATACAAACCCTGATCCTAAGTGTATACGTGGACACGTATGTTGCCATCAAACTTGCACTCTGTATCCAGTCTATACTATTTGTGATCTTAGTACATGTAATTTGGTGAGTAAACTCTTCTGGTGCAGCAGAAAGAACCTGCAACATAAATATGATGTTTATGTATATCAATCATTCAGTAAATGTAATTTGTGATAAATTTTAATGTCTCCAAAAACTTCAGCCCATGTAAAAGATAAAAACTTATGTATATAAACTTATTTTCAGGCCTCTAATCATTCAGTAAGTGTAATATGAACTTTTTTCAGTCATGATGATTCCTCTAAATTTCAGGCCTTTAATTTACATCAGTTTTTAGTGCTCACGTCCATCTAAATCGCCCTCGAATGTGATTGCATCATCATCACCCAAGAGCTTCCTGTTCCAAGACGCATGTTCTCTTCTTTGGTCCTCCTTACCCATTCCCTGGCTAGCTTTCTCCTTCCTGTTTTCATATTTCTGGTCGGATTGGAGTTTGAACATGGATAGCTACCGGATACATATATGAATACGGATCCGATCCGTTTTCATCCCGGTTGAGTGTGCGTGAGGAGAGCTAGGACTTCGATTGTGGAGCTTTCACGCTAGCTATGTAGAGTCGTCCGAGAGGTCACAATTACAGAGGTCCTTGTTATTAATTCGAGACTTCTGGCTTTATTCCAGACTTTCCACACATAGCTCTGCCAACAGCCTTCCATGCCACAAAGAAAAACCTTGTCCATGTGGCGGTGGCTTTGCCAATGAGAGTGGGGTCGGATTTGATTTGTTGAGACATCTGACTTGTGGGTGCGCGCTTATGATGCGACCATACACCATGGTGGCTACCGGTGCTTGTGGAAGAAGTGTTAGCGCTGCTAGTAAGCCAAACAAATGTTTTATTGATGAAAGAAATTACAGTTGTGTCCTTGTGCACAGTGACGAAACATATAGGCAAGACCTGGAGCAGGAATGAAGCTAAAGCTCGACTATAACAAGTAAAGGAGCAATGGGCCCATATGGTCGGCCGATGAAGGGCACGCCCCCTCCTCGCATGCCGCCGCCGTGGGCCTACGTGCCGCCACCGCCGTGTGCCACTATGTAGAATAGGGTTTTAAGGTCGCTTAGGGCTAAGTAATCTCCGGGCTAAAAATACATCAAGATGTAATCATATTGAATGAATAATAGAAGTTGCCGCAAGGCACTTTATTTAGCTCTCCAACTCTTGGCTTTCTCTCTCTCTCCCCAAACCCTAGCCGCCGCCCCCGGCGCCTCACGCCGCTGTCAGGTCGTGGCTCTAGCGTCGATCGCCACCGATCGTCGGCTACTTTGCCGAAAATACCGCCCATTGTAGCCATAGCGTTACAGTTGTTATATCGACTATGTCCTAAAGAAATTAGGGTGCATAAAAATTTAAAAAAATCCAAAAGACAAAATCCATGAAACTTTATTCTTACCTACATGCTCCTTATTCTTGCATTATTGACAATGCTTTTCTGGAAATTGCAAATTACGGTGTTTTGCGTAAAAACCCCTAAAAAGTTACGGTTTGTGCATTAGCATTCTAATTAATTAACTGTAGACCTTCAGTACAATAAATCTGTAGTTTTGACATTTCATTTATGTCAAAATATATGGAGCTAATTTCACAACTTAAGAATTTTGACATCCAATTGACGAAAATTTGAATGAAAAAAATATCGTCACAAATTGATTATGTGACATTTATATATTTAATATCACTAGTTGATGACAATGAATTTTAGTGTCATATTGGTTTATAACTTTGGCTTGTTATCACAAAATCAGAGGCCTTGCTAGGTGGGCAAATGCAATGTAGGATCAAAAGCTGACGTGGCAGGTGAAATGTCACAAAATGGATTAAATTATGATAATTGATAATTATCTTAGTTGACTAAGAATAGTACTTATAGAGTTTTTTTTAAGATTATTACACAATACAATGTAGACGCCTACAACACACACATACACTCATCCCTATCAATATACATATGCAAAAATATGATTCCAGTGTAATGATTAGGCCACTTTGTTTAGTGGAGACCAAGGTTTGATTCTTTTAATATGGCATCTAGTTTTTAATATTTTTTGTTTATTACGGTGAGTACCTTATTTTTTTTACAAAACTTTGTGTTTTTTTAGCAGAGGCAAAAAAAAAAAAAGCAAATCCATTTTTTAGTGGAGTTACCGTGTGGACCTGGGTCGCTTGCTGCTGCTCAACTTGGGGCACGGCCCGTAGCCGAGCACTCGTCCTCGTTTGTGGGATGTGGGGGTCGCTCAACTTGGGCCAGGAGCCCATGACCCGTAGCCACGTGGCGTGAGTATGCTGCCAGACTGCCAGCGGCCGGCGAAGAAGAGGAGGAAATGGCGTCATGAATTGCTTAAACAACTGATTACCTCGGTGGTCAATACTGCATGTCGTCTTGTGCGACACTTTATGGTTCGAGACCTTTGCGGTCTCTATTGTTTTGTGCCAACATCTACGGGCGAACAAGTGCGCTCTATATTTTTTTTTTTTTTTTTTTTTTGCTCATTTCAATTGCTACGGGCCAGCTAGCGTTCTCTATTTTTTGTCCCAATTTATACAGACCAATTAGTGCTCAATGTTGCGTTTTGTCCACGCTTTCTCCCGGCCGCAACAAAATGACATGACATCACCAACGAATTCGAACTTTTATTTCAGTGGCTCTAGCAAAAAAAATATATATCATAAATTGGTGGAACTACTTACAATTTTTAGTTCCAAATTAAAAACAAAATATCTTGTCTCTCAGGTAATTTGGACAAGGTTATGAATAATTAAATTTTACAATATTAATATTCCAAAAAAATTTCTAGGCAATTCGAATTTAATTTTAAAAAATGCTAGTACAACTTGGTTATGACTTTTTAACAATTGTATATGATTTTATTTCAAGACTAAAATCTTGAATGAATACACGTATAATAGGGTACAAGGTTTATGGGCACCCTTAGTCTTGTGCACCACAGACTTATCAACTTTGGGAGACTCATTCGTTTTTCATGAATTCTTAGTATGAAAAAATGATTCATATCAGTTATAAAAATTACTATATACCATGATTCAAATAGATATCGTTCTCAGTTCCCGAGAAGTTAACTTTTTTTTTTAACTTTGACTATTTCTATATTAAAGAATATTAATCTTTATCTTTATCTTTACCTAATAATTAATCCTCAAAATTTCCTACCTTTTTTCTATCCGCTTAAAAAATATGACCGCTCCTCAGCCTTTCTATTCCGCTGACTTCTTGTAACGCACACGGTAAATCCGATACCAGCTGTAACGCCCCTTGGCCGCCGCGTCGCCGGCGGCGTGAGCACGCACACGGTACTTCGGAATCGACGAGGACGCCGGCAGGGCAAACCCCTCTGCCTTGGCGTTCGTGGTGTTTCTATTCTGAATAAGCATGAGTTCGGTTCTTACAGAAGCCGGCTCTTAAGGCACGGGCAAGACGCTGCGGCCAGTGGCCCACATGTCAGTCTCTTATTACAATGCATCAAATGAAAATACGCCAACACAGTAACGATACGTCTTCTCACTTCCCGCCTTTGTGCTTCAGCTTCTTCTTCGTAGCCGCCGACGCCTGACATGAAGTGGCCGGCGTGACACCTCCCCCCCCCCTGAAGATCCAGCTTGACCCCAAGCTGGCGCTGCTGGGAACCTCTCGCGCAGCACATTGTAATCTTCCCAGGTGGCTGACGATGCAGGAAGCTTAGACCACGTGACCTTGACCTGCAAGACAGCGGCATTACCTTTCTTTACCAGCCGACGATCGATGATGGAGTCCGGTACTGCTGCTGCGGCGTCGAGATCAGACAATGTAGGAAGAACATCATATGTTGGTGTGTGATCAGATGTGTATGGCTTCAACTGGCTGATGTGAAAGACAGGGTGAATTTGAGCACTGGCCGGCAGTTGTAATTTGTAAGCTACTGCATTGATCTTTTCCAGAATGTTGTAAGGACCATAATACTTGTAAGAAAGTTTAGGGTATGGCCTGTTGGCAACTGAAGATTGGGTGTATGGCTGTAATTTCAACAGGACCTGTTCCCCCACCTGAAATTGCACATCTGTTCTCTTTCTGTCAGCCATCTGTTTCATCTTGTTCTGAGCTCTAGACAGATGTTCTTTCAGAGCCTCCAGATGAGCTTCTCTATTTTCAACTGTTTCAGTCACACTGGTAGATGTCTCAGGTGATAGCACTGGAACTGCACCCAGGTTAGCCTCACACCCATATAGTGCTTTGTATGGTGTGCAGCCTAGAGAGGAGTGATAGTTGGTGTTGTACCATAGCTCAGCTAGAGAAAGCCAGGATTTCCAAGTAGTTGGTGCATCTTGAACTGCACAGCGCAAGTACATTTCCAAACATTGGTTAACCCTTTCGGTTTGACCATCTGTTTGAGGATGATATGAGGTACTGAGTTTCAATTCAATCTTGTAAACTTCAAACAACTCTTTCCAAAACTTGCTGAGGAAGATGGTATCTCTGTCACAAACTATTGATTTTGGTACTCCATGCAGCTTGACTACATTGTCCATGAAGACCTGAGCAATGGTCTGAGCAGTGTAAGGATGTTTGACAGGTATGAAGTGAGCATATTTTGTGACTCTATCCACCACCACAAGTATGACATTGTATTGTTGAGATTTAGGCAGTCCCTCAATGAAATCCATGGAGAGTTCTTGCCAAATGCCCTCAGGAATTGGCAGAGGTTGGAGCAAACCAGATGGGTGTGTGGTGGTATGCTTGGAATGCTGGCAGATGTCACACTGCTTGATGAAACTTTCCACATCTTGTTTCATTCCCTTCCAGCTGAAAAATTTCTTGAGTCTGTGGTATGTTCCTGCAATCCCAGAGTGCCCACCTATTGCACTGGAATGACAGGTGGCAATCAGTTTAGTCTGGAGAGCAGTGTTGTGCCCAATCCATACTCTGTCCTTATACCAGATGATGCCTTTAGCCAGTTTGTAACCTTGTTCATTAGGGCTTGTGATGGCCAGTTGCTGCAATAATTGTTGGGCTTTCGAATCAGTGGTATATGAGTTCAGGACTTCTTGCATCCAGGCAGGTTGGACCAAAGAAACTGCTTGCAGTGGAAGTAGATGAGCTACTCTAGACAGGGCATCGCAGCTGTATTTTCTTTGCCTCTTCTATATACAATTTTGAAATCCATGCCCATGAGCCGAGTCATAGCTTTTCTTTGCATCTCCGAATGGAGATTCTGCTCCTTCAAGTATGCCAAAGACTTGTGATCAGTAATGATGGTGAACTGATTCCTTTCCAAGTAATGCCTCCATCTTTCCACTGCCATTATCAGAGCCAAAAACTCCTTTTCATAGATAGACAGAGCTTTGTGTTTGTCCCCCAGAGCCTTGCTGAGGTAAGCTATTGGCCTTCCATTTTGCGTTAGCACTGCCCCAATGCCATCTTAGCAAGCATCTGTTTCAATGCTGAAGGTCTGCTGAAAATCTGGCAAAGTAAGAACTGGTGTTTGAGTCATGGCTGTCTTGATGGAGAGAAAAGCAGCTTGTGCTTCAGGAGTCCACTGGAATTGTTTGTGCCTCAAGAGGTTGGTGAGAGGTTTGGTGAGCATACCATACCCTTTAACAAAGCGCCTGTAATACCCAGTGAGGCCTAGAAAAGCTCTCAACTCAGTCACAGTTGTTGGAGCTGGCCATCTCAGCATGTCAGCTATCTTTGCAGGGTCAGTTTGAACACCTTGTCCAGAAATTATATGACCCAAGTACTGCAGGTGTGGTTGAGCAAAAGAGCACTTAGTTTCCTTGAGGAAGATATGATTCTGCCTGAGCACTTCCAACACTTGTTGCGGATGGTCACAATGATCGGCCAATGTGGAGCTATAGATGAGGATATCATCTAGAAATACCAGGACAAATACTCTGAGGAATGGTTTGAGAATGTGGTTCATAAGACATTGGAATGTTGCAGGGGCATTGGTCAAGCCAAAGGGCATTACCCTGTATTGATAATGGCCCTGGTGGGTTTTGAATGCTGTTTTGAATTCATCTTGTGGCTGCATCCTGACCTGATGATAGCCAGACTTCATGTCTAACTTAGTGAACCACTTGGAGCCTGCCAATTCATCTAGAATTTCTTCAATGACTGGCATAGGAAATCTGTTCTTGATAGTGAGCTCATTCAATTTTCTATAATCCACACACATTCTCCATGTGCCATCTTTCTTTTTGACTAGCAACACAGGTGATGCAAATGGGCTGCTGCTATGTGTGATGAAGCCCTTGTCCAACAATTCATTCACCTGCTGTTCAATCTCAGTTTTGTGATGTGGGGAATAATGATAAGGCCTGCTATTGATTGGCACTGCTCCAGGGATCAAAGGGATGGTGTGATCATGAGTTCTATGTGGTGGTAGGTTTTGAGGATCTTGGAAGACATCCTTGTACAATGTGATGGTATGTTGGATCGATTCTGGAAGTTGAGGTGCTTTGTGGGCAAAATCTGAATGCTCATGTGAACTGTGGGATAGCATGACATAGGCCCATACCTCATTGCCTTTAGTAGATTTGACCACTCTGGTTGGAGAGATGGAACTGAGTGCCAGAGGTTGAGGTTTCACACCTTGGAGGGTGATCATGTGTCCTGCTTCTGGGAATGTGATGCTTGTATTTTCCCAGTCACAATTCATTGGACTGTGGGTCTTGAGCCAGTCATACCCCAATATAGCATCATATGGCTGCATGTCAATGACTATCATGTCTGTGCTGAGGGTATGTCCCTGACAGTACCATTGCAGTTGGGAGACTTGTTCTGTTGCCTGAAGCCATTCCCCATTGGCCAATTTGACTCTCTTGCCTTGGATTGGATGAGTGGGCAGTTTAGCTATCTTGACAAAGTTTGAGCTAATGAAGCTGTTAGAGCTGCCACTGTCCATTAATATGATCATCACCTTATCTCTCACTCTGGCCTTAAGTTTGACACAAGACAAAGTATCTTGAATAGAGATTGCATTGATGGATAACTGAAGGAATTCTTCCTGCAGAATATCTTCTGCAGCTAGATTGTTCACTGCTTCCTCAGATAACTCCCTATCCAGATCCAAGTCATTTACCACCAGAGCATTGGACTGAGGTTTATGTCTGGCTTTGCAAGTTTCACTATGACCTGGAACATATTTTTCTCCACAGAAATAACACAAGTTGTTAGCTCTCCTATAGTCCTCGGTGCCTATCCTGCCGGGTCGAGAAGTGGGTTGTGGAGGCTTGTTTGGTGGTCTTGACTGAGTTGGAACTCTTGACTGATATGCAGATTTGTATTTGTGTCTTGCTCTGTCCACTACTCCTTGCTGCACCTTGGCCAGAGTAGATGCTTTCAGTACATCAGGTGGCATTTGAGCTTCAACCATGCCTCTGATTTCTTCCTTCAGTCCTTTGACATAATGCTGAGTGAAGAACATGTCATCAAACCCTGACTGATGCATGGTCACCTTGAAGTGCAAGTCCTGAAATTTATCTGTGTATTCCTCCAGAGTGGTGGTGTGTTTGAGTTCCAGTATGGCATCCATAGCTACTCTGAAGTCATCAGCACCAAATTGCTTGCTAATTTCATAGCTGAAATGTGTCCAGCTCTTAAAGGAGTTGGTCTGTTTGAAGGCCTGGTACCATCTTGCAGCTTTGTCCTTCAGGTGGATTCTGGCAGCTGTGATCCACATTCCTTCAGGGATCTTGTAGAGTTGGAAATAGTCCATACAATTGTCAAGCCACACCTTGGGGTCATCACCATAAAAGTCAGGGAAATCCATCTTAGGCATAACTTGTTTGGGCAGTCTATCTTCTCTGCCATGATGTCTGTCATGCTCTCTTTCTCTAGGTGGCCTGTCATCTTTGTTGGAATACTTGTAGTCTGTCTTGAGATTCTTGGATGTGCCAATTGTCACCTTGGGCTGATCCTCTGCAAACATGTTGTCAAAGGAAGCATTATCTTCAAAATCCAGTGAGGCACTGTCCTGTCCATCATCATCAAATCTGGGTGGTGCATCAAAGGTAGGTGCCAATGGTCTCTTGTTCTTGTTGTCTGTCTGACCACTCAGGATTTTGCCCACTGTATCATCAATGTTCAGCACAAGTTTTGCAATATTTTCCTGTTCCTTGGAATACTCGTCCATGGTTGCATCCCGAAGGTCCAGTTGAGCCTTGATCTGTCGCTGAGCCGTACTCAGAATCTTCTGTGCTTCACTCATTTGTTTCACTGCATCAGTCATCTCAGTGATCTGACTGAACATCGTGTCAAAATTCTTCTGAAGCATTTCCCACTTACTATTTTCTTCATCAGACCTCCTCGTCATGGCGTCAAGAATGAGTTGAGTCTGCGCCGATGGAATGCAATGACCTTTCTTCGTCGAAGCCAGTACTAGCAGTAGGTTTGGACCGCGTCCTCCCCTGTATCACTGCTGGTACGATCACCGCCGCCTAGGAACGAGGCAAAGTCGAGGGATTTTACTCCACGACACTCCCAGAGCGCGTGAAAACCCAAACTTTGGACGTTCCTCCGCCTGCTTCCTCGCACCAAGAGTAAACACCAAAAGGTCCGGAATTTTACACAAGAACAATGCCTTGCAACCCTCCCTTTCTTGTTTCCCTTGTGCCGATCAGAGAAAAAGAGCAAATTTGGAGCTTGCTCACTGTGCACGCCGCCGCACGGTTGTTGATGTAGTCCCCCACACAACGTCGAAGAGCAAGGTGACAGATCGGAGTGGAAAAGGTTGAATTTGTGGTATTTGTGGTAGGTTCAGTGAAATCGAGTGCGGACCCAATCAACCGAAAGAGGAACCTCCGGATACTCTGGTCGAACACCTTGAGGGCGTGACCCGAGCAGTGCCTGTCCCCCGGAATTACGATCGTGATCGACGCAGTACGATGACACGGGAACCCTAGATGGAGTGCGCAAAGGATAATCGATGGTGCGATGGGGTGGAAAAAGCGATGGATGGGTGGAATCTGTCACCTGGATGAATCGGAGTAGAGCGCGATGAAGTTGCTGACGATGAACCCGCGGACCGCCGCCGCTACGCCGAGGAACGGTAAATCCGATACCAGCTGTAACGCCCCTTGGCCGCCGCGTCGCCGGCGGCGTGAGCACGCACACGGTACTTCGGAATCGACGAGGACGCCGGCAGGGCAAACCCCTCTGCCTTGGCGTTCGTGGTGTTTCTATTCTGAATAAGCATGAGTTCGGTTCTTACAGAAGCCGGCTCTTAAGGCACGGGCAAGACGCTGCGGCCAGTGGCCCACATGTTAGTCTCTTATTACAATGCATCAAACGAAAATACGCCAACACAGTAACGATACGTCTTCTCACTTCCCGCCTTTGTGCTTCAGCTTCTTCTTCATAGCCGCCGACGCCTGACATGAAGTGGCCGGCGTGACACTTCTACGTAGTCCGATTAGGACTTCTATACGTGGTTGATCCAGGCCCTTCACTTCATAGTCCGTTTAGCAAAATTTCTGCCATTTTTTTTTCGCTACTTTTTCTTCCGTCTCTTCCGCTCCGTGTCTCGTTCTGGTAAAACATGTACAAATGAAGGAGTACTGGAAGCTAGCAAGAAGTCAAAGAGATGAGACCCAATATATACGTATCCCTATACATATGCATCCCTGATCGTTTTTTTTTTGCTTGAACAAGGGGGCCAATTGCCTCCTAGCCTCCTGCCTATATAAAGCATTCGTGTCCCCTGGCCAAAGAGATCCCCGGACAGTGATGGATGCATACGATCTTGATCTAAAGCACGCCTTGCACCTGCCAAGTTCCTCTCTGGTTCGTTGGTTCTGCATGTATCATATACACATCATGTCGGCTATAATGTTTCCTATAATCTTGGTAGATGTGTTAATGAGTATAGTTGAGCATGAGTAACCGCAATGGAGATGGCGAGCTACGGTGTTGGGCGGAGATCGATCCAGTCGTGCCCGTCAGCAATCGCTTCATGTGATGGGTCGACTTCATCAGTATTTTTCTTGTGTGACATGGCGAAGGAGACCCCAAAGTCCATTACGTACCGCTACCAGGGTTGCCACTGAAAAGACCATAGCAGCAATTAGACTGACATGCAGTATTGCCACACCTTGGCCGCCGCTGGGCCTGGTGTGATGAGTTTTGTCAGTACAATTGCGCCCCCCCTATTGCTGCTGAGGCGGCCTAGGCAAGACCACATGCGAGCGCTCTAGCTTAGCTTTCAATGTGATCACTTAGCCAATGACTTCGGTTAAGGACGACGTGTTCTACTACGACAAGGTCTGGCAACTCCCCAACTACGGTTGTTTGTCATGTGGGTCACTCGACTACCCCCATGGTGAGCTTCAGTGATCCTAACATCGACTCCTTCACAGTTTGCATCTGAGCGAATACCACCACTCCATTGTGGAGCACACGATGAGATGATATGGATGATCGAGAACTCGAGATCAACGCGAGGAGCAAGGCTATGCTATTTGTCGTTGACAGTGGTATGAAACAAAACAGTGGTGGAGATCTTTTAGCAGCTAAATTTTATTAGTCATCGATTGCTTATTTTCTCCCGTTGCAACGCACGGGCATCTTTGCTAAATAAACTTGTTTAGAGATGTAGATGTTGCACTTATTTTCTATAAACCCAATTAAAGTTGTAGAAGTTTGATCTGCACATATCTCATAACGTCATCTATTTTGCCAGTGCAACAACTAACCGGCGGCATGTAAGGCACAGCAAATCGGTCCAGTAAAAGGAGGAAACACACAAGGTGGTTTAAGCTAATTCATCGAGTTAAATTGGATAAACAGGCAACAGAAGACACATAAGTGGATAGATGAAAAGCCGGCTAGCTAACAACATGTTTTTTTTTTTTTGACAAGAAGCTAACAACATGGTTGAATTGACGTGGACCACTAGTAGAGAACGGACTTTTGAACCTCGCAATTAGTCCCGATTCGGGCCCCAAACCGGGACTAAATGCCCCTGCAACGGCTCCTGGCCGGCCTGCTGCACCGCCAGGCGCAGGCTGGCGGTCAGTCCGGGACTTTTAGTCCCGGTTTGTGAGATTTATCCCGGTTGGTAATTCCAACCGGGACTATATCTCAGGCCTACAATCCCGGTTGGTAATTCCAACCGGGATAACAATGGCGGCTATAAATAGCCGAATTCTCTTTCCACCGACACCCACACTGCTATTTTGTTGCTCGGGCCGGGGGAGTTCTTCACCACCGTCGACTCTATTTCTTGTTCTTCAAAAAGGTTAGTCATCTTCATCTTCTAATCTTTCAATAATAACTTTAGAATAGGGATACATGGTTTTGTAGTTTTGGATTAAGAATAGGCTATGTTTCAAATATATTGATGATATATATATTTGTTTCTCATATACATTGCATGGTATATTTATAACTATGGTGGATTTAGTAGATTTTTACTTCATTTCTCTTAACTTATTTGTATATGTCATACATCAAGTTCTTGCTATTTTATATGAGTGTTTCTCTAAAATGTTTAGAAGTATTTTTCAGGTTTTTGCATAGGTATGATGGTTAGCGATGAACTGCCTTCCGCTCCAATATGGATCTGTTGTTTCCTTGCATTTGTATCCATAAAAATATGCTATTTGTGGGATAAAGCCCTTCACATACAGATTGTGGTGTGCTTAGTTAGTGACGATGCTCACAATTGGTACTAGAAGAGTTTTTTGAAGTTCTATGCTACTCCGGACCTTGCAGTAGTTGAGCAAGCGGTTAATGCAATGAGATTATTCAGGGACTTCCCAATAGGTGGAATGATCCATCCTATTTGGGAAAGTTGTTGCATGGGCTGCTGCGGACTTAGTCGTGCGATAAGCCATGAACATTCTCGTTGCTCGCACGCGCATCGTCTTGGTGTAGACATAGTTTGTATCCTCCACCTCTAACATTCTTTGGCTTTGTTTGACGTTTCTTGGTGCTAGAAGAGTGTTTTTGAGGTGGTTACTTATAAATGTGTTTGTACACTTTGATTAAGGTCTTTGTTACCTTATATGTAATTTTCTTTTAATGTGTTTGTACACTTTGATGATGGGCTATGTAATTTTTGTAATCGACAATGATATTGTCTAACCTTTATAAGGGATGGCTGGACGTTCTTCTCTCCCTCCGCTGGAAGTTATAGGGGACTTCGGCCACGTAATGTGTAGTCCGGAACTTTTCAACCCAAATGTGTTGAACAATCGTTTTCCTACTATAGTAAGCAACCCTATTTGTTTCAAGAAAATAATGTGTGTTAGATATCATTTAAAAAAATTTCTGATATATATTCATATGTGTGTTTCTTAAATGTATCGTAGGTAATTGACCCTATTGTTTGGATTAGGAGATACTAATCAATCATTTCGATGTTGAAGCATAGGATGTTGTGACCTTTCATCCAGTTGATCAGCCATTAAGATGGCAATGTCGGATTGGATTCTCCATCCTACCCACGTGGGTACAGATGTTGTACAAATCTTAGAGGCGGGACGCTTGAGGTGCATGATAAGGCTTTTGCAGAAAGAGATTGTATAAAGTCATGTTTAAACAAGCTTGCTAATATTGGGTACACGATACCTACACTGTCCTCTATAATAATGAAAGCTGAAGATGAGGAATATTCATATGAGTTAGATTCGGGCAATGAGGACAGAGGGCATTTTGTCCGTAGGTATTGTGCAAGGAATGCTCAAAACAACCAAGATGATGTGGTAAAATTGTTGTCAATCACATAATATCGACAAATTTGTTTAGTGTTATAAAATTTAGTTTTAACTACCTTTTTTTATGACACTAATAGGATGAGGACATTGACTTAACCTACGCAGGGTGTAGTTTTGAAGCAATTGTTAACCAGGCAATGGATACATTGGGCTACGATTAGAAATTTATTGATGAATGGCCAACACTCACTACCGAAGGATTCTAGGCAAAGCTGCATGTGACAATGAGGTGACAAGCCCCCCCGACTTCACCAGCATTAATAGTTGTTAGTACACCCTGTACTCGAAGTTGTGAAGCAACTGAAAGTGCATTACTTAATTTGTTGATCTACCTTAGTTTTGAGAGAGAAATATGCATCGAAGACATACACTCGTGGGATTTGGAAGTTCAACGAGACAATGAGTGGTACGGTAATTGATGTGATGAATATTGAGTTAACAAACTTGGAAATATTAGGTTTTTAATGACAATCTTTTTAGTATCCTTTTAGTGAGTATAAGAATTATTGGTTGCTCATATTTTGGTTTGGCAAAGATTGGCTAGCAACCAAGCGAGCCCTATAAGAATTAAATCATAACCCATAATTAAATAAAACCTACACAGAAAATGTCTACATACAGGCCATATGATATTTTCTATGCATAGCTCATGTCAAAAGAAAAATACTGGAACTTGAATCACTCAATTTGGACAAGAAATGAGTGAGATATGGATTAAACAAGACTATAATGATTTTACGGAAAACAATTTGTTAAATCGAAAAGAAGCGCGGCAAACCAAATGGTGGCTCGCAGGAAAATTTGGAGCGCACCAAAATTTTCCTTTTAATCCCGGTCGAGCTCCGAACCGGATTAAATGAGCCTTTATCCGGTTGATAGCCCAAACCGGGATTGAAAGGCCTTTATCCCGGTTGGAGGCCCAACCCGGGACTAAACCTAACCTTTTATAAAACCTATCTCGCCGCCGCCGCCCCTCCCGCCCGCCACTCGACTCACTTCGTACCACGCCGCCCCCCTCCGCCACCGACACTCGCCCCGACGTCGACCCGACGCCCACCACATCCTCCTCCCCCGGACAGACGCGCGCCTCCGCCGCCGACCCCGACGCGCCTCCGCCTCCGACCCCGGCGCGCCGACCCCTACGCGCCGCCACCTCCAACCACCCCGACGCCCCTCCGGCCCTGGCCCCGACCCCCGACGCCCGACCCCGACCCCGACGCCTCCAACCACCCCGACGTGCCTCCCTCCCCGACGCGCCTCGACCCCGACGCGCCGCCGCCTCCAACCACCCGATGCCCCGGCCCGACCTCGACGCCTCCAACCACCCCGACGTGCCTCCCTCTTCGACGCGCCGGACCCCCCGACGCCGCCGCCTCCAGCCACGCCGACGCCCTAACCCCGACCCGACCCCGACGCCTCCAACCACCCCGACGCGCCTCCACCGCCCCCGACGCCTCCGCCCGCCACCGGGTCGGCGCCGCCACCGGGCCACACCGTCAAGAGCGGGTATGGTTTCTTGTAATGAAAAGTATGTTTTAGTATATAATGACACAATTGTTTTAGTATATTATCATGTTTTAGTATATAAGTTTAGTATAATATAATGTTTTAGTATATAAGTGTAGTACATTTTAATGAAAAATATGTTTTAGTATATAATGACACAATATGTTTTAGCCAAGAGCTTGTAAAAATAATATTTTTAGTATTATATAATAAGTTTAACCAATTCTATATAAAAATAACATTTTCGGATCATTCTCATTGAATTAATTAGATAATTGTTGATACTTGTTAAAATATAGTTGTGTGGTTCTCTAATAGAACTTGTATGGTTCTCTAATAATACTATATAGTTGTGTTGGTACTTGTTTGTAATATAATTTTCTTTTGATGAACATGTTTGTTTAATTAGATAGATGGCTGGACGTGCGCTCCCTGAACTAGAAGTCATAGGTTTTAGTGGCTACCTCGTATGTCGGGATTTCCCAAGTATAGAAACCATGCGTGGAATGAGTTCTGTACCTTGGAATCATCCAAATATTGTAAGGAAATTGACCCACTCATTTGGCTCAAACCACGCATGGAATGTATTTATATATGATTTTGTAATATGCTACAGGTAATTGACCCACTCATTTGGCTCAAAGAGACACTATCATATTTTGGAATTACAGAAGTGGATGCTCAGACCAACACTGTTGATGATGGTCAAAGACTCCAATGCCAAATTCGCTTTCAAATTGCTCTTGGTCAAGGTCGTGGTCGCAGACTTGTACAAATCTCAGAGGTCGGAATAAAGAATCCCGATCGAGGTATTATAGTCAAATATGCAGTTCAAGTATGTGTGAAGAGGCTCGAAAGGCTTGGGATTACCTTGCCTACTCTATCTTCGTGAAGATGCAAGCTATAGACCTCAACATGTATGACAAAGTTCCAGATTTGTGTGCACAGATGGCACGGACCCGTCCTGAGGTACTTCTAAGTCAAACTCGAAGCTTATATTTACATTTGTTGTTATAATTTGTAAAGATATATATATCGGTGCTCATAACTCTATTTGTTAACAACATTGACAGGTACAAGAGTATGACATGACTTATGCGGCATGCAGTTTTGAAGCCATTCTAAACCAAGTCATTCATTCGTTGGGTTATGAGTGGAAATATGATCCTGAAGACCCAATACTTACTACAAAAGGATATCAGGCAAAGGTGATTGTGACTAAGAGGGGAGAACCAACTCCAGCTAGAGTACCATTAATCGTTGTTAGTCGCCCTTGTCGTCGTAGTAGTGAGGCAACGGAGAGTGCACTGTTCAATACTCTGGAGTACATAGATGATGTTCTTGGATTAAAGATCGGTGATCTACACTTCACCAACTTTAAAGTGCGAGAGAGTCAAATCCCTATACCTCGCTTTGGAGATTAATTGGACAAGTGTGTAATTAACTTTGCGGTTGAGCATCAATTAGTTTATTGTAACACTTATCGAAACTCTTAGTTTGGATTGCATGAACCTATACTTTGTTGTATGGATTCATAATTATAATGTAATATACTATGTTATTGCTTATTAGTTTGTAATATGTGATTATTTTGGGATATCTCAAGTAACCGATGTAATAAAGAAACTATAAAATAAAAGAAAAGAAAAATAAAAGAAAAGAAAACTGGGTGCGTAGAGCTGCTGGTCTCTAGCCTTCTTTAGTCCCGGTTGGGAGTACAGACCGGGACTAAAGGACCACTTTTAATCCAGTTGTCCAACCGGGACTAAAGGGCCGACCTTTAGTCCCGTTTAAGCAATCCCGGTTAGGAAACCGGGACAAAAGGCCATTTCTCTACCAGTGGACGTACTACATGTGCATGCGGCTTCGGCTGGTAGCTGTCGCTGCAGCCTGCTGACGTTTTGATCAACAGAAGAAAAAGGTACAGAGATTGGCTTCTGACGAAAAGCCAGCACACATGGTTCAGAATGTATGCTTGGTGGTATGCGGTGCTTCAGGCCCCCACAATCCCAATCGCTATCGCGAGTGCGCGCTCTGCTCCGCGTCCGACAAAAAGAACATAAACCATGGCAAGGCCTGAAGGACATGAATTATTAAAGACGAATTGCCGAAAATAAAAAAGGCTCTGCTACGTTTGTCGCGCACGTAAACACTCGATCTACTTTCATGCTATTGGACACAGTGGACGGAGCGGAGAGAATGACGTGACATGCGTTTGCAAACTTGGAATATGTCATCTCTGCAAGTTATGGATCTTTCAGTGAGCTCTACGGTTTTCTTACTAAGTAAGTTCATCTTCATTTCACTTCCCATGCAAACGTTATAATATTTATTTTTGTGTAACTATTAGGGTTTGGTGTGTATTACAGTCATAGTATAATCGTTACTTTTAACTTCTCACGCTTTTTAGAATTTTTTTTTCAAAACCGTGCTCATAACGCACTTTTTAGAATTTAAATTATGGAATACACTAATTTTCATAATCAATACCAGAAGCATTTATTCAAACCAAAAAATTCATCATGGTAGGAGAAACAGTCCCTCAAAATGGATAAGTCTAAATGGATAAGTCTAAGGTCTGCAGGACTAAGAGCAGTTCATAAACATTGTGCCATGTTTTTAGTGCAATCCTTGAAAACTTCTGTTTTGAAATAAACTGGCAAATCCCTCCGTTCATAAACATTTCTCCATGTCTCGGGTTAACTAATTAGAAAGCGACTGTAAAAACTAAATTCTTTTAGTGGTTTCATGAAAGCATTGTCAATTCCGCGAGAATACAGAACATGTACGTCAAAATAAAGTTTCATGGATTTTTTCTTTCTTTCTGGATTTGCTTCATGCAGCCCAATTTTTTTGGGACATTGTCGAGCTTGATCTATACCCTAATAATAAAAGGAGAAAATTTCAGTCTGCCAGATGTTTCTGTCTGCCCGCTCTTTCTGTCCGCTCCAAATCTGACTGGACCATAATAATTATTTTAGTTGTGTTCCAAATCAGAATCGAGAAAGAATCAAACCGTGTCCCGAATCAATCTCCAAGCACAAAAAAGCAAGCCAGCACAAGAGACCGAGACCGAAGCCAGGCACCAGAGACCGAGACTGAATCAAAAACGTACCCCATCGCAATCCAAATCTAAATCAGGAATCTAAGAAGAGAACAAATTATAAAATCAAAACAAAAGGCGTTGACGACCTCGCCGATGGGGCCGTTCACGAGGCGCGCAACAAGTCATCTCGGGTCACGTCGAGGTTGAATACGTCGGGCACGCGACGGCTGTAGAGGACTCGCGCACGTTCCGGATTGCCAACGGACAGAGCGGCGGTCGCGCCTCCAGCCTGCCCACGCAGCCAGATGTGCTCATCACCCAGGTCACCTGCGTTGGACAACAAACCCGTCGGCCAGCTCGCCAGGGCGCGCGACGGGGACGGCGGCCGGCCGGGACAGTGACGAGGACGGCCTGGGCAGGCAGCCGACCGGGGTGGTTGATGAGGACGTCGTGCGGAGCGACGAGGACAGCTGCTGGAGCAACATGGCGAGCAAAGAGGTTGGTCCGCCGTGGTCTGGTGGCCGCGCCGCCATGGCTCCCTCTCGAGGAATCATGAAGACTTCTCCGCTGTCTTCTTCTCTGTGGAGGGCGGCCTTCTTCGATCTCCGCCAATACTTCACGCTAGCGAGAGCACCATAGGAGAATGGAAAGCTCTCGAGATGGAGATCACAGCGGTGAGACATGCATAGCCCAATTCCTCTTACGTATCACTCCAGCTTGTTTCAATTTCCACAAAAAAGTATTAGGATAGATAATTATTTTGTAAGCTTATCAAGTGTGAAAAAATATCTTAGCCAACCAAAAAAGTAATCACACATAGAATTCACTTTAAGTTATATTAGTATTCATGATAATGAACTTTTGAAGTCATTACCTTGAAAAATATTTAAATGTTTTCTTTGAAACATATTGTTTATAATAAAAAATATAAATGTTACATAGTAAATTAAAAACCTTGAGTGCCTTGGTGTATATCCAAGCAATTATAATTTTCTGTGGGTATATGGGAAACCCACGGAAAAATTATAATTTTCCGTGCGTATCAAAAAAACACACAGAAAAATGTTGACACCCACGGAAGAATCCTGAGTTTCCAGTAGTGTTGTCCTCAGCTCGTCGCCATCGACGTAGAGATTATGCACATTCCGAAAACAGCAAGGGAGTATGCAAGCTGGCCGCATGCGCATGGCCGCATGGGCACGGGTAGTATCTGCGCCACCAACCAGTGCAGGCCACAGCGAGAAAAGCACCAACCATTTTTGTCACTGCAAGGACCCAATGCACTGTAGCTGGAATTATATGAACAGACTGTTAAGAATTTCTCATTGGAGAAATTAATGGGCTCATACCATATGGGCCTTGACGGCTACCATATATGCCCTGGAGGCTATATCTATATAATGAGACTGTGTACACCTATAACGACTAATGAAGAGATGACTCCCCTCATATATTTGTGTCTTTTGTATGATGAGCTTGGGATTGGGCAAGGGAGACGAGATCCATCTACAACTTCTACGCTCCTCTTTCTTGGATCAGAAACGGGTATATAGGCTGATTCGTAACAGCAGCTCTTCCAACTGGGTGAGTCGTTCCTAATCTCCTTGCCATCGACCCAAGATAAATTTGATTCTTGCTAATCATAGATTGGTTTTTCGACATGGCTCGGCGTCATCCTGATTCGGCTAACACACGCGACACTTGCGTCCGTCCATGCGTGGCGTTGGCCATCGCCTTCGTCGTCAGCCGTGAGCAGGCGTGGATCCGATCTACTTTTATTTTGAAAGGAAAGGATCCGATCTACTGGCCAATGGAAGTTTTCCCACGGACCCATCAAATCATGTGCTCATTAGCCTTGCGGATGGCTAATCCCATTGTTGAATTATAGATTAATTTGTTTTTTTATAATACTAATTACAAATTGATCTCTTTGTCTTTTTTATCCGTTGTGGATTGGGCATGGCATGCCAGCCGTGGGCACGCCGCACGCCTGCACCATCTGCCACGGCGACCCTGGAGAAGATTTGGTCTCCTTGGATCAAAGTTCAACACGTAGGCGTCAACTGGTACATACGTACGCATTACTGGATCGCTTCGTCGTCAAGTTGGCAGACATGGTTTGTCTTCGATTTTCCATTAATCATTTTCTACCAGATTTAATCATGTAGAGGAATATCAGTAGATGGTTTAAGAAAGTGGATATATTTTCTTATTTATTTTGCATTGGATCAATTTGGATTTGTGGCTAATGACCAATATCTTTTCCAATCCATGTTTGATGTTCCTGGTGATCGAACGTCACCCATCGTGTGCGAATCCACATGTATGGACGAGGAACGCCTCTCTTGACCGAGGGAGCTGACGATGAACGCCCACTGATCACTTAACTCGAAAGAGTGTAGACCATCGCGTCACCACGGCGACGTCAACTCCATACTACGCAGGCAGGTCCTTTGGCCTTTGCCTATATGCCCTACGCGGCACGAATTTTTCCACGGCAACGAACGTGTCACGGTTTGTCACTGAATCTCTTCATCGTTACTGTTCTACTAGATTTATTATTATATTATAAATCCTGTAGATTTTAATATTTCTAGTAGATCATTTAAAGCATACAAGACTAGTAGTTTTTTTTTTTCATATAACACCTGATGTGTTCTACTAGTACTTGTTCTTTTCGTTATTAAACTGTGTTGCCATGCATATGTCCTCTACTAGATCAATTCTGAAGATTACATATATGCTAATAGATTGGTTATTATTATTATTGTTATTATTTTGTCTTGAACAAGCTCATGCAAAGCGCACCAATGTTCAACATGCCCAATTGAACTCCAGATAGAGATTTTTTTTTTTCGGCATACCCCCACAATCAGCCTAGAAGGCATATTGGCCCACTACCACCGTAGTGGAACCACAACACTACATAACACTTGTGACGCCTGAAGTCGTCGTTCGCCTTGTGCGC
Source organism: Themeda triandra (assembly GCA_018135685.1). Taxonomy (NCBI): domain Eukaryota; kingdom Viridiplantae; phylum Streptophyta; class Magnoliopsida; order Poales; family Poaceae; genus Themeda; species Themeda triandra. The sequence goes on from JAENPR010000560.1 coordinate 215,675, forward strand.
TATCCGCATAACACCACTATGCTCATATTGTGGTTCTATGCAAGCAATCCATTGTGGTGTGGACATTGTCATGCCGATGAGTGGTACATTTAGGCCTAGATGGTTGTACCGATATAATTCGCTCACCACCAGAAGTGGAAGTAAGGCTAGTCACACACTTGCTGATATGCAATCAACTTGGTGCCTTCGCACCACTACAGTAATGCATTTTTTTAACCTATCATTTTGTCAATATCTTGCACATGAGCTTGGGTGTATGGTGCATTTGTTCTGCTATTAACAAAACCTGAAGTTATATATAATAGCAATTTTTTTTTGTGGTGATTTTGTATTATCTGGATATTTATGATCTTCTATATGTTATTGAATAAGATTGATTAGAGCCCATGGAAGTTTTATATTGGATTTGTGCTTTCCTTGCATTGTTTGTATATAAATGTTATATGGGATAATAATCCTGAAGTATAACCCGAGGGATATAAATATCCCTAAAATCATGCTTGGAAATTTCTGGGAAATAAATGAAACATATATGGCTATTAGACCTTTTCTCTGCCTCTCTCTAGCGCTCTCTTTAATGCTTTGGTTTATTTACCCGAAGTAACATGAAGAAAAGCCATTGCATAAGACTTGTTGGTATACCGAACATCTAATTTTGGGATTCAATTGCATCTTGCCTCGAAGAGAAAGCCAAACAAGTTATTGTAGACTTATAACATTAACCTGGTCAACACAAGACCTGAAGTCAATATGTGTTGCCCTTGTCTCTCTACTGCAGAACGAGCATTAGGTGTCATCCTAAATGAGTTTTTCACACAATTGTTTTGTGATTTTAAGATAATAGACAATACATCCCCCTTGGCAACATGAAGTTGATGTACAAATTTGAAAAAAAAAAGTATTAACATTCTGATATTTTTCCTAGTTAGTGCGAAAGCACAATACTTCACGATGAAGAAATTGTATGTCCTTTATTGGATTTGTGAAGCCCTGCAGTGCATATGAGAATCAAAATTAGAGGTATTCGCAGTCACTTTGCTGAAATGACAGGTGGCATCTCATTGTAGGAAACCCCCGGTCGCTGAAATGACAAGGGGAATCATTGCAGGAAACCATTGTATTGTCCACAAGTAAAGTAAGTTGAATAATATGGGTGGAGTGACTACTCTGTGCAACAATATACTAGCTAGTAGCCTTGTATATATCACAACTCATATAACTTTTTAAGTTCTACATACCAACTGCCAGAAGATGGAAAACAGACTAGAAATATGAATCCCACATCACAACGGAGCTTGAAGCTAATTTTGATATTAATGAATTGTTATAGTAGTTATCCTAGGCTCTGAATGGCCACATGGATGTTGAAAACTATGTTTTTCTTTGTATCTTTCACCTACGATTGTTGCGCTATCAGTTGAGAGTTGATCCCAGAAGGATATTGGTCATTGTTTGCTCTTGCCAAGCAGCCATTTTTTTTTCTTAAGCCAATGGCTTTGCATTAAAATAATATTTCCTAGATAAATGAAATTCTTGGCCTCATCTGTTCTATCTGATAGCTTCCCTTTATACTGAACAATGAATTGATTCAAATCATGCTTTATATAGAATATGAGGTATGTTGCAATAAATAAAATGACTCAATTTTTTTCTCTATGGTATGAGTAATTGGGTCAAATTTGGGCAATAAACAAAAGAGCTCGACTATGAATAACTCTGCATCCAATTTCTGTGCTTGGCAACCATGGCTAAATGTCATACTCTTGCTATTATCTTTGTGCGCACCTAATTTTAACGCGCCTGAAAGCGCCATGCCACCATTAATTGTCCTTTATCCTTTATATGACCTAGAAGATCAATATATGTAATGGGCATGCTGATTGTCAATTATATACAACAGTTGGTGAGCATTAGCCCCCGAAGAATTGATATGGCTAAATTATGGGTTACGTTAGTAACTAAAGGTGTTAAGTCTAAAAGACTGCATATGCATTTGTTTGAAAGCAAGAACTTGGAGAGCAATAGTTCATAATTAACCAGAAGTTATGGGCTCAACAAGAAGTTGAGGATATATCCTGTAGAAGGAAATACATACAGTATCCATATAACTGCATTAATAAAGTCTGAGCTCACTGCATATAAAAATAGTAATATATATACCCCAAATAAAGTGCGTAATATTTCCCAACCAAATAACCACCAAAGCATACATATACACCACTGAAAGTTGGTGAATGAGGATTTTAGTATGCTATTAAATATCTCAGCATTAGGGGGAGATGAATGCCCATTTTGTGTAATGCATTGATATTTATGAATTAAAACGCACAAATCAAAACTAAACTAGTTGTTTAGTTATACTCCTATATCCTATAGCATGGAGTTATGCCAGAAAACTGTATTGATGAGGAGCAACCAAATTGGTTAAAGTCTAAATGAATGCTTCTACCGAAGTAGATGTGGATATACCCGGGATTAATTTTGTATCCACAAGACTTTTTGGCATTTGATCAAATATGTGGGGACGCCTGCAAATAAGATCTAGCGGCCTAAGTCACAAACATATGTTCATGAAGCAATCTCACATTGTATGTGATAAAACTCCTCTCATACTCTTGTAGAGAAATCAGCCTGCTGGTGAGTTACCTCATGATGAGGTTCATCCTGGAGATGAAATCCTAGCAATGCATGCAAACTATAAAGCTAGGGAAATGGAACAAGAATGGATCTATCGTTTTGGGAAATGACGGAGATCATTATTAAGTTGGAAAAGGTGTTGACACTTGTTTACCTCTATAATTGCTGGATGAGTCTCTTTTGTGAGAACCCGGATCCGGAACAAAGTCCGTGGCAAGAGTGCTTGAAGCTCTCATCGGGTCAAATGAAATATGCAATTGAGGTTGAGCCAAAAATCGCTAAGTGAATATCTTGAACTTGATGTTCGGATAAATAAATATGGGTCATTATTGAAATATAATAGGTGGTTAAAAGCGATGGTTCAAAAGGTCTGAATAGAGACCGCTTCCAACATAAGTTTTAATAAGTATGTTCCGCTATATAATGAATCTGGCTAATGGCATGAATTAAAATATGAAGTTATGGGATTCTGAGAATAAATAAAGAGCAACATTGGAAAGCTCATACCAATATTGTCTTTTTAGAGAATGGTCTCCATGTAAAGATAACAACTCCCTGAAGGATTTTCCTTGAAGGAATATGTGACTATGTCTATATGCATCAAAATAAGTGAATTCCTTGAAAGGAAGACCCATATTAGGCCCAAGAGATAACAATACAAAGAGGAATCGAAAGGAATAAAAGCATACCATATAAGCACATGTGCATTCCATGAGCTTTTATTATAAGTGTATATATACTTGTGGTAGAATGCATTCTCCACCTGAAGATTTTTGGAGTTGAAGTATCCTCTGAAAATGATATGATAAATTTGGTGCTACTAGCAATACGCCCCGTTGTGCTAGTTTTGCGGACTTGTAATGTCTTACTAGTATTAAAGATTCTCGAAGAATCTGTGGTCCATCCCAGAAGGAGTTAGACTATTATGAATAGAGAAAATGATAATGTCATAAAGAATGATTATTGGTTACATCTTGAAGATGTGTGCAATTGCAACTTTCCATTGCACAAATATTTACCTTGAAGTATGCATGGTAGAATGTAATAAATTCCACTAAAACATTATTCTCTATTCTCAATGTTGTTGAAGAATGGCGAGACAAATGTCATGAAGACAAGATATTGTGAAAATCTTGTAATCTCACTTGCACTATGTGTGTGTGTAATAGTTAATGCCATTGGAGTGAATGACTTTAACTGATCTTGTCATCAGGGGGAGTATATACAAGATATTGATTGTCATTTACGAGACTTTGAAGGTCTTAAATAATACTCAGAAGGTGTTATATTAAATTGTGAATTACTAACCTCTATTGAAGGCTCTATCATGACATCATTTTTACAAGTGAGATATTATTTATGTAGTATTTTTACTTTATGGGTTCCAGAAGTAACATGAAATCAAGATTATGATATGAACCTTGTAATATATGTGATATACTTGTTAAGTCTCTATGTGCACACCTTCCTGTAGAAAGCGTTCTTGCCATAGCAGGACAATTTTGCAAGGTTCAGGGGGAGAATTTCCCGTAGTATTAACTCTTGACTAGAATTCTAGAGAATTCAAAATAGTATGATCCAGAAGGTCAAAATTTGTCTAGAAGACATGTTGTACTCTTTTTACTTGATGAGTTTTCCTGAAGTTTCTCATGTAAGGTTTTTAATGAGGCAACAATGCGCAAATGCATTATACGACAATAATGTACTCTTTCTCCATATTTTTCTCAATGGGGTTTTTGGAGTTTTAACGAGGCATTTATTTGTCATGGTATTCGCCCAAGGGGGAGTGTTAAGAATTTCTCATTGGAGAAATTAATGGGCTCATACCATATGGGCCTTGACGGCTACCATATATGCCCTGGAGGCTACATCTATATAATGAGACTATGTGTACACCTATAACGACTAATGAAGAGATGACTCCCCTCATATATTTGTGTCTCTTGTGTGATGAGCTTGGGATTGGGCAAGGGAGACGAGATCCATCTACAACTTCTACGCTCCTCTTTCTTGGATCAGGAACGGGTATATAGGCCGATTCGTAACACAGACGACCCTGTAGATTCCTTCACACTGTAGCATTGCTTGCGGTATGTTAATAACCAAAGCTTCTTGAGAAAGCTTAATCATAAGCAAATTAGCAAAAATTGAACGATATGGTTTTCAGACTACAATGCAGCGTGCGACCACTTTAAAAGATGTTTTTGCGTAAGTATTATTTCTTGATCGATCAGAAAGGCTGAATAGAAACCAAAAGATCGATAAGGACGGAAACAACCACTTTAGTGCATAGTTCATGCACGAAAATTGAACACAAAAGACAAATAATTAAGTTTGAGAACCCTTTGATAGTCCTACGATGAAACTGAGAATAAAAGTGAAGTTTAAGGATTAATATGATAATTTAAAAAATTCGCTGTCTGAATTAAGCCTTAGGTAATACTAGTAGACAAAGAGATGGCCGTTGCATGCACCATGTTATTGTAGTTTTTGATCCATGGTATGATCACTGTCTGAATCCCTTGACAACAGAAGCTTTGGCGTGTCGTGATGGTATGCAGTACACACAAAGACGCGGTGTCAGGAAGCTTGTTTTGGAGACGGATTGCTTTGGGAGAAGTAGACATCGCAAAGACCGAAGATCGATCGTATTTTGTTCCAGATGGTGGAACTTAGTCGGATCTTTGAAGTTTTTCACTTATGTTTTGCTCATTGATCGTGTAATAGGTTAGCTCATGGGAGTGTGCTAGGTTGGTGATTCGTGAAAATTCAGAGGAAGATTGGCTCATAACTCCTCCAGGTTAATGAGATATCGCTCAATATGACTGTAATTCTGATCATGATCGTAATACAAGCTCCGGCTAGTGTGTGTGTGTGTGAGAGAGAGAGAGAGAGAGAGAGAGAGAGAGAGAGAGAGAGAGAGAACCCTAGTCTAGAGGAAATGAAAGGAAGAGCCCACCTCGCCGAAGCAAGGATAGTAATTCAGCCTTTTGCTATACTATTTTGAGATTTTTTACAATGATTGTGGAGAATTTCGACGGCTCACAGCGACCGATCCGACGGCCAGAAAGGCTGAAGGCGATGAGAGGCAATGGAGGAGAGGCAATGGGAGGCGATTGATGTGTCTATGACCGGTGGGCCATAGGTGCTAAATCGCCCCCCATCGCCTCCGAAACGAGTGGGAGGCGATTCCAAATAAAGGAGGGGTAATTGCGTTTTTGTAGTTTATTTTTTTAATCAAGGGTAAAATGGTAACTTTATAATTGTAAAAATTATATTTTAAGTACTATAGTTAGGGATTATGATTCAATTACTATAGTTGATGTTTTGTTTTTTTCTTTTTAAAGGAAAAGACGTCTTCTAGGGTTCCTTCGATGCCCCGAGGCATCGCCATCCTCCATTCACTACTCGAGCCGCCGCCGCCAGCATACGACGTCGAGCTGGGACCAATGCCGGAGTTTGTCACCAATGAGACGCCGTGCCGGTACTGGAGGTTCTACCACGGCGAGTATAGCCTCCACTACGTCAACGTACGATCCTATAAATCAGGCATCTATTTTTGGTAGGCTAGGTAGCCAATCTATTCTTGGCGGCGGGTGACAAGACACGGTGGGGTTAGATTGAGTTTATGCAAAGACTAAAATACCCTTTAGAAATAAAATTAGCATTTTGTGGAGGCAATGAGAGGCAATTACAATCATTGTAAAAGAACTCTACTATTTTATGTGCTACAGTAGCCGGCTCATGTGAAGTTGGGAACTGCTGCTTTGCAGTGTGGCTTGTACCATTCCTATGTGTCGACATCAGAGGTCTCGTCCTCACAAACAACAGTTCTGGCACACCGTGCAATCAGACAACCAGCTGAAGACGACCACCTTCTCCAAAACTAGCGAAAGCGATGCCGTGAGCATTTTGTTGAGATCATGGAGCACAAATCCATTTAGGTTATCTAATCGAGCCTCCTCTTAAGACAACCACGCTTTCTATCTGTACTCTCACAGTCTCACCCTCAAGTTCCACAATTAATAAAGCTTGAAAGAACGATAAAGGGAGTCTCACTGTCTGTACCAAAGAGGAGAGATGGATGGCTCATGTCTGCTGCCTGTCTGCTTACATATATCGCATGCTGCTATTTGCAAGCAAAAAGAAGGTTGTGGTCGTAGATGAGAAAGTTATACGTATCAGCTTGCTTGTATAAAGAAATCATCGTGAGCGAACAAACTAGTTTATACTGGTTTGTGTGGAATTTTCTCATAAATAGTTGATCAGTATGGCAGTATAGGTAGCCTATATTTATGGTCCGGTGTGCATTAGCGTCTAATTTGTCGTCCTCGTCATCATCGACTCCGTACGGCAATGGCGCGCTGCGATCGAATTCGGAGAGGGCGGCCGCCTTTGCTGCTACCGTGCATGCATGGTACGTCTATCCGCGGCGAGCCAACGCTTCCATCGTCGAGTCCGGCGAGTGTAGGCGGTGTAGCCTTTCTGGTCCGAACGACACGTACAAAAATTGAAGGGAGTGGTCCAAAACACTCTCTCCTCCAAAACGACTACACAATACTTGGCCACGCGGGAACCAAAGCACATTACGAAAACAGAGTCCTGGAGCACGGAGTAGACCGAAAGCACAGGACGACACGTATGGCCTCATGCGCATGCATGGGCATGGGTATCTACTATCTAGTCCACGAACCACTGATCGATGGGTCATGTGCATGGGCATGTGTATTTGGTCCTCCAATGGGGGCAGGCCGCAGCGAGACGAAGCACCAGTTCGTCACTGCAGGTACCAGCAAGTAACCCAAATCCACTGTAGTTCATGGAGCACTGTATCGCTGGCATTGTGATGAGATTCCTTCACACAGTTGCGAATATATATATAGTACTTAACCCAACTTCTTGAGCACCAAACCTTAATCATGATAAGCAAAGTAGCAAAATTCAAACGATGGTTGTCGTACTACCTACAGCGTAAGACCACTTTAAAAGATGTTTTTGCCGAACTATAAATTTTTGATGGATCCGAAAGGTTGAATACAAACGAAAAGTTCTTCAATAACTGAAAGAACCACTTTAGTGCATTGTCCATGGATGAAAATTGAACACAAAATACAATGTTTGTGAACTCTTTGATCATCCTATGATGAAGCTGAAAATAAAGGTGAAGTTTAAGGATTAATATGATAATTTAAAAAAGTCACTGGCTGGATTAAGCCTTATATTATGTAATAGTTGAGACGACTAAGATGGCCATTGCACCTTGTTACTGATAGCTTGTGATCGATTTGGAACGAAAAGAGCTCTAGAGAGAATGAAAGAAACAATGCACAACGCCGAAGCAAGGATAGTAATTCAGCCTTTTGCTATACTACTTTATGTGCTACAGTAGCTGGGTCATATGGACGTGCTACTTTGCTCATTCCTGCACGTCGATAACAGGGGCCTTGTCACATACAACAGTTCTGGCACAGTGTGCAATCAGACAACCTGCTGCAGACCACATTCTCCAAAACTAGCGAAAGCGTCACAACCTCAAGTTCCACAAATAAGCTAAAACCAACGATAATAAAGGGACTTTGCTCGTCAGAGAGAACCCGCCCACAACCTCAAGTCGTGCCTTCGCTTACTACCACCCGTCGCCTATTGCTGGACCCCGACCTCTCTGATTTGTCGATCGGAGCCCTCACACTCACCAGCTCACATTCTCTCCGATCCCTCACCTTCAAATCGTCCTCAACCCCTCACTTCCTCGCCGATCCCTCACCCAAGTCGACAACCTTCACACCCCTAGGTTGTCTGAACCTCTGGCAAACAAGCTAGCTATGCTTTCTCTGCACAATAAAGTACTGTCGTTCTTTTAAGCTCACTGCTCCTAGTTCGTTTTCAGAGGGAGTCTACTGATCCTTGGCTCCTGCCACGCTCTTCCATCGCCTACTGCTACGAGCCAGTACTACGACTACGAGCCTACGATCCTAGGCCACTGCAAGAACAGGTGCCTCCATCAGCACCATGAGCGCGGCGGCAGGAGGCTGACCACCGAGCGCGCTTTACGCACGCGCGGCCGGTGCTTCCCGGCAGCGCTGCCGCGGTATCCTCGATCCCGAGTGGCGAGTGGAGTTCGTGCCCCGGGCGAACGCACACGACACCACGAGTCCACGACGACGGATCGGAGGCGCGGGGCATCCCTTCTGCAGCGGCGAGGTTTTGCGACTCTCCTTCCTGCCTCAAGCTTCTCCGTCGAGACGCCCTCGGTGAGCACCCAGACAGCCTATACTTTTCCTCGCGTACACCCTCGATGCCTGGGAATCGGCGTTGAGCTAACCGTGGCCACGCCACACACATATCTCTGCCGCAGGTACCTAATACACCACGACGCCGGTCAAGACTCCTTCACGGCGCTGAAGTCTTCACCAACGGAAGCCGCTCCACGTGCCTACGACGATCCCGACTCCCGAGCCGCCCGCCAGCGTTTTCCCGGTCGCGCCGCTGCGGCATTCCCGATCCCGAGCGGAGTCTGTGCTGCCACCGGCGAAAGCACGACGCTGCGACGACGGATCGGGAGGCATCGTCATCCTTTCTCCCCCGGCGAGCTTTGTTACGTCTCTTGGTCTCGACGTTCACTCCTTGGCGACACGTCCCGGTGAGCCCAGTTGGACCCCCAAAATCCTCCTCTTGTAATATCTCGCCTACTACACCTCCATGTCTGGGAATCGGACGCTGATGCTGATATCTCTGCCACAGGCACCCAACTCCACGCCGCCGGAAGACCAAAGCACTGCACGGTGCCCACAACATCCGCCGATCGGAGAGCTTGAACCTGGACGACACGGTCACCTACTCGAGCAGCCTCGCGTGTTCTTCTTGCTGCGAGGCCCGCGGTAAGTCCCCGTGCCAGACCCTGTCCCTTCTTCGTCTCATGACGCAACCTCTGCTGAGAACCGAGCCATCGTGGTAGGCGCTGACGCCGCCGCAGCATCCTCAACCGAACGCACGACGCCAGGACGACGGAGGCGCGGCCACCCCCTGTGCTCCAGCTGCGAACTTTGCGACATCCCCTTCTCGGTCTCGAGCTTCCCCGTCGACACGCCGCCGGTGAGCTCAGTGGGACCCCAAAAACCTGTTCTTCTAAGTTTCTTGCAGACGCCCTCCATTTCTGGGAATCGGTATCTGAGCCGTGTGGCCATGCCAGCCACATCTCTGCAGCAGACACCCAACACCACGCCGCTGGTCAAGACTGAAGTGCCGCTGCTTCTCATCGCTACTGCCTTCGCCAAGCCGATCCGCGAGCCTGCGACGACCCCGCCACGACCGAGCCCTGCACGGTGCGCGCATCCTCCACGCTCGCCGCCTATCGAGCTTGAAGCCGGCCCCACGACACAGCCAGGAACTCGTCCGGTGCCGCGCACGTGTTCTTCTTGACGCGAGCACCGTGGTGAGTCCCCGTGCCAGACCCTCATCTCCCATCTTCGCGTTGCATGTTCCTTCTGGAGGTTTTCATCTTATTAATTTGGACTAAGAGAAATGATCTGATCTTCATAGGCCTCCTACTAAGTGCAATGAAATGCAAAGCTAATCTCACAAAAGAACTAGCTCTGCTTTGTTTCAGAGTTAGATAGAAGCAGTAGATCATAATTTGCCTTTGTTCAACTAGTCCATCAAACCAGGCTTTCTCACAAGTTAGAATCTTATGAGACGTAGTAAGTTACTATAATTGCCTAAATATTATTATTTTTTAGATAATGTAAATATTGTATTTTTATCGATCTGAAAGTTGAATAGAAACGAAAAGTTCGATAATAACTGAAACAACCACTTAGTGCACAGTTCATGAAAAATTGAACACAAAAGACAATGTTTGAGAACTCTTTGATAGTCCTGTGATGAAACTTGTAATGAAAGTAAAGTTTACGATAGTTTAAACAATACACTGGCTGAATTAAGCCTTATTAGGTAATAGTTGAGAATAATATGACCGCTGCATGCACCTTGTTACTGTATTTTGTTATTTATTTGGAATGAAAAGAACTGTAGAGAAAAATGAAAGAAAGTAGAGCCTTTTACTTGTATGTCATTAAAAAATATGCTATAATCGTCAATGCTCCTCGAAGATGTCTACCATAGTTATTCCAAGATCTCAAAACTTTTAATGGCATACAAGTAAAAGGCTTAAGAAAGAATACACCATACCAGAGCAAGGATAAAGCGGGAGGTAAAAGTTTGGAGACCCAGATATAACTGCAGTAGGAGCCATCGGTGAGAGGCATTTGACGATTATAGCAACCTTTTTAATGGTATACACGTAAAAGGCTCAAGAAAGAATCCAGCACGGCGAAGCAAGGATAGTAATTCAGCTTTTCTGCTATACAACTTTATGTGCTACAGTAGTCTGCTCATGGGAAGTTGGGAACTGCTACTTTGCACCGGCTTGTACCATTCCTACGTGTCGACATCAGAGACCTTGTCACAAAAAACAGTTCTGGCACACTGTGCAATCAGACAACCTGCTGAAGTCTGAAGACCACAGCATTCTCCAAGCTAGCGAAAGCGATGCCGTGAGCATTTTGTTGAGATCATGGACCACAAATCCATTTAGTTTATCTCTTAATCTGAACCTCTTCTTAATTAAGGCAGTAGTATTACTACTCTAGCAAACAAGCCTTCTCTGTCTCAACCTGAAGTTCCACAATAAAGCTCAACAGAACGATAAAAGGGACATTGCTCATCTGAGAAAACCCTCAAGTCGTCGTGCCTGTATTGCTTCCTACCCCGAGGCTCTCATTGGTCGGAGTCGTCACACTCGCAGCTCACTTTCTCTCCGATCCCTCACCCTCAAGTCCGCCTCAACCCTTCAATCTCCCTCGCCGATCCCTCATCCTCAAGTCCAACCCTCACCCTTTTTTTAGAGTGAACCTTGCTCCACATCTCAGCTGAGCCTGACCCTCTACGTAGAAATTCAGCATCAGAATCACCGTCCAGGGGCTGCTTCGTTCATGGCGTGGGCCTCGCCTGGCCCCGTCGATCGGCCGTCGGGGGAGGAGCTCGCCAGCAGGGGAGGACCTCGCGCCTTGGCTTACCTTGCGACGTCGGCCGGCAGGGCAGGAGCTCGCCGGCGTGGGATCGATGACCTTGAACCTTGCCTTGCCTCAGCACGTCGTCCGGCTGGGAAAGGAGCTCGCCGGCGGGGGAGGACCTCGCGCCTGGCCTTGTCTTCACGCCGAGCAAGCTAGCCACAAACAACTCCGGTAGTCATTTACTAGCCTAATTTTCATATTTCATTTGTGCATCATCATGAAGGAATTAGTCTTTGTTCTTATCAAAAATCTTGGAATATATGCACAAACTACCTAACTTACTTTGAAGAAAGGACACTGACTGACAAGGATTTAGTCTTGAATTTGTTTATATTTTAACTTTTTTTTTTGCGAAAAATGATGTGACATTTTAGCTTGTTATAAAAGTCATTGCCGACAGACTAAATTTCATATCTTGCTTGATACTGGTTTATTGAACACCGTCTAAACAAGTTTGGGCTCTCTAAAGCCCTTATATGCCTTGTATCTTCGGTTGGATGGTACATACTTTCAGTAAATCTTCAACTAAGATATGCATGTGTATGCATTTTGGGAACATGCTGCATGGAGGACAAATGAAATATCCTATCCTTCTTCTAATAGCATGCTTTAAGAATTTTCATTTGCCCAAGAAAAAATATTTTATTAATAATAAGGAAGAATAAAATTTTGAGACTAGTGTAGTGTTAGTTTATTTGCACAAAATGTTTCTGAAAAGTTCTTTGTCCATTTTTTCATATAAAAATAATCTCATAAGGATCACCTGTTATACCGTGCCTTATACATGAGTGCAAATATCTCCTCTATGAGTGCAAAATTCTCCTCTAGGTTTCTTGTTTCTGCATGCAAAATGTTCAAATGTTGTTGGCCTACCAATGTCATATATAGCTAGTAGACTGGTCTTAGATGTTTTGGATACATGGATTTTTTTTTTGAGACGTTCTTACCTTTCATTTAAATCAAAACAACCGAAGCCTCATACAAAAACAAATCATGCACACACGTCGGCGTTACATTCCACACTTCTGACTGATGTATATCCTTGACCTGTTTATTAGCTAGCAACTTTATTACAATTTCTACTAACATATTTAAAAATGGCAATGTATCTAGTGCAACTAACCTCTCCATATAAACTGTGCATTATTCTAATCTGGGCCACATGATGTTGATCCAAGGGCATTATTTCTGTGCTGCATGATCTTATGCCCAAGGCCGATCCGACCGCAGCAAGCTCCATATATCAAATGTTGTATCTTTCGCCGATCAGACCGCGTGCTGCAAGTTTGTCAACTGGTCCCATGTCTCTATTTGTTCCTTCTCATCTAGAGCGCCCACATACCACAGAGGATCAAAGCCCGACCGGTCACGATTTGACCAAACCCCAGTTACAAGATCAACCGCCACCCATGAAACTGAATTTAGCCTCGGGATTTTCATGCCAGTCGCTAACCTTTGCCTCTCTCCAAAACTCCTTTGTCACAGTGCACTCTATTAAACATGTCGTATAGATTCCTCCTGAGCTCCACATATATCAGTAGGCTCAATATGTTTCCTGCACAAAACTTGCTTTTACCGGCAAAAACTCATGTAGAACCCTCACCAAAATATTCTCACCTTGGGGGGGGGGAGCGGGGAGGGTGCTAGAGAGCAAGAGAGATTAGGGATACAACTTTCCCTCGTTCTATTACTTAATTTGTTCTGTTGGATCTTCCCAAATATTTGTAGTCCTCATGAGACTTGACTCCCAAGCAAACTAGAAGATCCTTATAGAATCAGATTCTCCTTTCTATCTTGACAAATTTGAGTATGCCTATCTTAACCAACTCTTTCCTAAACCAAGTTAGACTCGATATAGTAGTTCGGTGATGATGACGTGGGACCGGCGGGATAGTGGCGTCGGCAATGGTGCCCCCTCCTCTAGGCGCATGGGCCCTAGATCACACCTCGAGTCTCTCTTGGCGTGGTGGCAGTGGCGGCGGCGCGCTTTTCTCAGGCCCTAGTTGGCTCATTTTCTCTGCCGAGGAGTACGACCCGTGTATGTATACTCAAGCAAGTTTGGGCTACATCCCTTATGTATGTATACTCAGTACAATGGTACATATTTTGAGTAAATAATAAGTATGTGTCATTTTTTGGAACATGCTGCATCAAAGACATTAAATATTTTCAAGATTTCATGTTGTATGGTTTTTATTCTTGCCGTGAAAAAATTACTTTGTTAAAAATTAGCAAGAACAAGATATACTAAAGAATGTTTCAAATGATTATTTTGAACATTTTTTCATAGAAAATAATCTGAAAAGGATGATATGTTATACCATGCCATATATAGCAGTGTAAATTGTTCTTTATGTTTCTTCTTTGATTAGCCATATCTGTTTCCCACTTTCTTGCAATTTCTGATGTAGCAGTTTTCCTGCAGTCTACTGATCTGGTCCTTACTGATGCAGTTATTCAAATTTTGTTAAATTTTCCAAACGATTTGCAAGTGAAAATTTATGCTTGTATAGTAGTTTTCCTGGTGTCGACTGATCTTGTCCCTACAGGTCTAGTGACTCATCTTGCCTCTAACGTTGACGAGAAGCTCGGCTTTTTCTTTAACTTCACAATCGAATTGCATGACAAAATTTTAAGATGCATACACTTTGCTAAATGGATTTATGCTTTATTCTTATGAAGGAATGGCCTAGTTGAGAAGGCAAGGTTGTCCTAACGGCCGCAACAAAGGTTCATTGTCCAAGACTCCATGCAAGGTAGGTACTGGGTAGCCTGATTTCCTTTTCTTCATAGAAGAAAAATCTCATCCGGACCAAATGTTATATATATGTTGCCTCATGTGAGTGCAATTTTTCTTCATTATCATGCAATGTTCAAATGTTATTGATCAACCAATCAATGTCTTATATATAGCTTGTTGCCTGGTCTTAAGGATTTTTTAGAAACATGGATTGGCAACATCTATTTATCACTTTCTAGCAATTTCTAATGTAGTAGTTTTCCTATTGTCCAATGATCTGGTCCTTGCTTATGTGGTAACTCATCTTGTTGCCTCCATAGTATTTTGTTTAATTTTACAATGGATTTGCATATGGAAATTAGTTGGCATACCCTTTGCTAAACAAATTTAGCCTTTATTCTTATGAAGGAATTGTCTAGCTGAACCAACAAGGTTGTCTGAACGGCCTTGACTAAGGTCCATTGGCTGAGACTCTAAGATAGGTAACGCCTCAGGTACTATGTAGCCTAATTTGAAATTTTACATCATCATGAATGAATTAATCTTTGTTCTTATCAAGGATCTTGGTACGCACAAAAGGCCAAATTTGATTTGCAAAAAGCAGCACCAAAGCCGCTTGATATGTGACATTTTAGTTGAACGACATGTACGCCGGTAGACTAAATTTCATATCCTGCTTACATTTATTGCGTAGAGGTTTATTGTGAAGGTGTTTTGAGCAAGTTAAGGCGAAATCCCTTATGTATGTATAATCAGTACAACAGTACATATTTTGAGTAAATGATACATGTGTCAATTTTTGGAATATTCTGCCTGAAAGATATTAAATATTTTCAAGATTCCATGCTATATGGATTTTATTTTTGCCATGAAAAAATAACTTTCTTAAAAATTAGCAAGAACACTAAAGTATGTTTCAGAAAAAAAAATTGTCCATTTTTTAATAGAAAATAATCTCAAAAGACCAATAGAAAATAATCTCAAAAGACCAGATGTTATACCATGCCTCCTATAGCAGTGAAAATTTTTCTTTATGTTTCTATATGAAATATTCAAATGTCATTGATCAGCCAATACATGCTGGTATTATATATAGGTATTAGCCAGGTCTTAGGATGTTTTGGACATTTGGATTAGCCACATCTGTTTCCAATTTTCTAGCAATTTGTTATGTAGTAGTTTTCCTGCAGTCTACTAATCTTGTCCTTCCTGACTTAGTTATTTATCTTTTGTTTAATTTTACAAACATTTGTATGTTAAAATTTTAACTTAATATACCCTTTGCTAACGTTTTTTTGCACTTTCTAGAGTAGTTTTCCACTTTCTAGAACTTTTTTGTACAGTAGTTTTCCTGGTGTCGACTGATCCAGTCCCTGGCGATTTAGTGACTCATCTTACCTCTAACGTTGATGAGACGCACATATTTTCTTTAACTTCGCAATCAAATTCTATGTCAAAATTTTAACCTACCCTTTGCTAAATGGATTTATTGTTTGTTCTTATGAAGGAAAGGTCTGTTGAGCCGGCAAGGTTGTGCTAACGGCCACAACAGGTCCATTGTCCAAGACTTCGTGCAAGGTAGGTACTGTGTAACCCGATTTGGATTTTTTCATAGAAGAAAATCTCATAAGGAGCGCATGTTATACCCTGCCTCATAGGAGTGCAATTTTTCTTCATTGTCATGTATGCAATGTTCAAATGTTATTGATCAACCAATACATGTCTTATATATCTTTTTGCTTGGTATGTTTTAGAAAATGGATTAGCCACATGTATTTACCACTTTCTAGCAATTTCTGATGTAGTAGTTTTCCTGCTGTGTCCTTGCTTATGTACTAACTTATCTTGCCTCCAATGTATTTGATTTATTTTACAATCGAATTGCATGTGAAAATTAGTTGACATACCCTTTGCTAAACGAATTTAGCCTTTATTCTTATGAAGGAACTGTATAGCTGAACCAACAAGGTTGTCAGAACTGCCATAGGTGCACTGTCCGAGACTTTGAGAAAAGATAGGCGAAACACCTCAGGTATTGTGTATCCTAATTTGCATTTTTGCATCATCATGAAAGATTCAGTCTTTGTTCATATCAGTAATCTTGGTATGTGCAAAATACCTAATCTGATTCACAAAAATGGCATCAAGAAGCTGATCCATTCGATATATGTGACATTTTAATTGAACGACTCGTGAAAAGTCGTTACCAGTAGAGTAAATTTCATATCTTGCATACATCTATTGTGTAGTGGTTTATTGTGATTGTGGTCTGAGCAAGATTGTGCTTTATGCATCCCTTATGTGCCGTTTATGTTTGATGCCATATGACATATTATGAGCAAGTGTTTTATATGTGGATTTTTGGACAAGCTGCACGAAAGACATATGAAATATCCTTATTTTTCATCTGATCGCATCCTATATGGATTTTCATTTTGCTAAGAATAAATTTAATTATTCTGTTAATAATTAGCAAGAACAAGATACTGAAGAATGTTTTGATATCAGTGTTAGTTTGCGCATAAATCTATATGTTTTAGAATAGTTCTTTGTCCATTTTTTCATAGATAAAAAAAATCCCAAAAGGACCACAAATGTTATATCGTGCCTCATACAGGAGTGCAAATTTCCCTCTATGTTTTCTGTGTGAAATGTTCAAATGCATTGATCAACCAATACAGGGCAACGGATCCTATGCAAACTAGGCATCTCGTGCAAACTTGTAAACTAACGATCTAGACCACAGGATGTTGATCCGCAAGGGGGCGCATGAGAGAGGTGGAAGGAGGGATTTGTAAAAGTGTGATTAAGAGTGGGCGGTTAAGTGCAAAATTACCCAATCTCTCCGCGCCCCTTGGATCAACATCCTGCGGTCCAGATCATTAGTTTACAAGTTTACACGTGATGTCTAGTTTGCATAGGATCCGTTGCCCCAATACAGTTCTTATATATAGCTAGTATCCTGGTCTTAGCATGTTTTGGTTACTTGAATTAGCCACATCCGTTTTCCACTTTTTAGCAATTTCTGATGATGTAATTTTCCTGCTGTCCACTGATTGGGTCCTTACTTTAGTGACTCATATGGCCACTAATGTGTTGAAGAGAATCTGATATTTTGTTTCATTTGACAATCGAATTGCATGTGAAATTAAGTGGCATACCCTTTGCTAAACGGATTTTGTCTTCATTCTGACGAAGGAACAGTCACTAAACCAGCAAGGTTTCAGAACAGCCACAGCTAAGGTCCATTCTCCGAGACTCCGAGCTAGCTAGGCTGAACGCCTCAGGTACTGTGCAGCTTAATATGCATTTGTACATCATCACGAAGCATTTGTACAATACCTAATTTGTTTTGCAAAAAAAGGGCACCTACAACTGATTTTTTTAAGAAAATAGGCATCCAAATTCGCTCTCGATGGGATTCTAACCTGGGTGGCTAGGTGTAGTGCCACATTGAGTCACCTAGCCAAGTGAGACAGGCTCACTTCCGACAGTGTTAAAAGTCATTGCCAGTACGTAGATTAAGCTTCATATCTTGTTGCTTACTTCTCTTGCATAGTAGTTTATTGTGAAGGCGGTCTGAGCAAGTTTGGGCTCTCTAAGCCCTTATGTGTCTTATATAATGTTCAATACGATGGTACATATTTTGAAGAAAAGTTTCACGTGTGGATTTTTGGGGAGCATGTTGCTTGAAAGAACCTTATTTTACTACGAATTCCATGCTATGGATTTTCTTTTTGCTAGGAAAAGATATATCCTATTAATAATAATTGGCAAGAACATTGATTTACTGAAGAATGGTTTCAGATCAGTGTTAGTTTTCTCATAAAGCTATAAGGTTCTGAAAAGTTCTTTGTCCATTTTTTCATGGAAAATGGTCTCAAAAAGACCATGTGTTATAGTTATACAATGCCTCATCTAGGTGAGCCAATATTGTTCTATGTTTCTGGCTGCAATGTTCGAATGTTGTTGTCTTATTCATCAACCAATACTAGTCTTGTATATAGCTAGTAGGCAGGTCTTAGGATGCTTTGGACTCTTAAATTAGCCACATCTATCTGTTTTCAACTTTCTACCACTTGCTGATATAGCAGTTTTCCTGCTGTCCACTGATCTATTCCTTGCAGTAAGTGGTGAAGATGGAAGAGGACCAGCCTGAGAATTTCGAGCAGCAGCAGCAGCCACCCGTGCTGGAGAATGTCGAGCAGCAGCAGGAACAACAACCTGTGCTCGAAGTTGGCGAGCAGCAGCAGAATCAGCAGCAGCCACCCTTGCTAGAGAATGTCGAGCAGCAGCAGCCTCTTGTACTGGAGAATGTCGAGCAGCAGAATGCCCAGCAGCAACTGGAGCAGCAACTGCAGCACCACCAAGAGGAGCAGCACCAAGAAGAGCAGCAGCAGCAGCAACATCAAGAGGAGCAGGAGCATCACCAAGAAGAGCAGCAGCAGCAGCACTACCACCGCCACGTGCAGGAGATTTTCGAGGAAGAGGAGGAGATTAACTGGGGTGAGGCAATGACAGTCTTGGAGGCCGGGTGTGCCAGTTGGATAATCGAGATGGAGGAGGGAAGAAACCACCGTCAATCTACCGTGTTCCGGATCGGATCAAGCGCGGCAACACAGAGGCATATCGGCCAAAGCTGGTGTCCATGGGCCCGCTACACTACGGCGAGGCAGACCTGATGCCCATGGAGCGTCACAAGAGGGAGGCCGTGTTGCAGCGCGTCAGGCGCTTTGGTAAGCGTCTAGCGGACTACCTTGCATCCATGCAAGAGGTGGCTGACGAGTTGCTTGCTGAGTATGATAGCTTGGATAAAAAATGGCAGACTGAATGTAGAGAAGAGTTTCTCCAGATGATGGTGATGGATGGGTGCTTCTTGCTGGAGTCAATCGAGCGCTACTTTGATTACCAACCAGGCAACCCCATCTTCAGCTATCATGGCAGCCTCACCCTGTATACAGCAATCCAATCGGACATTGTCGTCATGGAGAATCAGCTCCCGTTGCTTGTGCTGGATAGAATCCTAGCCGTTGAGCGCGACACAGCCCCAGTAAGTATCTTTAAATACATGCCTACCTGGTAATTCTCTACTAGGGCCGAGATAAATTACAATTACTTACTTTTCTGTTGAGAAAATAATAGATTCAAATATGGGTTTAGCAGATTTTTAGCCATTCATTCATAATACTAGCAAATCTAGAGCAGTCCTACCTGGTAATTCTCTACTAGGGCCCAGATATATTACAATTACTTACTTTTCTGTTGAGAAAATAATAGATACAAATATGGGTTTAGCAGATTTTTAGCCGTTCATTCATATTACTAGCAAACCTAGAGCATATACTTTATGCTAATTTTTGTAGTACCAGGGTGAATAATCCATATGTCAATTTAGGGTTATCTTAGGTGTTTACCATGATGAAGGCAGAGTGCTACTTGTCATGAAGAATTGTGAGTTTATTTTCCATACAAATTCACAAAGTAAAGAAATGATTGACTAAGACGTACCTAGAATAAGAACTTTTAATTTTGTAAAGACAAAAGTGGACATTTTCTTTCGCCATTACTAATAACATGATGCATACATCTAAATTGCTCACTCTTGCCAATTTAAAAATTAGTTGAAATTTTAAATAATAGCCAAATTATACATCTAGATTACACATGGTTTTGATGGTTATTTTAGTTGGTTTTTATAATGGCAAAAGTATATAGTTTAGATTCTATAATCAAATGATGGCCAAATGTTTTGCTTTTTTGTTAACTCTAGAATTCATGCTCCACCCTTCTAGTACATTTTGTAAGAATTGTCATGGAATTAAAAAAAATTGTCTTCGGTTAGTGATAATAAAAGTCTAGCTCCAAGAAAAGTTATATGATTGAGACTAATCTCATTTGCTATTACTACTCTGTTTATATATCATGACAATACAGAGCGTTGTAGAGGTCAACACAATGGTGATGCTTTTCTTGGGTTTTTCATACATGGCCAATTTGGAGACCTTAGGACTCCATCCTTTGGATCTTTTGCATAAGGGCATGTGTGGCCCGAAACTCAACTATGTTGGCGTAGAATGGGATGGTACAATGCCTAGTGCAGCTGAACTTAAAGATTCTGGAATTCGCTTCAAGCCAAGCAACACAGAGTTTATCCATGATATCAGCTTTAAAAATGGCATACTCAGTTTGCCTGTGTTCAAGGCGCATGATGACACACAAAAGCATATTCTGAATCTGATGGCCTTTGAAAAGTTGTATCCATCGACTGGCCACGAAGTCCTATCGTACGTCTACTTTCTCGACAACTTAGTAAACAGTGGTAAAGATGTTGAGGTGCTGAGGTCTAAAGGGGTAGTAAAGAACTTGCTGAGCAGTGACAAGGAACTGGCGCAGGTGATCAATAGCCTAGGCAGTGGAGCAATAATGAGTCCGTTCAGCATGCTCGATGATGTGCAACACAGGGTAAGTAAGCACTGTAAGAAACCATTGAATCGATGGCGTGCCAGCTTTGCACATACATACCTAAGGAACCCATGGGTATTCTTGTCCTTAATGGCTGCTGTGATCCTACTACTTGCTGCGATCGCTCAAACTGTGTACACAATCCTACCCTTCTACCACAAGAATTAGCAACAAGCTAAGTACGTATATTTATGCCACTATGTGCCGCTATCCACTACCGGAATCGGCTTGTTTGCCGATGGCGGCGAGCTTTGCCGATGGTAAAGTGGTCAGCCATCGGCAAACAAGCAAGTTTGCCGATGGCAAAGTGCGGCCATCGGCAAAAACACATTTGCCGACGGCCCAGCCATCGGCAAACTATGACCATGGGCAAACCTGTAATTTGCCGGTGGCCAGGCCATCGGCAAACTCCCGCCATCGGCAAAGGCCCAATTATGTCGATGGCCGGGCCATCGGCAAAGCCCGGCCATCGGCAAAATAGGCCCAGAGACGACGCCGTCGGGGGCCGGCCGACGCCGTGCCCTTTGCCGATGGCTGGGCCGTCCTGGTCACGGCCATCGGCAAAATACGCACGCGCTTTGCCGATGGCCGGCCATCGGCAATCTTTTGCCGACGGCCTTCCGAGCCGTCGGCAAAGTTTGTATTTTTTTTTGATTTTTGCTTCCAGTTTTTTTCTGGTGCCTTCCTACCTCAAATACAACCCACCTGCAAAAATTGGGACCATTTTGAGTTCTTTTGCTATATTTCGTGAATTATTTCTGTTTCTTTGCAATTTTCCGGCAACTCCAGTTTTGAACTGCAGGTACATGAAATAATGGAACTTTTTTATCCGAAACATGGTATTCATGATGCTCGGAGTATGTTGAGGCCGTATCCAGCACCTCGCATGAAATTACGACCATTTTGCCGTCGTAATGTGGGGAGTGACGTGCACGGAAAGTGTTTTTAAATTATATAAAATCCAAACGAAATCGAAAATTGACGAAACTTGACGAGTTGTGTGGCCATGGCATGCAAAGTCTGTGGTAAAAATTTCAAAAAGTTTCGAGCAAGTTGTAACGTCGGATCGCCAAAACCCAGACAACTCCACATGTGATCACAAGTGATGACATGTGGAGATGTCTTGGTTTTGGCGATCCGACGTGACAACTTGCTCGAAAATTTTTGAAATTTTTATCAGAGACTCCACATGCGATGACAACACAACCCGTCAAGTTTCGTCAATTTCGGACTTCGTTTGAATTTTATATAATTTAAAAACACTTTTCGTGCACGTCACTCTCCACGTTACGACGGCAAAATGGTGGTAATTTCATGCGAGGTGCGGATACGGCTCGAACATACTCGGGGAATCATGAATATCATCTTTCGGATCAAAAAGTCCCATTATTTCATGTACTGCAGTTCAAATTTGGAGTCACCGGGAAAATCCAAAGTAACAGGAATAATTCACGAAATATAGCTAAAAAGTTCAAAAATGTCCCAAGATTTGGAGGTGGGTTGTATTTGAGGTAGGAATTTACCGAAAAAAACCGGAAAAAAAAAAAAAAAAAGCCAAGTTTGCCGACGGCACGGGAATGCCGTCGGCAAAAAGAGTTTGCCGATGGCCGGGCCCGGTGGCCATCGGCAAAGTCACTTTTTTGCCGACGGCCGGGGCCGTCGGCAAAGTCAGTTTTTTTTTGAAAAAATAAAAACAAGCCGGCCCACTGCCCAACCCTATCTCTTCTTCGCTCGCCGCCCACATCTCCATTCCCCATCTCGAACCGCCGCCGCCCGACCACCGCGGCCGCTCCCGACCACCGCGCCGCTCCGACCACCGCGGCCGTACCTTCCTCACCGGACGCCGTCCCCCCGCCCGCCCGACCACCGCCGCCGCCTTCCACCCCGCTCCCGCACCGCCGCCCGCGCCGGCCCACCCCGCACCGTCGCCCGCCGCCGCTCGGCCCGGCCCGGCGCGGACCGCCACCACCCCGGCCGCCGGATCCGCGGTGAGGGTGCTCGGGGCCGCCGACCGCCGCGGTGCGCCCGGCCGCCCGCGTCTCCATCACCCCTGCGCCGCTCGGCCGGCCGGCGCAGACCGCCGCCGCTCGGCCGCCCGGAGCCGCCCCGCCGCCGTTCAGCCGGCCGCCGCTTCCCCGCCCCTTCCCCGACGCGCGGCCGCCAGCCCTGTCCCGCCGGCGCCATTCCCATCCATTCGGAGAGCAGGAACAGGAAGAAAGAGAAGAGGGAGGAGGAAGAGGAAGAAAGGGAAGAGGGGAGGAAGAAAAAGGAAGGAAGGGAAGGGGGAGGAGGAAGAGGAGGAAGGTGCCAAGCCAACGTCCCGTCGATCCTCGGCTTTGCTGCGCTGCCTTCATCGCCGGTCCTCGCTTCATCGCCGCCAAGGTAAGCCCTTCCTTGTAGTGTTAGTAGTAGATGTAGTTGTAGTAGATAGTAGTGGTTAGTAGTAGTAGTTAGTTCTAGGGTTAGTAGTAGTTAGTAAGTAGTTAAGTAGTGTTAGTAGTTAAGTGGTTAGTAGTTAGTAGTAGTTAGTAAGCCCTTCCTTGTAGTGTTAGTAGTAGTTAGTTAGTATACTTAGCATTAGTAGTGTTAGTAGTTAAGTGGTTGTAAGTAGTAGTGTTAGTAGTATTTGTAGGGTTAGTAGTAATTGTTCTTGTAGTAATTGAATTCTTTCATATGCATGGAAAAAGAACTAAAGTATATTGGTGGTTGTTGGCCTTCGTGGCAAATCAACGAGTTCACGGGGTTCGCGCTTGCTCACATCGGCAAAGCGAAAGCGCCCACCACCGTGTACAGCTCGTCGCACGGGCCAGAGAAGTACACCAGCCCGACGGTCTACGAGAGGCTCACCAAGTACACCGCCGCAGCTCGAACGAAACATGGCGACACCTACGACCCCGCCACCGAGCCCCTGGACACTGACCTCCTGCAGAGGGTTGGAGGAGGGAAGCAGCACGGCCGGTACTACTTGGCCAACGAGCGCCATCGACCCGTCCTGTTGAGACGGCGACCGAGATCCGGGGAGAGACCGGGAAAGTGGGGGCGGATCGCAGATCCCCATAGCGCCTCGGCGACGGAAGCGCGCGCGAGGTGATCGCCGGTCTTCGGGTAAGTGGAGTTTCATGATGTAGCCTGCCTTCATGATGTAGCTCGCCTTCAAATAACATCAATCGTCTTTGGTGTAATATTGCGGGCCACGATCGAGGAGATGAAGGCCGGGGAGGAGGAGCGGGAGGCGGCCATTGAGGCGAGGATTGAGGCGAGGATGTCGGCGCGGGTTCGGGGAGCGGTGGCGTCCGCGACGGCGCACTACCGGCGTCGGTTGGGCGGAGCACTTCGCGGCCCGGATCCGGGAATGGAGGAGCCTCCTGCCTCGATCTACGCTCCACCACCGGTAGTTCACCGCCGGTGCACCGCCTCTTCCCTGGACTTGGTCGGGTGAGTACATTGCCTCTCGCTTTAGCTTGTCGCGTCGGTTGGCCTTCGTGCCCATGTTTGGCCTTCGTGCCATGTTTGGCCTTCGTGCCCATGTTTGGCCTTCGTGCCCATGTTTGGCCTTCGTGCCATGTTTTTTGCAGGTTTTGGAACCTCCGTGCGGGGGAGTGTCTGCCGAAATTTTGCGGGGAGTTGTACTAATTACATCACTTGTTCTTTGTGCGAGGCACCATCGGCGGGTTCGAACCCGACTCCAAGCCCACCGGGAGCTTCTCCACGGTACCGAGCTTCCCCACGCCACCGTACCGGGGCTTCCCCACGCGGACGTGCGGGGTCCTCCACCGCCGCAAGGGTACTCGTGGCCGCATGACACCCGCAATCCGGGCCTGCCGCCTTCCCTCCGCACCCGGGGCACTCCGTCCCTGCCGTGCTCCCCTCCGCAGCACGTCGGCCCCGGCGTACGCCGCGGCCCCCGGGCGGCCGAGTTGGCTGCGTGGGAGGATCTTTCTGGGGGCTCCGGGACCCAAGGGGATGGCGCCACTAGCTAGGTTTAGTCTTGTAGCTTGTGAGATATGTATGGATGACTTGTGACATGTATGACTCTTTTGCTTGTGGCCCGGATATGTTTGGATTCCGATGGACATGTATCGATGCTTAAAACCGTATTTCGTTGCTATATATGTGGATTATATGCTATATATGTGGTTTAATTGATATATATATGATGCATGTGCTAAATTGTAATGTAAATGGAAAGAAAACAGAAAAAAAAATAAAAATTTTTTTTTTCCAGGGGGGTTATGATTCAGCTAATCCCCAGGTTTGCCGATGGCTCTGGCCATCGGCAAACTTGCCATAACTTTGCCGATGGCCATAGCCATCGGCAAACCCATTTTTATTTTTTTTTTGAAATTTTTTTGCCAATGGCCTCGGCCATCGGCAAATTTATCGCCGACGGTATTGGCCATCGGCAAAAACAATTCAAAAAAAATAAAAAAATCTTTGCCGATGGCCGGGGCCACGTCAGCCATCGGCAAAGCCACCGTCGGCCGACGGCGCGTCGGCGACGTGGCGGCTTTTCCGATGGCACGCGTGGCCATCGGCAAAAGGTTTCCGATGGCAATGTCGGTGGCCATCGGCAAACCCGGCTTTGCCGATGAATTTTTTTGCCGATGGGGGTTTGCCGATGGCCATCGACCTTTGCCATCGGCAAACCTTTTGCCAATGGGAAAAGTGCCTTTGCCGATGGCGGCCGGCCATCGGCAAAAAGGGCCGTTCCGGTAGTGATCACTTTGTTGACTAATTTTTCTAAGCGTACATGACAACTCTAGTCTTTAATACATTTGTGACAAAAAATGGATGATTATTTTTTATGCAGCCATCACTCGACCAGGGTCTGGGCTAGGAGGGACTTCTCGGTTCAGGAAGCTTTCTGTATGTTGAAACATACAGCTACGGATATTGTCGCCATGTACGGTGCTAGTTTACTATGGTGATTTGCAGTTATCGAACTTTTTCATCGTTTTATTTATATTATGATGAATGATGATGGATATTTCTGCCAAGTAGGGTGGTGGAGTACCGTAGATTGCATGAGTCAGTCAAGCCTTATCGGAAACCTGTATTAATTAATTGCCAGCTTATGGATGTTACGTTTAGAGACTGAAATACTTGTGGTGGTTTACTTGTTTCTCTCAAAATTAGTATCAGTGTGTTTGCAAATTTGCACTATTAGCTGCTGCTGAGGCTAGCATTTTTTTTTTTTTTGATGACTCTAGCATTGGTTGATTGCATCCCATGGTCTCATGCTCGCTCGAACACCACCGGCGTCCAGTGACATTTTAGAATGTCTACAATGACCAGAAAAATGACTTGAAATGTTACGGAGGCCACTTTGAAGACAGTAAAAAAACTAGTGAAGGAAAAGCCAGCCAGAGTTTTTCATTAAAAAAAATGCATCCCAATGAATTTGTTTGAGGTGTTTTAGAAATGTTTCCAAGACAACTGAAGGCAACTTTATACTGTTTAGGCATCTTATACAAAAGGCCTGGTTGCAAGGCCCTCCATAATACAAGTCATAGCTATTCGCATAACTAGTTCATCAACCCGTGCTCTCGCACAGGTTTGAATCTTATGACACACTAATAAAAATTACTTATATCAAATATCTTTTTCTCTTCATCAATGTTCTAAATCAATAACTATATAACATGTACTCTATAGTCTATATTCAATTGTGATAATCAATCAAATATTGATTTTTTCTTATATATCAATATTTTTTACATATAATCTCTGTGTATCTCCAATATATATTTAATTGAAACATAATTTTGATGATATGAACATAAATTTTGATTTTTCCTTGGCATTAAGCATATTAGATCCTTAGATACAAAAAAACTATTATTAGCAATAGTGATTATACTATATGAATTTGTTGACAAAATGTTTTTGATCTTTGTATAGAATTTTAGGATCTATATTTAGCACCATATGCATTTAGTTGAAACATAAATAAACTTAAAATGTATAAATCTTATTTCATCCCTTTATGTGATGTCATGAAAATCAATACTTTAACCTTTAGATTTTGATGTAGTTATTGTAATCCATGTATTAATTTTGAAATTATAATGCTTATTGTATCATTTATTCTAAATTTTCATGTGTTTATTTTATTAAAAAAATTATAGGGCCCTAGACTACCCTCTTAGATGACAATGTCACAAATAGTTGTTTGTGCATGCAACATGGCACTTAATTTAGATGTTTTATTTATAGTATTGTATTAGTACTGTTTTATTAAACAAATGAGAGGCCGGCAATAGGGAGGAGAGGCGTGGGGAGGGAACGGCGTCGTCCGGTGAGGTCATGGCTGGGAAGGGGGCGGCGACTCGCGTATCGCTCAATCGTGTGGCAGAGAGGGAGTAGCGGAGGGAGAGTCGCACGAGAAGGGGTGGGAGGCACGGAGAATAGATTGAAAACGTTTCAATTTTGTGTAATCAATGGCAATTGTGGGTAGTTTTAGCCCAATT
The DNA here is from genome assembly GCA_018135685.1 of Themeda triandra. Taxonomy (NCBI): domain Eukaryota; kingdom Viridiplantae; phylum Streptophyta; class Magnoliopsida; order Poales; family Poaceae; genus Themeda; species Themeda triandra. The sequence continues at coordinate 243,055 of JAENPR010000560.1, forward strand.
ACACGTCTATGTCTATTTTGGCTAGATCTAGAGTAGGAGAAGAGGTGCTCCTAAAGTTTGTACTAAGGCTCCAAAAACATCATGGAGTTGCTCCAACAGTTTGTAGAGGTAGGGTGTTTGGCTAGCCCCACCTAGGTCTGTCTCGAAGCTCAGCTCTCAAGCCATGCCAATCACGTCCTAATCCCACCAAATACAACACATAAGCCAACTTCACAACCATTACAAGTTTCTAGAGGGGATGGGGTGTTACATTCAAACCCCCCCCCCCCCCCCCCCCACCCCACCCCCTGCCAAGCAAGCCCTAATCCTCTCAAATATAACTCCACATGAGCCAAAGAGCTAACTTAGATCTAGATGGTTGGGGTGTTACACTCAGTAAATGTTGATTCTCTAATACCACCTATAACACATGCGTCCAAAACCTACTTATATATAATTTCCCACTCGGCCGTGGAATAGGCCTGCATAAGCGTAGCACCTTGTTTACATTTTTGTCCCCGCTTCGTGTAAAAGAAGTTAACTTAGAGGTGCTATATTTGAAATGCCAAGGTATATAAGCTAGCCCTCACCCTCCTAAACTTCTAAGGTGGTACTAAACCCACCAACTACAACTTCACATGAGTCAAAGAGCTACATAAGCCAACTTTACAACCACTGCAGGCTTCTAGCAGACAGAGATGCTACACTAGTATCCTGCATCCTTCCACCAACTATAAAAAGGCGAAGCTAGAATCCAGAATAGGAGAAGCTAGAATCCAGAATAGGTGGATGGTTGAAGTTGTATCGTTACCCTCACTGGAGGAACCTCTGGAAAATCTTGTGTTCGTTTTCCATCTGTGAGGTATTCTAGCGTTTTGGATGCTGGTAGTTATTTAAGGTGCATGGTGGGTACATGCTCATTGTTGTGCACATCAAAGTGTCAAACTGTTAACACAAATGTTCAGGCTAATAAGAACACATTTATTTTCCTGGCATGTTTCTTGGTACCACAAACGTCACATTTTACAGAGACTACACTAGTGGTGTTGCCCTAATTTTTGTTTTGTCGCAGCAGCATTCGTCCTTGTACGGATCATTCTTGTTTATGCATTGGGCGCCAGCACCACTGTAGCCCCGTTGTCGACAAGCATACCAGCACTTGTAAGTAATTTGGCAATTTGGGTACGGCTGGCAGTCCTTCTCTGCTAGTGGCGGCGGCGGTTTATTTGCTTGGCAGCAATTGGAGCCTACAGTACGTACATAAGCAACATAACAGACTTCAAACAAAAGAGTATAAGAGACATCCTCCTGTAGCACTAGTAGAAGCCTACATATCTGACATGTTAATAACTGCGTGAAATTTAGTCTGACACTAAATAAAGTTTAGATATCATAAAAAACGAAGTATAAGTAAAAAATATGTTTTACCCAAAAAGAAAGTGGCTCGGCAGGAGGGGAACGTACCAACCATGATCCCAAGAACCAAGAACAATGCAGCCCACAGGTACACAATCCTTGTCATAGAAATCTTGAGTGGTGCCATGAAGAAGAGAATATTTGTACTCTGCTCTTTTTGTTACATGGAGAAGATATCTTATATGTATTGGTATTTATAGGGAAGCACAACCATCCTAATTTAATATATGTATCTTAGTCATATTTATTTGATCTACTAGATATCTTGCACTAGTATTCTGATATCTTAAATTATTTTATTATACACTACAATTAATGCTTGAGTATCCAAACCAAATCCCATACATAATGTGTTTTGAATTAATTCACCCAAAGAATTGTTTCAAAGAGGTGCTCTCCGCGCTTGCCACACGGTTCCCATACAAAATGTGTTACATTATATTTACGTTGTATCTTAGTCAGATTTATTTGATCTACTAGATATCTTGCACTAGTATTCTGATATCTTTTTCTTGAGTAATTAGTATTCTGATATCTTAAATTATCTTATTATACACTGCAATTAATGCCTGAGTATCCAAACCAAATCCCATAAATATTGTGTACACTACATTTATGTTGTCTACTAACAAGAGCACTCGACAATATCTTGTTCGATCTATTAAATACTTGTATCTGGAAGAGTCCACCTTCAATTGTCATTTGAGCGGTCACTACAAGAAAAAAAAAAAATACCAGGCTGGACCACTCTTTGTCGTAAAGTACTCACTTCATACTCATGAAGAGAGTCGTTTAGGACACTGACATGATCTTCAATGCACAACTTTGACATCTTATTTTATTAAAAAAAACATTTATGAAAACATGACATATGTATACTTCTATATGAAAGTACTTTTCAAGACAAATCAGTTCATATAACTTTCACATTTGCAAACTCAACGACTTAAAATCTTGTCCAAAACGACTTTCTTTACGAGTAAGGAGGCAGTATATACTGATCGCTATAGTAGATCGAGCCAAAAAAAATGTATTTGTGATTTGTACACGAGCGGGGTTCCCATTCACTATAATGTATTTATTATTTGAAGTGCAACCATGTAATTCATTCGTCCCCTCATGGCGAACATAAACTCGGCCCTCCAGATCTTTTTCAGGAGGTAGAGGGGCCTTATTCTCCTTGCATGCTCCAAAAATTTCTCAACAGTTGCAACCAAAACGTCCAAACCTGCCATGCTATAGCATCAGGCTCTGCGAGTCTGTGTGCGTATCATCACCATAGCTCACTGACAAGTTGGGCCCTTTTGAAATGATCTCAAACTATACCATGTAGTACACCAGCTTTAGAATGTCACCTTTGATGGCTTCTACCTCCTTCATATAATTCTCATTGTTGATAAACTTCCCCATGTAACTCTGCAGTCTAGGCATCCCTAGCAAGAGTAGAGCAATTAAAAGTTACTACAACTATTGTATAGTGCCCATGCTAACATCACGGCTTCACTTCAAGGATGTACATGAAACAACTAAACAACGATATTTTTCTTCATAATTCAACTTTCACACAATTGTACATGACCATGATGCAACATTATGATATATTTTCTATCATCCTATTATACACACGGAAAGCCTACCCACAAGGTCCATCTGGTAACTTGGACTTCCACCGACCTTCTTCAGTACACTAGAACATGGCGCGGCGTTGTCGTGCGAAAGTAGCCTCATTGTTTTTTTTAAAAATGCGTAATATATTTGTAATGTAATATGTAATATTTTTCGATTTAGATAGAAAGTGTACACGTCTCTATCTATGTAATTTGTGATGATTTAAGTGATATTACATTGAAATAATCATACAATATGGTTGTTTGATCCGCTTGAATGGGTAGCAGTGTTGCAGTGAAGGAATAGTAAATCTGTTTCTTTTTTTTGAAAAAAAACTCATGGAGTTTTACTACTATATTTTTTTGCACCCAATGTATATTAATTAGTATGGGTTACAAAGAATAAAGAATAATTTAGGCTATTGAATTGGGTGCGGATTTTTGTTGATGCTACACGTTTTACGCGCTAACTGTGTACAGAGACCGTGTGCGAAAATAGCAAAGTACCTATAGAACTATTTAACGTTTGCATGTATGACAATTTAGTATTTTTTTTGTGCTAGACTTTTTAGTAATTTTAAAAACATGTACTTATGTATCATTTAAAATATTTCTATTTTGTGGCCAATGGCATTGTACAATTTTTATTTTGAGCCTTTTTCTCCAGAGCCACTAAAAAAAATGCCATTCTCGTCCAAACCACTGAAAAGTTTAAACTCACGTCTACGTCCAAGTTGAAAATTTCTTTTCTCTCCATGCCATTCCGTCCGCTTCACTGCCTAACGGTGTCAAATGGACAGGCCAAAAGACCAATTTACCCTTCGATGGGGTCCACTCCTCAGTCTCCCAAACTAACTCCCTGGACGCGACGCCGGCTCGGCCATCTCCTCGCACCCCGCCATGGCGGCCTGCAGATCCCACGCGCGCACGCGTTCGCGGCTGCCGGGCGGAGCTGCCCCCGCGCGCTGGTGTCCGCGGCGGCCGGGCGGACCTGCCCCGCGCACTCGCGTCCGGCGGAGCACCCCTGCGCGCACGCGTCACTGGGGTGGTAGTCGGCTTCGGCGTTTCGCGCACGGAGCTCCGCCTTGGCGAGGGGCAGCACGGCCGGTGGCCATGGCGAAGGCGGATCTGGCCGCCGCCGGTCTGCCTCGCCCGGCCGCCGCGGGCTCGAGAGCGGGGTGCCCCGCCCAGGGAGGCGCCCTCGCCGTCGCCGCCCGTGGACGAGCGCTGGAGGCCGCCGCGGGCTCGACAGCGGGGTGTCCCGCCCGGGGAGGCGCCCGCGCCGTCGCCGCCCATGGACGGGCGCTGGAGGCCGCCGCGGGCTCGTGAGCGGGGTGCCCCGCTCGGGCGTCGCCGCCCGTGGACGGGCGCCGGAGGCCGTCGCGCTCGCCTCATCGGGGACCACGCGGCTGCTGATGGCGCGCCCTACCCTGCTCTCGCGCGTGGCGTTGGAATCGGGCAGAGAGGTGCAAGGTAGAAGATGACCTGACTACGTGGCCCCATTGCGCAGAGAGACAAAGAAAATTGATCAAAGGATGAGGGAGGGTATTTAGGACATTTACACTGACCGGACCCACATGCCGGGGTCCCAAACGGCTGAATACAAGCGTAGTATGGACGAAATGGCTTGGAAGAAAGAAAAGTTTCGAGTTTGGTCACCAGCGAGAGATTGAACTTTTCAGTGGCTTGGACGAGATTGCCAACTTTTTTAGTGGCTCTGGAGAAAAAGGCTCTTTTATTTTTGTTGATGTCATATGAATTTAAGTTTCATTATGTCTAATTGTATTAGTTCTAAGTACTTTAATATTCATACATTGTTGAATTTTTTGATGGCAAATTGTTTATTTACATTTTTTTAGTTATTTTTATTTTTAGCATATTTAATTACTGAAATACGATTGTATGCGGTCTGAGATATAAATTTAGAAATTAGTTTGATTTTTGGAGGAGGAAGTAGGGAGCAAAATATTTTGGTAGGCTCTTGAGTGGTTCTAGTTTATTTAGAATTATTCTAGAATTTTTTTAAAAGAAAAAGGGCTTATTTAATCTTTTGGGTACGTTTCCCGTGTATGCGTAACTATTTATGCAATGGCCAATGTTCTATTGGATGACGTGGCCCAATCCTCTGGCCGAGACCGTGAATTCATATCCATCAATGCATGACGCCTACATATTTTGACAGAAATATATTAATATAGAACATATGATTTGCATCTGTACCTGCCAACAATGCAACGTCACAAAATGCACCAAGATCAGTTCCAAAAATCAGTGTCGCATTTGATAGTGAATGCCGGAAGCATAAGACCTATAAAATATTCTGAAGCCCAAAAATAAAATATGACAGGGAAGGAGCGCGTTATGATAAGGCACAGGTATTGATCAGTCACTGACTGACATGGAAACATGTACTCTAGTGGCATAAACATCTTATGACACAAACACAAAGTGGGATAATAGAATTCCTGAAGATGAAACTGAGCCGCACTAAGTAAATAGTATAGTGTCTGTGCTAACGCTACGGCTTTATTTCAAAGATGCACATAAAAACAAATGTCTTTTTTCTAACTATATATAGTATAGAGCCCATGCTAACATCTTGACAGCATTTTAAGGGTGTCATGACAGGAAATAAAAAAGCAATTGCGCTATATCACAGAGCACTGAATTTTTTTGAACCAAATCTACCAATGGTAATGCTTCTGAAATGTAATAACTGATGAATATATATACAGACTTTTATATGATTTAAAAGTTAGCATACTTGAGAGCATATCACTGTGTACATGGATAGTACTATTATGGAAAAAAAATATTTCTATCTACAAAAGAAAAATATTAGACTAAGAAATCAATTTATGAATCTATAAGTTTATATTGATAACAACATGGAGGATTTTAAAAGGTGCTAACATGATAAAAGACAGCAAAATTGACCTTGCAACCGTCCTAAGGGGCTCTACAAACTCTCTAAACTTCATCTCATCAAGTACCTTGAGCCCTTGAGGTCATCATCAAACGCTGATGATTTGCCTCTTTGATTCCTTGCACATAATTGGTCGATTATGCTGACACTGCAAAAATCAGGAGCCATTACAACAGCAAGACATACATAGAAAATCAGGAGCCATTACAAGCAGGGAAGCAACAAGACATAAGATGTTTATTTACGCACCGATGTCCAATAAAGCTCCATGCACCTAAATTCCATCCTGTTCTGTGCATCTCTGGCAAGCACACATGCCTACTGTATTTCCATGCTGCTGGTTCCACTGGAGCCGCTCCATCCTGACAAAAAAAGAATGAAAACATGAATTAGTTCTTTAGAAAATAAACACAGCCACAAGATGCAAGCAAGCACAGGCAACCTCTACTGTAAAAAATCACTACAATAGAGAGAAGATTTCAAATTTGAACTACCTATTATCAGACAGAGTACAACACCATCCTGCATTTTGCATAAATATTAGAAAAGGGAATGGACAGGATCTATTCACCATGAGAATTCACAGGATGAAGATGAAGTAGAGTCAACACTCATATTACTTGATTCAGTTTATATTTAGCCAAGAACTCTACCTACAGATCAGAGGGTGTGTTAGGATATAAGACGATCACCAACGATAACTGGGGTTTAATTCGAGAATACAACAGGAATTTGGGGAAGAACAGCAGGGAATTAGGGTAGAAATCGGAAAGCATACAGAGGAATTGAGTTGTTCGGAGGTAGAAGATGAATGCCCGGTTCGAAAGCTAACTTGCCCGCCAAGCTGGCCTGGCTACTTATAGTCTATTACACGGCAACTGGGCCAGCCCACAAACATATACTAAATCACGGCCCACGCTTGAATGCTTCCTGCTCATCGCCCGTTGTCAGGAAGCCGTCAGGTGCACGTCTTCATACGTCATGCCGCCTTGAGCAGGTGTTAACATTCCCTCCTCCTTAAGTGACGGCTTGTCCCCAAGCTGTTGTTGGTGGAAACCGACGCTTGATATCATTGATCTCCTCCCATGTCACCAGTGAAGAAGATTGCCCCGACCACTGAACTTGCACTTGACAGATAACCGAGGAGTCTTAGGCAATTGTCCTGGACGCCAGATACTGGACTGGCTGCACACTGGCTTCAGGATCAGCAGCAATGTGCTCAATATCATCTTGCAGAATGTCATGAGCAGGAATGTGCCTCTTCAATTGAGACACATGAATGACAAGATGTATCTTTGCTTCAGCCGGCAATTCCAATCTGTAAGCAACAGCTCCCACCCTTGCCAGAACAGTATAAGGGCCATAGAATCTGTAAATGAGCTTATTGTTACCTCTAGGAGCAACAGAGGACTGTATGTATGGCTGCAACTTAAGATAGACTTTGTCTCCCACACTGAATTCCCTTTCAGATCGCCCTTTATCAGCCTGATATTTCATTCTAAGCTGAGCTCACTGAAGCTGATGCTATAATAGATCATGCAACAGATTCTTCTCCAGAAGCCATTGTTCCAAATCTGGACAATGGATTTGAGTAGGTGTTGGAATCCCAAATGTCCTAGGAGCATAACCATACAAAGCCTGGAACGGAGATAGTCCCAGAGCAGAATGGTAATTGGTATTGTACCAATGCTCAGCCAAGCCTAACCACTTGTGCCATTGCTTTAGGCAAGAATGGACACTGCACCTGAGAAAAGTCTCCACACACTGATTTAGCCTCTCAGTTTGACCATCAGTCTAAGGGTGATAAGAAGAACTCATCAATCACTGAGTCTGAGATTTAGTGAACAACTCTTGCCAAAATTGACTTGTAATGATGTTGTCCCTATCAGATACAATCCCTTTAGGCAATCCATGCAGTTTATAGACAGTAGCAAAGAAAACCTCAGCAACTTGCTCAGCAGTAAATGGATGGGCCAAGGCCATAAAGTGAGCATACTTAGTAAACTTATCCACCACCACTAGAATTGTATCAAACTTATTAGACTTGGGCAAACCTTCTATGAAGTCCAGGCACACAATCTTCCAAGCTTGGTCAGGCACAGGTAAGGGCTGTAGCAGCCCAGGAATTTTACAATGCTCCACCTTAGCTTGTTGACACACTGCACAGGCTTGAATAAAGTCTTTGATATCTTGCTTCATGTTTGGCCAAGTAAAAAGTTGCTTGATCTTGTGGTATGTTGGCAGGAACCCAGAATGACCTCCCACAGCACTCTGATGAACAGCCTACAAAATGTGTTGATGAGCCAACTTGTTGGACCCCAACCAGATTCTACCATTCAACCTGATGATGCCTTCATTTACACTGAACTTGAGAAACCACAGGTTCTCCTTCCTTCAATTCAGAGAGTAACTGCTGAGCCTTTTCATCCTCTGCATATCCCATCTTTATCTTGTCTATCCACTCAGGAACCAATGATGACAAAGCACAGACATAAGGTCATGGGGATACCTAGACAATGCATCTGCCACTTTATTAGTTGCACCCTGTTTATAAATGATCTTGTACTGCAGGTCCATGAGCTTGAGAATTGCTTTCATTTGCAATTTGGAAGCCACCCTCTGATCAGACAAATGAGCAAGGCTTCTATGATCAGTCCTGATGATGAACTCTTTATTCTGAAGATAAGCTCTCCATTTCTCCACTGCCAATAATATAGCCAGACACTCCTTTCCATAGGTGGACATTGCCTGGTTCTTAGCACACACAGCTTTACTCAAGAAGGCAATTGGATGATGACCCTGCATAAGAACAGCACCAAATCCCAAATCACTGGCATCTGTCTCCAGTATGAATTGTTGGCTGAAATCTGGTAAAGCCAAGAGAGGGGCAGTGACTAATGCAGTTTTGAGCTACTAAAAAGCCTTTTCTTTCTCAGAAGTCCAAACAAAAGGAAATCCTTTCTTCAACAAATCAGATAAGGGCCTGCTGATCAAACCATAATGCTGAACAAATCTTCTATAATACCCAGCCAAACCCAAAAAGCTTCTCAGGTCTTTGACATTCTTAGGTGTAGGCCAATCCTTGACAGCCTGGATCTTAGAGGATTCAGTCTACACCCCTTGTGCAGAAATGACATGTCCCAGATACTCAACCTGAGTCTGAGCAAAGGAACATTTTGACAACTTGACAAAGAATTTGTTCTCCCTGAGAATGGTCAGAACCTGCTGCAGCAATAGAATATGTTCCTCCAAAGAGTTTGAGTATATCAAAATGTCATCCATGAACACAAGGACTCCTTTCCTGAGCAATGGGGCAAAGACCTGATTCATGATACTCTGGAATGTTGCTGGGGCATTAGTTGGCCCAAATGGCATCACAAGGAACTCATATAAGCCTTCATGAGTTCTGAATGCAGTCTTGTGAGTGTCATCTTTGTCAATACAAATCTGATGATAACCAGATCTGAAATCCAACTTAGTGAACTAGCTAGCTCCAGGAAGTTCATCCAACAACTCTTCTACCACAGGCATTGGATGCTTATTCTTGACTGTCTAAGCATTCAAATGCCTACAGTCTGCACAGAATCTCCAAGTGGCATCCTTCTTCTTGACCAACAGAACTGGAGATGCATATGGGCTAGTGCTTGGTTTGATTATGCCACTGGTCAACATCTCCTTAACCTGTTTTTCTATCTCATCTTTCTGCAAGGGTGAATATCTATAGGGCCTGATGTCACAGGTTTAGCACCTGGAAGCAGATCAATATGATGGTCAAAAGGTCTCCCTGGTGGCAAAGTGGAAGGTGTCTGAAATACATCAGGAAACAGCTTGAGCAATTGCTGTACTGGCTCAGGAATTTCCTCCTCTGTCACAGGAGCCACCACACAATCAGCCATCTCATGCAGAGCCTTCTCTACCTTAGCCACCACCTAAACACAATGAGTCACAGCCTATCTATTCAACAGTCCTTTAAGCTTGTCAGCTGATGCTGCTGAACACTTGGAAGAGTCAGATGTCAGGCCTTGCAAAGTAATTCTTTTACCATCATGAGTCACTCTCATCGTCTTGGTTGCCCAGTGTACCCACATGGGGCTCATAGACTCTAGCCAATCCTGACCCAGCACAATATCAAAACATGTCAAAGGCAGGATACTAGCATCAGAACAAAATGTATGTCCCTGACAAATCCACTGCAATGCTGGAAAACGCTTAGAGCAAATCACTGGGCTACCATCAGCAGTAGTGAACTGGGTGGCAGCACAATCAACTGACTGGATGGTCAACTGCTTACCCAACCTCTCACTGACAAAGGTGGCCACACTACCTGAGTCTACCAGAATCAACACAGGCATCTTACCAATCTGCCCACACAACCTCATAGTGTTTCTCTTCTTCTTCAGCTGAACAGCATCAGAAACACTCATGATAGTGTCAGACTCATCTTCTGGTTGCTCCACACCAGAATCAGAAGCTGGTAACTCCAAGGCATCTAATAGCTCCTCTATGACATGCAGTGGAACCTGTGGAGGACATTTATGGTCTCTGGTCCATTTACCACCACATTTGAAACAAAGATTATTCCTCCTTCTGTAAGCCTTCAGTGAAGCCAACTTATCTTCAGGCTCAGCAGGACTGTCCACAGTTCTTGTACCATCAGAGCTTTGACATAATCCTTATTGTGATGCTTGCCTTTTCCTCTAGCAATCTCAGCCTCTTGCAAAAGAGCCAAGGCATTGGCCGTGTCCACATCCGGTGGCTGATGAAGCACAATAGCTGAACGGATCTCATCTTTCAACCCAGCCAGAAATCGAGTCACAAAATACGTCTCATCATAACTAGAGTTGTACAGAAGCAAACTATGGGAAGCCTTCTCAAAATCCACCACATACTCATCCACCGATTGCAATTGCATCATAGATTCAAACTGCTTGAGGATAAGTGGGTATTGATTTCTGTCAAACCTGTCCATGACGATTTGACATAGATCCTTCCACTCAGTGATCCGACCACGCCTCTCAATAGTATGAAGCCACGTCTTTGCTGGCCCGGTGAAGTTGAGAGCAGCAAACCTCATCTTCAAGCTTGGATGGACAGCATAGACCTCGAAATAGTTGACACAATCACTACGCCATAAGCGTGGTCCGGAACCATCGAACTTTGGAAAATCCAGTTTAGGGAATGGAGGAGGCCATGAGGAACTGTCAGAACACATACCTAGGTCAAAGTGCTGCGGTCGGGCGAACCCGCCGCAGTGCGCGCCACTCCCGTTGGCTCGTTCTGCCTCCCGCGTCGGTGTCGGGGACGAAGAAGCGGGCACGAGATTGAGGTTGAGCCGACGATGTGAGGGTTGTCCGACCTCGGTGGCCGTGACGGGCGGCACGGAACCACCAGCAGGAGCAGGAACTCCTCCATCGGGCTGCAGCGGCAATCCGCCGAGCACCCCGGGTCCCGGCGTAGGTCCTGCGCCCGCGGTGTCGATGGCGTCCATGCGGCGCAGTAGGTTGTCGACGCGGGTCGTCGTAGCCTTCAACGTCTTCATCGCCTCGTCCGACGTCGACTGGAGATCGGCGAGGATCAACTCCGACTCGGCCTGCTGCAACTTGACGCCGTTGACCGCTTCGAGTGTCTTCTTCATCAACTCACGCAAGCCAGAGAGCTCCTTGGCGGTGTCGGAGAAGGCGTCCACCTTCGTCATCATCGCCTCGAACTTGGAGCTCGTCATCCATGGAAGCCGCCATTTGTGCTTGAAGCTTCGTCGGCTTGTGAGGTGGCGCCAGGGCGGATCAGAAAATTTGGGGAAAAGTTTTCTCCACCAAATTACGGGCTCTGAATACCAAATGTTAGGATCTAAGACGATCACCAATGATAACTGGGGTTTAATTCGAGAATACAGCAGGAATTTGGGGAAGAACAACAGGGAATTAGGGTAGAAATCAGAAAGCAGTTTGGGAAATACAGAGGAATTGAGTTGTTCGGAGGTAGAAGATGAATGTCCGGTTTGAAAGCTAACTTGCCCGCCAAGCTGGCCTGGCTACTTATAGTCTATTACACGGCAATTAGGCCGGCCCACAAACATATACTAAATCACGGCCCACACTTGAATGCTTCCCGCTCATCGCCCGCTGTCAGGAAGCCGTCAGGTGCACACCATCTTCATACGTCATGCCGCTGTTGATGTCTATTAAGTGCAACTGAAATAAAGACGGTTCCGCAAGTGCACAGAATATATCATCGTAGCATTTTAACCGGGAGTAATCCAGGTATCGTTATTTATAATTTTACCCTTTGGAAAGGGAATGCCTTGGATAATGAGTGATGAGCAATGCACATGCAATAATGGAGAGCTCAACCTTGTCGTATCGATCATCTCATACGGGGTAAGTGTCACATAAAATATAAGAATGAATGATAAATGACATAAGATAAATGAGAGCATTTAGCCACATAAAATAATAGTAATAAGCCATCTCAACTTAGCACTCTAAGCTTATAACACTAGCATGGACTAGGACAATCTAGGGTATAATCCTATGTTATTCTAACTACAAAGTCAAAGCATACAATGATTAGTGCAAGAACATCTAGCGATCATGGCGGGAAAAGGTTACATCTACGCATAGTGATATTACCAGAGAAGACAAGAGACATAGCAATGACTTCAATGTAATAGGTTTGTTCTGCTAGACCTATACTCGGGAGAAGGGCTACAAAGGACTCAACAGATCTTGTCACTCCCGCGATCTACCTCACGATCCGGAATATAGGGTGCAATCGCGAGATAAATACGGTCTAGGCACCACGCCTACACAATATTTACCACTCACCCATCGATCTAATGAGCAAGCGCTATACGATCCTATGCATAAACATAATTCTAGTCCAACTATGCTAAACATATAATCAAAGTAAACTAAGAACAATATAATTGAGAACATAATCAAATAGAGCAAAGTCAAGTCCGATATAATAGAATAGAATAAAGTACTACTCATAGTATCACGAACAATGATGAATATTACAAGAATGTAGAGGGGAATTACCAAGAACTCCGACAGATTTGGACTTCAAGCTAGGCTTGATTCCCTCTAGATCTATTCCTATGTAGCTATGCTACTAAACTATGGAGCTCTAATTGAGATGGTGGCTCACGGCTTCTCGAATTACGATGAGAGAATGAACTCTTGAATGAATTAGGGTTTCACCCGGGGGCCGGGGGCTCGAATATATAGCCCCCTAGGATGAACCACGGCCCTCGGATCAAACCGACCTAAATGGACGATAATTATTCATCCTCAAAGGCGGTGGAGGCGGGATCCGCGAGACTCGACGTGATTGGCCGGGGGTAGGGAGTCGGCCGACTCCCCCCTGGGCGGCCGGCGCCCCGGCGCGGTGGGCCCCGCTTTTAGGTGTCGCCTTCCGGAGTCTTCTAGATTATACAATTTTACCCGTTCGGTCTTTATCTCTATGTAATCATGACATGTGGGCCTCCTTTGGTTCTCTTTCGATAACCCCCCTGAGAAATAGACAATCACCAAAACTCATGGAATTACATCGGTGTAACCCCTATATCTAACATGTGAACTCATATTAGTCCTTTCTCTTGCTGCGGTGACGGTATAAAATTGATACTTAACGACCGTCAACAAACTCCCCAAGCTTACCGTTTGCTCGTCCCGAGCAAAGATAGACTCGTGATGGATCGGGAGTTGCTACAATGTTTTCACTCTTCACAAGTACACATGCGTTCAAACAAGAACTCTCCTCCGGATTAGAGTGAACTATTCTGACTCAAAACTCACTCATATTACCTTTCACCATGGGGCTTGTAACCGTCACTTGGGTCTTGAGTAGTTGAAAGATAGAACGGTCAAATCAAGCGCCATGTTTCTCGCTCTTTGATCAACTATTATCCCGGAGTTTTTGCAAAGTTTTGAAATAAAACTCAGAGTTCCTTGTATGAACCTTTCAGGTCTCTCATTTGTGGTATTTCTGAATCCTCTCTAAGGCATGAGTAGTGTATGCCTTCTCTCTTCTCTCAGAATATGTGGTATTTGTGGAACTAAGGCATAATGAAAAGTGCCTTCTCTCTCTCACCCCTACTTTCTAATAGGCTTATGTGGAGCTCATAGGTGGGGAGACACTCAAACTCACTTGCATATATTGCACAGTTAAGACATGGATCCAATAGGAACTAAAATAATAATAAAATCATATGTGCATGTGAATGAGGAAATGGAATGGATAATAAGATGATAATAGGATGATGATGGTATGATGGTGATAAGGAAATGATTATGAGGGGTACTCAACTGGTGAACATCTACTTCTACACTCGCTCCTTTGGGGATAACATGACTCCCTTTATTCGGAAACCTTGAAACTTCTTGAAACGAAGGACTTGGCTACTCTTTTCTTTCTTCTTCTTCTTTTTTTTTTCTTTTTTTTAGAGCAATCAACCCTCTGAAAACGAAAATTTAGCAATGGGGAGTATAGAACTCAAAATGGTAATGATTGGAGCTTTTATGTAGGCAATGGAACGGCGATGATTATTTCTAGATGTTCACTCCCAGAATAGGAGTAGAACCTTTCTAGATGAAGTGAAATGAATGGCGTATGTATATGGGGATGGATGGATGGATGGATGCGTACTCCCAGGGTAGGAGCAGCATAAGCGCGTATCTCCAGGGTAGAGACAGCACAATGTGTGGGGGAATGCATACTCCCAGGGTAGGAGCAGCATAGGTGTGTATCTCCAGGGTAGAGATAGCACGATATGTGGTGGATATGGATCTTTATGTGGGTGGTACTTCGAGGAACAGAAGTAGCACAAAATGAATGTAACATTTTATAAAATGGGTGCATGCTTCTGAGGACAGAAGTAGCATAGATCAATGGATGGAGAGCACATAGTATTGACTTTAACTGCATGACTGATTCCTTATGGGTTTTTGACATAACCACACTCAATGCCTATAAAGTCTACACTCAAACCTGCAATATGATCTATATAAACGAGATGGGTTTTCCTAATCTAGTAAGCATGAATATATGGGCATGTGGTAGGAATTTGAACTCTCATCATAAAGGAACTCATCATGCGGGGAATTTAATATTTTCAAAGATAAATTCTCAGAACTCTAGTATCTCTAGGAACAAGATGAATGACTGACTCAAACCTTCCCATATCATACCCGTCAACCACCTAGACTTAGATCAAGTGTTCGCTACCCACAAGTTTCATGTTCAGAGCAAATCTCAAATCTAAACAGTTGTGTCCAAAACTCGGGAGAGTGCAAGGTTGAAAACTAGGTATTTGAAAGGAATTACAGCAGAGCAACTATTCATCATCTCCATGTAGAGTTTATTCTAGGGATCAATTCAAAGACAGATTGCAAGAGCTCTCCAAAAGATAAATAAGGAAATCTTTCTGGGTTTCTATGATTATGCATCTCTTTTTTTTAGTTGTTTTAACATAGCACACTTTAATAAGGCATACATAGATAAGTTGGAAACACTTAGCTTGGTATACGGGGATGCTCTCCCCAAGCTGGATGTTGACATAGTCTGTGAGGTTGCGACGGGCAATGAAGCGTTCTAGTCCTCCGAGTGTCGTAGATGGTTCTTTGTTGGAGCAGCGTTCAATTGTCGCGGGCGGCACTCGACGAGGGGCTGGATGTCTTTACGCTGTTAGCTCTTCTTGATCCTTGATGTTACGTGAAGCTCAAATATACAACAAAGCTTGTGGAACTAATTAAGCATTAGTCATAAAACCTCTAGACCTTGGTTGTCTAGAACTTTCTTAACTTAGACTTGTTCTAACGGGATCACAAGAAATATTTTTATCTTTTTATTATTTAAGGAATGCGAGACGGGAAAAGATAAATATCTTTGAGAAATTATTTTTGTGCCACCACGGTGAATGATTATCCACATGGGGCTTAATGATTTTCTGGATGCAAATGCACAACATCTTTATTTTCTTTCTAATACAAAGATAAAAGAGTAAAGATGCAAATACGATGCTAGTGGGAAAATAAATATGCTAGGAAAAAAATGCAATGCTGAGAAGTAATTGCTGATAAATACCAAGTTACCTCCTGGCGCGGTATTCGGTGGTTTTAAGTCCTCCGAACAGGACTTGTCATGTTCGCTCATTTTTCAAGGGGCGCATTGGCTGGCGCCTCGGATGATGTCGCCTCGTGTGTAGGAATTGATTCTGATTTAGCTTTTACCTTCCACACCTTCTTTGTTGGAGAGGATGACCTTGAGGAGGAAGCTTCTTGGGTCACTTGTTTTTCTTACGGTATCACCTCTTCGGGTTCTTCTATAATGTTCTTCTCTTACAGGTATCGATCTTCATATCTAGACACTTCTCCCTCATAGTCGGCCCATCCATACGTAGTGATGTTCTTCTTGTTACGGTGGCCAGATGCGCTGCCTTCTCCTTGCTCTGTTCTTCTTTGGCTCCTCAGTGATTATATAATTATTGTTGAAGTAGTGGTGTACCTTCTCAGTGGGAAAGTGGAAATAGATCTCTCCTGTTCCAATATAGACGATAGCTCTGGTGGTGTTCAAGAATGGTCTTCCTAGGATGATTGGAGGATCGTAGTCATCTCCCATATCGATGACTAGGAAATCTGTAGGGACATAATGGTCATCTATCTGAATGAGGACATCCTTCACTTCTCCTTCGACGAAGCGGAATGTACGATACGCCATCTGTTTGTGCATAGGTGGGCTCCAAAGGCATAGTGCCATATAGATACTCATAGGTTACCTTGGCCATAATGTTGACGCCCGATCCGGTGTCACGAGACGGCTTTATTGAAAGAGCTTGTTGATGGAGCATTGAATGGTTGGGACACTGGGTCATCCTTCTTGATTAGACGTGGGGATCTGAGTAAGTGGTCATGCTCCTTGTGGACTGCAGTGACCATCCTTACTATCTCCGTCTTCTTGGTCTTCTTATTCTTGTTCTTGCTCTTCTTAGTGGACTCTTCTTCTTCTCCTTTGTTACGTTGATGAGGGTGTGCTTGGAGGCTGCGGCACTGTTCTTGAAGAAGAAGGTTTCTCTCTTGCCCTTGATGTTGAAGATGATCTTGGCGGTGTTGGCATACATGATGGCTCCGGCGGTGTTCAGAATGGTCGTCCCATAATGATAGGGGACCTTTCATCACTGCCCGTATCCACTACCATGAAATCTGCAAGGACATACGAGTTGCCCACTCGTACACATATATCTTCTAGTAGTCCCAAAGGAACACGGAGTGGCTGATCTGCAAGCTGCAAACACATGGTTGTGTATGCTAAGGGGCATCTGAATAGCTTCTCATATATCACCCTTGGCATGATGTTCATGCTTGCACCGAAGTCACAGATTGCTTCATTAAAGTTGGTACTTCCAATGGAGATTGGAATGACTGGTCTCCCTGGATCACCCTTCTTGATTGGCAGAGTTGAGTCAATCCATGATCCTTTCGATGGGTCATTCTAGCTATCTTCTACATTGAATATATCAACAAGATTTGCGGTTTCGAGCTCTTCGGGTTGTCTGCGGTTTACCTTGACCGAGTGGAGGGAGCAAGATTGACAAGGCATTTGTACTGCGACTCAAGTATCTTGTTGAAGTTGGCGACTCTTGATGGCATTGGAAAAGCCATCCATTCTGTTGCTAAGTGTCTCTAGGACCTTGTCATTTGATGTCGGCTTCCCAGACAGTTGTCCATCATCTTGCCTTGATTCGGCACTAACTCTCTCAAAGGCGGCTGGTTGTAATTATTGTAGGAGGAGTTGTTACCTTGATAGTTGCTGAGTAGTTAGGCCTCTCTGCTGATTCCAACCTTGATTCTATGCGAGGACGATAGTAATTATTATTGTTGTTGTTGTTGAGGTAGTTCACATCCTCCTTCGGCTACGGGCGGTTAGCACTGTGTGCCCGGTCTCTCCACACTCTTCACATGTCATGCGAGCATCATGTATGTGCATGACTTCTTTCTTCTGCGGGGGCTCTCTCATCGAGCCTCTTCATTAGCGAGATCCATTTTGGTAGACGGCATGTCTACCTCCTTGTGCCAGTGCATTCCTCGTCCTCTCTTGCGGGTCGAGTTCTTTCTTCACTCCAACCTTGGTTGGATGCCATCTTCTCCACAAGAGCTGTGGCTGAGGGATAGTGAGTGATAAGAATGCACCTCCGGCAGCGGCATCCATCGTCTCACGTGTCTTTGTTGCTAAGCCCATGGTAGAATACGCATAAGCGGCCAATTCTCCATGCCATGATGAGGACACTCGAGGATGTAATCTTGAAAGCGCTCCCAAGCTTCTAGGACAATCTCATCATGGTGTTCTTTGAAAGCTTGATATCTTCCCACGAAGAGCATTTGTCTTGCCCATGGGAAAGAACTTCACCAAGAAATTGGTGGAACATAGTGCCCACGTAGTATTCTTCTCCTTATTGGCGTAGAACCTTTGCTTCTCTCTCCCCAAGAGTGAGAATGGGAAGAGGCGAAGTAGTATAGCATCTTTGGGGACATCCTTGATAGTGAATGTGTTACAAATCTCGAGAAAGTGTTGGAGATGAGCACTAGCATCTTCATGGGCCTTCCCTGAAGCTGTCTTGCTTGCACCATGTTGATCGGCGCGGACTTGAGCTCAAAAGCTCCTTCGATGTCTTGGTGGTCCGTACGAATGTTGTCCGTAGTTGGAGTGAGAACTCGCGGAGTGACTTGTTCGCCATGGCTTCAAACTGGTGTCAAGTCTCGAACGAAAGGTCGACTTTACGCTTCGACCAACTTCCAAGTTGAGTTGATGACGATGATTGATTGGTCTTCTTCAACTCCGCTTCGGCCTTCCGAATAAAGCTTCGGATCGTCAATATAATTATCGGGAAGAATTGTCTTTCTCGTACATTACCCTGCATAAGATATAAAATAGACGAAAGACAAAGGTAAGGCTGTATGAGTAGAGAATGGTGACAGTGCTCAATCTCATTATGTAGTGCAATGCTGCTCATTATCCATTGGCTTTCAACCTTCCCCGGCAATGGCGCCAAAAATGCTTGTTGATGTCTATTAAGTGCAACTGAAATAAAGAAGGTTCATAGCGCCTGAATATATTATCGTAGCATTTTAACAGGGAGTAATCCAGGTATCATTATTTATAATTTTACCATTTTGGGAAGGGAATGCCTTGGATAATGAGTGATGAGCAATGCACATGCAATAATGGAGAGCTCAACCTTGTATGCGTATCGATCATCTCATACGGGGTAATTGTCACATAAAATATAAGAATGAATGATAAATGACATAAGATAAATGAGAGCATTTAGCCACATAAAATAATAGTAATAAGCCATCTCAACTTAGCACTCTAAGCTTATAACACTAGCATGGACTAGGACGATCTAGGGTATAATCCTATGTTATTCTAACTACAAAGTCAAAGCATACAATGATTAGTGCAAGAACATCTAGCAATCATGGCGGGAAAAGGTTCCATCTACGCATAGTGATATTACCAGAGAAGACAAGAGACATAGCAATGACTTCAATGTAATAGGTTTGTTACGCTAGACCTATACTCGGGAGAAGGGCTACAAAGGACTCAACGGGGACTGTCACTCCCGCGATCTACCTCACGATCCGGAATATAGGGTGCAATCGCGAGATAAATACGGTCTAGGCACCACGCCTACACAATATTTACCACTCACCCATTGATCTAATGAGCAAGCGCTATACGATCCTATGCATAAACATAATTCTAGTCCAACTATGCTAAACATATAATCAAAGTAAACTAAGAACAATATAATTGAGAACATAATCAAATAGAGCAAAGTCAAGTCGATATAATAGAATAGAATAAAGTACTACTCATAGTATCACGAACAATGATGAATATTACAAGAATGTAGAGGGAAATTACCAAGAACTCCGACAGATCCGGACTCCAAGCTAGGCTTGATTCCCTCTAGATCTATTCCTATGTAGCTATGCTACTAAACTATGGAGCTCTAATTGAGATGGTGGCTCTGGCTTCTCACGAATTCGATGAGAGAATGAACTCTTGAATGAATTAGGGTTTCACCCGGGGCCGGGGGCTCGAATATATAGCCCCCTAGGATGAACCACGGCCCTCGGATCAAACCGACCTAAATGGACGATAATTATTCATCCTCAAAGGCGGTGGAGGCGGGATCCGCGAGACTCGACGTGATTGGGCTGGGGTGGGGAGTCGGCCGACTCCCCCTTGGGCGGCCGGCGCGGCTTGCCCGGGTGGGCCCCGCTTTCTGGGTGTCGCCTTCGGAGTCTTCAAGATTATACAATTTTACCCGTTTGGTCTTTATCTCTATGTAATCATGACATGTGGGCCTCCTTTGGTTCTCTTTCTGATAACCCCCTACAGAAATAGACAATCACCAAAACTCGTGGAATTCTGTTAGTGTAACCCCTATATCTAACATGTGAACTCATATTAGTCCTTTCTCTTGCTGCGGTGACGGTATAAAATTGATACTTAACGACCGTCAACAGCCGCCTTGAGCAGGTGTTAACAGGATGCTACCTATGGTGCATCATCTTCAGCATCAGTAGCATCACATGAAGCTAACAACTTCCTTCCTCTTATAGACTGCTTGCAGGAAGTGATGCCAACTGCGGATCAGCATTTAGAAGTTAATGGTGGTGACAACATAATTGTAGCAATGAGATATTCAGATCCAGTCACTGCTCCCATCCTAATAGTAAAAAATCAACTTAGCAATAGAACATTCAGAAGTAACTCTTGAAAACAAAAGCATATATTTGCAAGTAGAGGCAGCAGTGACACCTCCAGCAATTCAACGATGAGTAACGTGTGAAATTCTTCTTATAAAAAATGAGGCAAGTATTTTGGAATGGAGAAAGTACATCAATTAAAGATCATCGACAATTTACAATCCCACTGCTATGACCAAATTTTCAATTGAAGTACACCATGCAATCGCTCGACCGAATGAATTGGCAAAATCGATCGAGTGAATTTCAGAAGTAGCAAATCAAGCTGACGAGCTTATCTCATCTATAGCAGGACTGAAGTAAAACACCTTTCATTTGTAGTATAGTATCTAAAATTGTGCATTTGGCTCCAGCAACAAATTGACCAATGATGAGGTTGCATTAACAACACGCCAACAGTACAACACATCAATAGCAAATTGTGCACAGATCACAAATCTCGGAGTTCAGTAAAAATGAGAGGAGTGTTGCAATTTTTTTCATAGTACTCTCTGAACAAGGGAATAGTGCATAGCAAAAGACAAAGTGAAGATCACCTCTTGAGCTTAGTTGCTGCAGCAATCCTACTCTCTTCCACCTTACATCTTATACTTTCAAAAGCTTCACAGTACAATAATTAGAATCAGATAAAGCAATTCATATTCAGTGGCAAAACAAGATAGCCAAATCCAGTAGCATATATTAACACGACCCTGGAAAAATCAAAAAGCATGTATGGCATCTACAATAAGTTGAAAGTTTGGAGCTCGAAACAAAAGGCAAGAGAAATTCAGATACCATTACTCTCCAAGTAACATCTCACTACCTCATTTAGCTGTGAGAGAATGTCTGCAAGTGCCTCTCTAGTCTCAACAGCTCTGCAAGAGGTTGATTGATGCCATTCTTGTAAAGGGCAGTAGGATGAAATCTGCATTTCATGAAGTGTGCATTACCGTTTTTGATTAGTAGTGCATATGTGCTCTAAATGAGAAGTTATTTCTCCTCTCCATAAAAGAACAATTGGAGATATACTTATTTCTTATTTCAAAGGAAGGACATAATCTGCAGGCAGAGTAATGGATCTGCACATATACCATTGAATTTCTGGAGGATGTTGCAACAGCACATCTCACTTGGGATTCCCGCGGAGAAGGACAGCAGCTCGTCGCAGATTCGTTGAGGGCCGGATGGGGCAGCATCTCCTCCCGCTCGACCTGGTGAGGTTGTAGCAGCTGCAGTGGTATGCCTATGCAAGCTAGCGAGAATCAAAACTTTGGGCTTGAGGATGGGGCCGTTGTGTATGGAGGAAGGTACCTGCGATTGCTGGAACTTGGCGGTGGTGATGGCCGAAGGCGGCGGGGCCTTCACGATGAAGTTATCGTCGACGGTGTTCAAGCATCTGCTCCATAGCTCCTGTGCGCCTCTGCGTCCACGCGTGGCATCCGGCTGTCGCGGCCCTATCGCCTCCCAGCCCTCATGTGCGACCTTGCGGCCCTGGGGAGGATTCGCCGCCGGTTGGGGCAGGGTGGGATCGCCCAGAAGATGCACCGCGAGCGCCCCACACGTCGTGCTCTTCGCCCAAACCCAAGGCACGGGCGCAAGGGAACCGCTGCCGCCATATCCTGATCCTGCCTCACGCGTTCTACTTCTAGACTGCGAGAGTGTAAAAATCGAGGCAGAGGGAGAAGGTGGACTGGGATTCACGCCCGTGCCGGCACCTAGTGTAGTGGAGCCGTGGAGCGCACGACCGCACGCCAGTGGTGGTGCGGGCACCCGACGGCCAGTGAGGAGGGAAGTCAGCGTAGTGACGGCCAACGGCCAGCGAACCGTGCGCCGTCGCTGCTGTGGTGATCGTGGCAGCTGCCTCGCGTTTGTTTCAATGGCAAATTTCACCGCACAGTTTTCAAAACATAAAATTTTGATGTGAAACGACTCTCTCTCAATGCATAGTTTTATTGCACAGTTTCACATATTTAAAGTTTCTATGGGTCTACCGTTGTCTCTCTCTTCTCTCTTCCACCAATATCCTTCTTCCATGCATGCGGATGAAATGAAATAACACTATTATTGGGGGTTTCACACACTTTCCAATGTTTTGGAAACACCGCTATATAGTTTCACCATGGTGAAACGAATTCCTTCTCTCTCCTCCCAATTTCATGCAATTTTATGCAAATTCTGACATGGCAGTCTATTTAATGTGCATGACACTCCCGTGAAACCTCCATTGAGATTGGCCTTAGTTTGACTTTGCATTGTGGGTAAGAGTGAGATTGCAGACTTCTTACTCTTTTAGAAAAATCACATTATAGTAGAGATTTAGCCACAAGCTACAGAAGGGTGTCTTACACATCAAAAAGACAATGGGTCAAAATACAGAAATATCCAATCTTAGGATTCCATGCCGTCACATGTAAAGTATGAGCCAAAGTACATGTTGATTAATGCATGCATCATCTTGAAACCAAAATGAAATAGGTAACAGGTCCATGTTTGTTCCAGTTCCAATTAAATAGAGAAAATGCAATAAACAATACACATGAAAAATGGTTTATCTGACCTTAGCAATACAAAATACCTGATTTGTTCTTGCAGTAAGCTCGTAGCTCCAAGTCATGATGCAAGGATCTTCACTACAAGATTCTAACTGAGTATCACCTCAGATTTATGGCCATCTATTAGCACCCCAAGGAAAACTTTAGCATGTACAACTAAAACATTTCAAATGATTTTGTCCACAGGCTACACCAAACCACCTCCGCTCCCAGGCCCCGTCCGGTGATTTGCAAGCCCGGCGTCAATCACGATTCCAGGCTTCCAACAATCAAGCTCCTTCCAAATCAACAAAATTACAAATCTAAATAGTACCTCTCTGTGAATTAGGCAAGAAAAATCTCTCGCTCCCTCCTTCCTCGTCCACAAAAACCACATTGTGATCTGGCGCACTACCTCCTCGTCTGACGTTGTTGCCGTCCTCGGGCCAGCCAACATAGTGAAAAGCCCTAGTTTGGTTTTGGTTAATTGATGAAACCCTAGAACTAACCTTCCGTGCTAAGTGGTCGATTTAGCTAAGGTGTTCCTAGCCAAGAAGAGGAGCAAGAAGATCATGGTGGTTTGAGGTTGGAGATCCAAAAGATGATCAAGTGCTCAAGCCTTGGTGGATGATGGATTGGAAAAGCAAAATGGGCTTAAGACAAAGGTATGAAGCAATAGAGCCATTTTGTTTTGCACTCCAAACACTATAGAGGATATGAGTGATTTAGGATGCTCCTTCCAAAGCTTTGGCAGTAGCGCAGTGGATCGGTGATGTCCACTGGCGTCATACGGAAGAGAGGTCAGTCCGATGGCCAGCGTTGGGTATTGTTCGACAGGCATAGCACTCTTTGGACCCTCTCTAGTGTCCGTCGGACGGAGCGTACAGTGTACAACGTTGCAGATTCAAACTAGAAGATTGGCGCGCAACGGCAAAATCAACGAGGACATGACGCGTGATGTCAGACGGGCGCGGCTGCATCCGACGGTCGGCGTTGGTGGATGTCCGATGCATCTGGACCTCATTGGACTTTGTCTGGGGGGGCGTCGGAAAGTGGACTGGCCTATATCCGATGATGGGTGTCCGACGCCAAAGTTGGCGCCAATAGCTCAATGCAAACGGTCACCTGGACACGTGGCGGCTTCGTAGAGGACAGGGGCATCGGATGGAGGGCGTCGAACATATCTAATGCTTGGTGAACTTGCGTCCGATGGAGGACACGTGGCGACTTCATAGAGGATAGGGCATCGGATGGAGGGCATCAGGAATTTAAGAGGGGCCTCACCCCCTCTATAAATATGTTGGTGGCCTGGCTTGGCTACCTCTCTTGCATATTTTCATTGGTAAAAATTCTTGATTGAGTTGAGCCCTCCCCTCCCAGCCATCTCTCTTGCTTCATTGATTGATTCGAAGTGCAATTGAGTGATCCAAAGTGCATTACATAGCCTGAAAGCATCTAGTGGCACATGTGGATAGATTGGTCGGTGGATTTCGTGTTACTCTTGGAGGGTACCTACTCCTAGCCGGCTTGGAGGTCGTTTGGTGGATTGGCGAGGGTGGAGATTGTTCTCGGCCATCACTGGATCGATTGTGAGAGATTTTTGTGCTTTCCTCGGTGGAGTACCAAAAGCAACTCTAGTGGAATCATGTCATTGAGCTACCTCACTTGAGCATGGTGTCTTGCGGTGTCTTTGTGGGGTGTTGGCTTGAGGGCCTTCATCCGAAGAATTACCAACCAAAGAATTACCAACCAACCTAGGTGTTGGTCGACACAATGGGGATGTAGCTTGCTGATGCGCAAGTTAACCTCGGGAGAAAAACATTATGTCACCTTTGTCTCCTAGTGATTGCCTTCACTCTCTTATTGTTGATTGATTGATTTTCTCTTCTCATTGATTGGATTATCTACTCTTCAACATCAGCATAAAAATCATCATCTCCTCCCTCCTCTAGCTTATCTTTTATATCCTCTTGAGTAGTTTAAGTTTGTTTCCTATCTTGGTCATCTTGCTAGTTCTTTGTGTATCTAGATTGTTTCTTTAGCTTTGTGTAAAATAGATACTAGGACACTAG
Organism: Themeda triandra; assembly: GCA_018135685.1. Taxonomy (NCBI): domain Eukaryota; kingdom Viridiplantae; phylum Streptophyta; class Magnoliopsida; order Poales; family Poaceae; genus Themeda; species Themeda triandra. The sequence continues at coordinate 268,345 of JAENPR010000560.1, forward strand.
AATTTGGCTCATATACGCTATAAAAATGGATGTTGAGCTATGTAGTGGAGAAGGTATCACTATCAGAAAAAACACTCTCCACTGAAGATAAAGCACAAGGATGAGAGAGCTCTAGTGTAGTAGCTAGGCTAGTAGTGAGAATAGAGTTAGAGTGGAGCTCCTCTCGGAGCCTCGAAGAGTCTTCTGGGTCTGGTATAGCTCTTTTGTACCATAGTCTTAACTAGACTGTATAGTTTAGTTCCACTTTTATTTTGGCTAGCCAATGCAATTAGTTTTAGAAAGTACTATTCACCCATCTCTGCATCTCAACCCTACACTGGATAGGAGTAGAAGTACGTACTATTTGAGTGGTTGTGTGCCTTGTGCCCCTCTCTATGTCTTGTAGTATACACTTCTACATTCAACAAAGATATCCATGGGGGCACATGCCCTTAAGGTCAAAACGAATTGCCTCCTCGATAGTCAATACATTGCCATTTTGATTACTCAAGAGACAACCCTATCTTTAGTTATCCTGGGTGGTTTTATCAAATCAGACATTGCTATTAGGAAGGACCTTATGTCGCTGCTTGTTCTATTTAGAATCCTAGCTACTGAGCAAGAGATAGCACCTACACGTATATTTTAAAAAATACATGCAATCCTACTAAGTAATTTAACTACAGTGGAGATGTTTAGAATTCTTATGTATTTATATGAAGACAAGATATTTAAATCTATCAAGATGACAAATGATCTAGAAGATTTTTTGTAATTTACTTATAATAGTAGCATAAATTGTCACAATTTACGCTTGCAAATATAGAGCATTACATTATGTTAATTTTTATAGTACCGGGGTAAATAGCACAAATATCAATTTAGAGTTATCTTAGGTTAATTACCATGATGATAAAGTGCTAATTTGGATTAAGTTTTACAAGCATCCATCAAAGTTCACAAAAGAGAATCCTGTAACTATGATTTTCTTAGATTTAGGGTTACTATTTGATTTTGTAATAGAAAAGGTGATAATTTTCTCTTGCCACTATGTTTCATTCCTAATAATAGGGTGCATGTTTAGTTTAGATGTAAACTTAGGCGATTATTTCAACTAATATCTATCTTGGCAAGAGCAGAAAGGTTTTAAGTGTTATTTTAGTTGAACTTCATAATTGCAAAATATATAATTTAGATGCCATATCCAATTGATGGCCTATTACTTTGTTTTCTAGAAATAAAAAATCTAGGATTCATGTATTTGGTAGTTCGATTATACCATTCCATCTGTTACCGAGATTAGTGATGTTGGGATCTATTTAAGGTAACCAAAACTCAGTTCATGCATGACATCAGCTTTAAAACTGGTGTTCACTATCTATGATGACACCAAGAAGCATCTACTCAATTTGTTGCCTTTGTCGTTATGGAAATGTGTTCACTACCTATGAAGACACCAAGAAGCATCTACTAAATATGTTCCCTTTGTTGTTATGGAATTTTATGATGCAGCTGCTACATATGGCGAATCTACCATCAAGGCAGGGGGCCCAAGCCCCCCCCCCCCCCACCCACCCACCCACCCACACCCATCCACCGAAAGCGGTCACACCCATATCATGCATCGTCCCTCCTCAATCCCTCCTAGAAATTTTAGCCATCTCACAAAAACTTAAACCATGTGAGCAAAATTAGGAGGAATGGAGGTTGAAGACAGTGGTAGACGAGGAACACATTTTTTGTTCCGTCTTCTTGGGCCTATTTTAAGCCATGCATTGTGTCTAAGTGGAGACCCCAAGTAGTGGAGTGGATCTTTTTTTTTTTCTTTTGACAGGAAGTTAAATTATAAATTGTATATAGTTCAAAACAATCACAAGCTTGTGTTGGTGAGGCGGCGGACATGGACAGTGGAGGGCTGGCTGAGCGGGGGACGTTCGTGCATGTGTTTTCGAGTGTGGGGGGCGCGTGCGTTAGTGTTTCTGAGCGTGGGGCTGCACGGGTCCGTGCGTTCTCGCGGGGTGGTGGGCCGGGCTCGAGCGTTCTACGCGTAGAACGTTCGGTTGCTAGTGCGACCCGTGCTCACGGTTATCTTCTTGTACTACAGTAGTAATAGTTCGTAGTACATTAATCCTCTAATAAAAATACGTATGCCATGCACTAGCACTCCCTCCTCCGTTCCTAATTATAATGTCTAAAGGTAGTATATGGCAATTATTTTTTGGTCTGCAATTAAACTGAGGGTTGTAGGTGTTCTTGTTATGTTGTGGCATTATTTTCCTTGTAATTAAATCGAGCTAAATAATATTAGCAGTTCATTTGACCTTATATATGACTGCATTTGTTGTTTCAGGGCATCTTTGTACTAGAGTTCTAAACAAAATTGATGCTCAGTTGCTGGGGTCGAGGTGTCTGATGACAGCCAGCAGGTTCTGAGCATGAGGATACTATCTAATTATTGAAACAACACAACTCAATAAATAAAGTGATGCTGCTCCTACTCAACATGATGAGACGGATCTGTGCATATCTACAATCTACTTATTCAATAATAATCTATGCTGCTCATGGAATCAAGTAAATAGCAGCATATAATATTGTTGGTCATGGAAGACTTCCCTTTTTAATATTAGTATAGATTTGTTTACACATGACATCTATTTTTATGTTAACTATTATAGGTGTGCATTGGGATCTCCTCCACCAGTGAGTGATCTATCAGCCTAGCTGGGCCGCACTAGTTGGATTCAATTTCGACATTGGCAAGACATGTGCATGCTAATGTTATGGTGGCTAGCCAACCAAACCCAAAAATGATTTGTCAGAGCAAAGCCAAATCTTATCTAGCTAGTAATGATGCTTATTTGCTTCCCCGTGCAATTATTTATACCAAAATGTGGACCAGTGGATGGAACTACATTATTTCTACATAGCGCGCAAAGTACTTGGTTCAAACAAAAATATTTTAGATAACACTTCAAAATTGTTATTAGATGTGTAAAGTTGAGTGGAACCTCTGTAAATGTGTAGTTTTACAGTACTGTATGCTACCTACCACTACCCCAGTCCAGTTTTTTCCTGACGGCTTGTTCCGTCAGGAAAAACCATGAAAACCGTCAGGAAAGAGTATCCGTGACGGTTACCGTCAGGGATTACCCGTCAGGAGAAAATCGACACGGAAAGTCATGTTTCCCTGACGGTAACCCGTCACAGACTAGTTACTGACGGTCTCAACCGTCAGGGAAAGTGTCCGCCGTCGGTTTTCTCGCCACCGTCATAGGAAAACCTTCCCCGTCAGTTACTAACCGTCAGGGAAAGTGTACAGCTTTCCCGTCGGTTAGTAACTGTCAGGAGAAACATATGATCTTTCCTGTCGGTTGCTAACCGTCAGGGAATGAAAATTCTGGTTTAAAAAAAAAAGACAATTCGATATACAGAAACCATCATTAACCATATATAATTGTTACATAGGACAAAGTAACCATCACAAATGGAAAATGTTACACTTGGGAGTCTTGGTACATAACCATATATATAATTGTACATAGGACAAATAGTACAAATGTTCAACAAATCAATCTTAAGCTACATCTACTTGTAAAATGGCAACAGCCAACCAGAAGATAGCATTGGCCGCTGGATAAGATAGGAAGTAAGCAGAACATTGCCTCACCAATCAGCAAGTGATCTTTACTGCTATGCATACTAAGTCCTACAAAAAGTGCATTATCTCAATGGATCTGCCAGATCCTTGCTTGCAATGGCATGAATGACAAGTGCAAGTGTGCAACTCACCAGCTTGCGTAGGGAGAGGACAACTGGGGTTGCAGACCTTGGTGACTGCAGGCACCAGCAGAAGGCGCACATGCAAATAAATCCCTGGTGTAAAGGAATCCATCCAAAAAGATAAAACTTAATCTGATTGAAAAATTAAGTTACACAATTCTCACAAAAATGGTAGACAAAAAACTGAATATGATAACATGGCCGCCTCAAAAACACTTGGCTAGTACGAATTGACCATTAATTGTCAGGAAGAGAGTTCACTACTGCAAGATCTCTCAGCTGCCTATGGTCATGACTAAGTTCTTGTACACACTAATTTTTAGTTTAGTTGCTTCCAACTACTGCAAGCAGTTTCCCGAGTATTTTTAGAACCAAAAGTGCACAGATTTAGATAACTAAATGTTCAGAGAGATAACTAAATGTTCAGAGAGATAGTAACTAAATGTTCAGAGAGATAACTAACCAGCACAGTGTTTAGGATCTGAGGACTGCAGGATGGAAGCTTGCAGAACAGTAGGGATTGCTCTCAATCTGCGGTAGTGAACAAAGTGACCTGATACTATATTAGGTTCATTCATGCATGCTGTACAACATATTTGATACAAGTTTCAGTATTCATTGACATTGGGATTATTTAGTAACTTTGACTACTATACTGCAGCTATTCAGCTACTACTACTACAGAGGACATTATTAGATGTATAACAACCAGTACAGATCTAATCACAGTAGAGATCCAGTTGGGTGCTGCCTAGAATATTTAGATGGCGTTTTATTATCCAAAAGACAAGCAAAAAAGTATTTGCTCAAGTTAAAATATTCAGCAAAAAGAAATTGACAGGTGCTACATATACAACCAAATATTTCCGTAAGCTATATTAATTTATCACAAAAATCAATCCTTGCATCCACAATCCATCCATGCTAAACCTCAGGTTCACAACTATGCACCATAACCAGCATCCACGAAGGCACATCACAGCTACGCAAGCACATCAGCACTGGCAAAATAGCACGACATCTCGACAGATCGACTGAAACAACACTATCAATCGCCGGAAGGCAATCAATACGACTACAACAGTGCATATGGAAAAAAGAGGAATGAACATTATAACCCTAGATCCCCAAATTACAAAACCTAACCAAGACATTTTAATCTATTCATCCATCCACATCCATCAGACGGAGACAACGTAGGGGCTTACCACTGCAGAATGGAGAAGCATAGCATGACGAGCACGGCGACCATTCAGCTCGGAGGGGCCGCGAGGGAGCGCCGCCACGACTGAGATGGCCGGATGTTGGCTGCCGCTGCTGTGGGACCGCGCCGCGCCCCTGCGGCGCTGCTGCAGGAGCACGCGAGGGAGAAGACGCCACTGCTCTGGGGACGCGCCGCCGTCGAGAGGGACGGAGGCAGGCCCGCGCTGCTGAGGGGCCGTGCCACGCCACGGCGGCGTTGCAGCGGCGCGCGCAGCAGCGCCCTGCAGGGCCGCGCCGCCGGCGGAGGGCGCACGCGGGCGGCGCTCCGGCGGTGTGGCTTCGCAGCCGGTGGAGGTTGCAGGAGTGCTGGAGGCCGCCGTGCTGTGCTCGCCGTCGCCGCCATCTGACGAGAGAGAGAGAGGAGAGAGAAAGAGGAAAGAATTCTGTGGACGGGAGAGCCTGGGTTGGTGAGGTGAGGATAAGGCCCCGAAATTTTTCACCACGCGCGCCCGTCCATTCGCGCCCCACCACTCACTTACGCGTGGGCCATGCAGAGAGTGGAGGCCGCAAGTTTGGTTTTGGTTGGGCGCCATCGAGTTCACGTCAGGGAACAGAGGGTGCTCGTGACGGGAGGTGCCCAGCCGGCGGGATTGCTTTTGGCCGTAGGGAAAGAAATGATCTGGGGTAGTGTACATCTAATTTGTACTTTCATAAATTGTTAAATCCACAATTTTTTTTCTTCTTAATTTTAACATCTACCTTTAGTTCAACCCAAATTTAGTCATATTCATATATATTCTAAATAAACATATTGGTACATAATTCGTCACCTCATTTCTAAACAGATGTTTACACATTGATGAAGTGCTCACTATTACTTGGTCGTTTCCTTTTTGATCTCCCAACAATTATTAATATTGAAGTGCTATTATTTAGTACAAAAGGGGGCTAGATGAGTCCATATAGGAGTATCAATAAGTCTTATATTGTCTTAAAAGTTCATCATGGTAGACAGCAGAATCATGTCATTATTAGGACCAATACAAACAGGAAAGATGTGTAGGGAATCCATAGAAGAATACCATTGGCAGACAACTTCACCTTTTTCCACACCAAAAGGAGGCTAACCAAATCTCCACACACATCATTACTACAGACAATAATCCATGTTGGAATAAAACTTAATTAGCCAGTTAAAAAATTATATCTTTATGTAGTGACAAGATCTCATTGGAACGAGTTCTTCTACTGCCTCAAATATATTGAGCTGAAATCCCCCACGCACCATCTCAAATGCCTACTTTGGCTACATGTTAAGATACACAATTACTTAATATATAACAACAATAATGCATCATTTGATTTGACCTGAAAGCTCTCAAGGAATCACGATATACAATAACAATCTAATCTTTTCATAACTCGAGTGAAAGAGAAAAGAATATAATATTTGCCTTTGACAATCATCATATATATAGATATAGTTAGGGAAGGAATCAGTTGTTTCGTTCGTGTATGATAGAGCAAATGCTCAGTTTACACCCTCGCGCTGCCGTCATCGCTGTCGTGTATCAAAATTATGGACCTGATCGAACGCACGCAATGCATGGGAAATAATTAATATTATTGCATTGGGTAGTATCATATCAACAAAAATGAGCTATATACGCGTGCGTGCATGTGCAGCTTACGTATACACGCCTTTCACAAAGTGACAAAAGAAACACCATTCAACGCCACAATCCTTCGCCTTCGCGAGAAGGGAAGTTAGGGTTTGGGGCCGCCGCCGCCGCCACCACCACCGCCTGCGGCCCCCGTTCCCTCGCCTCCGGCCTCGCTGCCGGCGGTGACGCGGAGCGGGGGTCCGCCTCATTTTCCAGTTTTCCTGTTTTTTCATAGGGTCTTAATCGAGTCCTTGGTCTAGAGTTTGCTCGCCGTCGATGTTCGGCGGCGGAGTTAAGATTGGTCGGAGGAGCGTGGCTCCTTTGCGACTTCGTCTTCCTGGCGACGCCGGCGATGCGGAAGCGGCGGCGGCGCAGAGGAATAATTTCTCCCAGGCTCTTCCGTTCTCCGATGGCGATCTACTCCGACGTCAACGGAGATGCTGGGGAGAACTCTCTTGGAGTCGAGGGTTGGCGCAACGTTGTCTTCGTCAGGTGATGATGCTGTTGACCCTGTTAATCTCGAGGAACATGTTTGGTGGAAACCTGAGCATTGCTCGGGTTGCCGACGATGGAATCGAAGGATGCGTCGTGGGTACAGGAGTTGGCCGATGCGCCTGGGAGGCAACGTCGGCTGATTCGCCCAGAAGTAAGTCCTCCTCTGCGGCCTCCACCCTGTGGAGTTTGGCTCTGGTGCCTGACGACGATTGGTACATGGCTTCGATGGCGGTGACAGATGGATCTCTGAAGGCTTCGAGGAAGATGAATAGGAGTTGTAAACTTCTATGTAATTTTCCTTTTCTTTGGAGTCCAGTCTGTAAAAGGCCGGTGTAAGGCACTAAGATGAATACATGTTTCTTCTAAAAAAAAGTGACAAAAGAAACTATCTTATTCTGCAAGGTTGGATTAGTTGTGCTTGCTATCTTTCGAGTAGTGATGACGATTGACGACATATATATACTATATCTATATATGAAAAAAAAATGTTGAGTGCGAAATGACAATAATGCTTGCGTATCAATATCCTTGGCAGGTGACTTGACCAGACCCTGCTTCCTCAGAATTAGTTTATTGGGCAGCTTGCTTAGTTCTTCGGATTATGCAGGCGATGGAGACCGCGCGCATCACTGATGTAGTCATGTGGATTGAATAATTCACAAGGCAGCAATGCAATACCGGTGGCAGCTTGATTTTGAAAGGTGCCTAGCTTAACGGACGTTTTAGAATGAGATTTGGTAGTATTAGCTAGCTACTACTCTATTTATTAGAAAATGATCAATTGGGAATGATTATGTGAGATGCGATGAGACACGCCACCACCGCTACAAATGTCAAGAGTTTGGAGAAAACACGTACAAACGGGGATGAAGAAAGCGAGAGGCATATATGTTGGCACAAGTCTCTCTTTTTTTTTTTTTTTTTTGACAAATTTGGCACAAGTCTCTTTGATGGCACAAGTCCCGGCCCTTTGATGACTTACGGCATAAGCATGCATGTGCAAGGTGTGGTGAAAACACAAAACAACAATCGTCAACATGTGGAACAGGTCGATCGCTACACTCGCTAGCAGTCTAGTACGTGCACGCAGCAGCTTTTGTTGCATTGTGAAAGCGACGCTTTTTTTTTTTTTGACCAAAAGGACTGTGGGGGAGATCCCCACAGTTTAAGATCGTTTTTCATTAATTAAAACAGGACAGAGTCCATACTTACATGGGTTTTAGCTGAAAGCATCTAACCAAACGCAAAATGATGTCCGAAGGGCATCACTAAATCTAATCGACTGCAGGGTACATTGAGATTTAAAATTACAAAGCCATAAACTTGGTGCAGGGTCTCGGCGTTGGAAGACCTTGTCATTTCGAAGCTTCCAAAGTTCCCAAGATGCTATCATGACCACCTCAGTGAAGAAAGGTATGGTGTGTGAAGATCTTGCCTGAAGATATCTGTCAGAGATGTCCGGGCTGTTGTTCCAGTTGATCCCAATTCGTTGCCAACATTCCTTGGCAAAAGCACAGTCAAAGAACAGGTGCTCTATTGTTTCAGTCTCACCAGTGTTGCACATAACACAGACATTGGTCCCTGGGATGTTGAGGTGCCTTCTCTGTAACATATCCTTTGTGTTGAGTCGATCCACAAGGATTAGCCATGCAAAGAACTTTATTCTTCTGATGCACTTAGACTTCCAAATGAGTCTGAACATTGGATGGGCCTGCATGCCTTTGAAAGCATAATTGTAGAATTTCTTTGAGGTATAACTGCTGCCCCAAATTGGAGTCCACTCATCAATGCTTTCAGGGTCAAAGTGGATTTGCATCAGTTCTGTTTGTAGCTCTTGGAATTCCTGGTGGGCTTCATTTGTCAATGGCAGCATGAACAGACTGCCCAGATCTTCTGCTTGTATGACCTCGAGGATTGAAATTCCCTCCACTTTTGAAAAAGAGGAGAGCCTGGGGTATTTGTGAGAGAGTATATTATCTGTCCACAGATCATCCCAGAAACAGCAAGTGCTTCCATCACCTAGCTGGCATTTAGAGATACCTCTGAAAATCACATTCAGTCTGAAGACATCCTTCCACTAGAAGGAACCCAGCTCTCTAGTGGCATGTGGAACTTTGTTGGTATAGTACTTTGCCCAAATCATTCTTACCCATGGAATATTAGCTCTGTTGTAGAACTTGTTTAGGTGCTTCAGCAGGAGTGCATCATTTTGCAAGTTGAGGTTGATGATCCCAAGGCCCCTTTCTCTTTGGGCAGCAAACACACTGGCCAGGCTACAAGGTTTTCCACCTTTTTTCTTGGCAGAATTCCCTCTCCAGAGACATTGTTTTCTGGCTCTATCTATATTCTCTATCACTCCCTTGGGTAATTTGATGGTGCACATGGCATAGGTGGTTATTGGGCTGATGGATGAGTTCACCATTTCCAATCTGCCAGTATAAGAAAGCCAAGTAGAACAAGCAGACAGTCTTCTTTCAACCCTGTCCATCGGAGGGGTGAAATCTTCAATCTTTGGCTTTGTTGTGCCCATTGGGAGACCAAGGTAAGTGAATGGCATTGTGCCAATATCACACCCTAGGGTCTGTGCTAGGATGGCCATCTTGTCTGGAGTTACATTAATAGGATACATGTTTGATTTGGCATAGTTTACCTTCAAGCCATTGACTCTGCAAAACTGTACAACATAGCCTTGAGGAACACAAGCTGTCTGGCATCAGCTTGCAGGAAGAGCAGTGTGTCATCTGCATATTGGACTATTGGAAAGTCCTCATTTGGTTGGGGCAAGGGCTTTATCAGGAGGTTCATATGTGAAGCGCCCTCGGTTATCCGAGAACTCAAATGTGATATAAATACTAGTCCCAGGAGGCTAGTAACACATTTATTACATCAGAATAGTCTCAACGCAATAGTCTTGCCAAACGGGGGCAATGAAGAAAAGAAATAATAATAATACAATAGCACATGACCAAGGTCCAAAGGACCCAGAAACAAGCTTCATCACTAGACATCTGGTGAATCCCAATGCCACAGGCTAGTTGGGTGCGTACACGACCTTACTCGTACGCGGCGTCCGGGTTGAAGTCCGGGTCTTCCTCTGTTTCAACAAGGCAAGGGTGAGTACAAAGTACTCAAGAAATCCAACCCTACCCTACGGAATGGGGTATAAATACATGCAATTGGATATATCAAGGATAAGGCTTGGTTTTATTTGCGTAAAGCTATATTTTGACACATGCAAGGTTTTCTTTTATAAACCATTTTTGCAAAGGTATATTTCCATATATGTAAGAGTATTTCAAAAAGGGGGGTTTCTCAAGTTTTAGGTGTTGTTGAACCCATCGTTCCCACAACACATTATTTTCCAAAAACACCTACTCTCATGTTTCCACTCATCCCAACCCAACTAGTTGTTGTAACCAAACCATAACTCGTCCGAGACCGCGGACACGAGACTATCCAGATAGGTTTTACACTCGCGAGAGGTTGTACACTTTCACCACAAGTAAGATACCGTAGCTTGACACCGTCGTGCAAGCACAGATCCATCAAAGCCATTACCCTCCATAGCTAAATACGGCGCTCACCACGGGAACACTAAGTCAAGGTTCTCACTTTCAATATCTCATAAGGCTCATTATGTATATATTGCATCAAATTTTACATCGATCTCCTAGTGTCCCGTTGCACACCGCCTCCGTGTGATTGCCATACCAACTAGGGGGATTTAGACTAAGCCTTGCCACACACAAGGTCGAGTGGTTGTACGATAAATGAGTTAGGCAAGATGAAACATCAACTCAGTCCTTAATCGAGACAAGGCGAATATCTTCATGCTTAACCACAAAAGGTACAAGCCCCAACACCGCGACATCCCACAAAAGGAACACCGATCCGCCCCATCTCTAGGGTAATCACCAACTCTAGTTTGTTCATTATCCCTTTCACAATCCCACACAACTCATTCTCACCACTCACACGGTTTTGCAAATCATTGTATTTAGAAAACATAGTAATGTGAGTATCATGACAAGTAACAAGTCCTAAGCATACTAGCTAACGATATCTCGTTGCGATTTAACAATAGTCCTTAGGTTTTAATCAAGGCAATCATCAAGTCATAACAATCCAAGGATGGCTATCCAACTGGGTTTTAACTATGTCGCTAAAATAATTTTCATGCAATAGTTTGTAAAAGGCTTCTACGGGTTGTGTTTAAAAACATGGGATCAATATGATCAAAGGGAATAGGTTGGACTTGCCTTCTTCCGCTCCTTCGGGAAACTCGGCGTCGCACTCACGGTCACCGGCCTCCGGCTCGCGGTACTGGTCCTCGAACTCCTGCTCGCGGTACTGGCCTTCGGGCTCCTCGGCGTTCAAACCGTCATCTAAACGAGCGACCAAGCACACAAACAAGGACAATCATAAAATAGTACAAAGAGAGCTCCTAAAATTAGAAGATAAGTAAGGATGGATGGAGTTTAGGAATATAGGAATTTAGGAAGAAGAATTAAGGGAATTGGAGTTCGGATATGGCTGTGGCATTGTGTCTTTAATATTGGCTTGATAAATAATTTCGGGAAATGGAAAGGCATTAGTGCAGGAAGCTTAGGTGCTAATCACGTGATCACGTGCAATTGGTGGAGTAGCAATACTTGGCTTTCTGGTGGTGCTGTACGTGTGTGTGGGTGCATGTGGGTGCATGTGTGTGCATATATATATGTGTGTGTGCATGTGTGTGGGCCCATGGAAAGATGGAGAGATATATATGGTTTGTTGTCTGGTTGCCGTGACTTGCTAGTGCCTGGTGCAAAGCTAGATAAAATAGCAGAGGGAGGGAAGTAGAGTCGTCGTGCTCTTCATGCACATCCGCCATGGCTAGCTCCTGGAGCTCCGCCTGACGGCCATTTCGGCCACCATCTTTGAATGTGACAGCGTAGGGATGGAGAGGAGGATGAGAGGGTTCCCGTAGGCTAACCATCTCGGCTGCTGGCTGCTTGAGCGAGGAGGTCGACGAGGGCAGTATGTTGGCTAGCTAGGAAGCAGAGTGAGCGAGCTGCAAGTAGCGTAGAGCTTGGGCGAATGGTCGAGCTTTGGCTGAGGGAGAGCATCGCGGCGAGGCCTCCTTTTATAGGCAGCTGGGGCTGGCGTGCTTGGCCGGACCCCGGGCGTTTCAACGCTCCGGTGGCATGGCTGCAGTAGAGTGCGTACAACAAGGACGTCCGGAGCGGCATGGTGTTGCTGACGCCGGTGTCTCGCGACGTGCGTGGTGCAGTGCAGCGTGCTCCGGCAGCTTGGAACGACGCGAGCAACGGGTGGCGTTGGCGCTGAGGCGACGGCCGCGTTGACGACACCGCTCACCCCAGGCAGCAGCTCGGCATGGCCGTGGTCGACGTCCAGCAGCTGCTCGGCTGCTTGCATTTATGACTGAAGTTGGAGGTATACGGTAGGGTTTTGTGGAGGATGCTGGCTGCCAAGGTGCAAGGACGGCCGGGTGACGTACTCGGACGGTCGATGGTGGGATTTGTTTAGTCTTGATGCTGTGTTGAATGTCGGAGGCAGTGGATGTTTGTGTGAGGAGAGAGACAGTGAGGACGATGAGGTGATATGCTGGTTGACTCGTGCATGTTTTTATTTGCTGGAGTGTGATGGTGTACGTGCTATTATGGTGTCTGAGGATAAGAAGGAAAAATATAAAAGAATGAGCTCTAATTGTTTTATAATTTTGAAAGTGTTTTGAAAATAGATTTTGAATTCGAGTGATTTTAGGATTTGAATTTTTGGGCTGTTACAAACCTACCCCACTTAGAATGAATCTCGTCCCCGAGATTCGACTGGTTCCTAAACAGATGAGGGAATTCTTTTCTCAATGCATCCTCTCTTTCCCAAGTAGCCTCTGCTACACTGTGCCTGCTCCACTGAACACGACAAATTCGGACCATTGTTGTCCTGGTTTGCTTGGTGACTGTATCTAGGATTTTTATTGGAACCTCTTGATATCTCAGATCATCTTGCAAATCAACGGTATCCGGTGAAATTTGTTCTTCAGGTTCTCTAAGACATTTCTTTAGTTGGGACACATGAAACACATTGTGTATGTCTGACATTTCCTCGGGTAGCTGAATACGGTATGCTACAGCTCCAATTCTCTGAAGTACTTGGTATGGTCCAATATACCGAGGTGCTAGCTTGCCTCTGACCTGAAATCTCCGAGTCCCTCGAATAGGAGAAACCTTGAGATACACAAAGTCTCCAACTGCAAAAGTTAAGTCCCTTCTTCTTTTATCCGAGTAGCTCTTCGGCGAGATTGTGCTTCTTTCAATTTCTCTCTAATTTCAGCCACACGATCTTCTTCTTCTTTTATGAAGGATGGTCCAACTAAGGATCTTTCTCCTACTTCAGACCACATTAATGGAGTCCTGCACTTCCTTCCATATAGAGCTTCAAAAGGCGACATACCCAGACTAGCTTGGTAACTATTGTTATAGGAGAACTGTGCATAAGGAAGACTTCGCTCCCAATCTTTACCATAGGTAAGGACACATGCTCTCAACATATCTTCCATGATCTGATTTATTCTCTCAGTCTGTCCATCTGTTTGAGGGTGGTAAGCTGAGCTGAAATCTAGCTTGGTTCCCATGGCTTCATGCAATCTTTTCCAAAACTTAGAGGTGAATTGGGTACCTCTGTCAGATACAATCCTGCTTGGAACACCATGCAACTTGACTATGTTTTCCACATATAAGAGTCCTAGCTTGTCTCCACCATAGCATGTACGTACTGGTAGGAAGTGGGCAACCTTGGTGAGGCGGTCTACTATTACCCATATGGAATCATTCCCTTTCTGAGTTTTGGGTAATCCATTGACAAAATCCATGCCTATCTCATCCCATTTCCAAACGGGGATAGGTAGTGGCCGGAGTAAACCGGCTGGTCTCGATGCTCGCTTTAACTCTCTGGCAAATATCACAACATGCCACAAATTGTGCCACGTCGGCTTTCATGCCATTCCACCAATACTTTTCTTTTAGGTCCATGTACATCTTAGTGGCTCCCGGGGTGAATAGAGTAGGCTGAGTTATGAGCTTCATCAAGGATTAACTCTTGAAACTTTCCTTCTTTGGGCACACAAATCCTATCTTTATACCACAAGGTTCCTTTGTCATCCACTCTAAAGTATGGGGCTTTATTTTCTCCAAAGTGTGCTTACGAATCTTCATGAGATCTTTATCCTTATGTTGTGCCTCCCGATTTCTTCCTCTAGAGTTGGTTGTACATTCAAACTACCATTCCGAGGTTGGCGTACTATATGCATGTTCAACCGTGCTAGCTCTTCTTGTAAGTGGGTGTTCTTAGGCACTAATTGTTGACCATATGACTTTCGCTCAATGCATCCGCCACAACATTTGCCTTGCACGGGTGATAAAGAATCTCTAGGTTGTAGTCCTTGATTAACTCCAACCATCTTCTTTGCCTCAAGTTCAACTCTGACTGAGTGAAAATATACTTCAAACTCTTGTGATCAGTGTATATCTCACACTTGTTCCCAATAAGATAGTGCCTCCAAATCTTGAGAGCATACACTACAGCTGCTAACTCTAGATCATGGGTAGGATAGTTCTTCTCATGAGGTTTAAGTTGGCGGGATGCATAAGCAACCACCTTTCCTCCTTGCATTAGAACACATCCTAAACCTTGTCTTGAGGCATCACAATATATGATGAAATCTTGGTGAATGTCTAGTAATGTTAACACTGGTGCAGTTGTCAGCCTCTTCTTCAATTCTTGAAAACTCTTCTCACATGCTTCTGTCCAGGTGAATTTCTTATCCTTCCTCAGAAGTTCTATCATAGGTCTGGCTATCTTGGAAAATCCTTCTATAAACCTCCGATAATATCCAGCTAACCCAAGAAAACTCCTAATCTCACTCACATTGGTGGGTTGTTGCCAATGAGAGACAACTTCTACCTTTTCAGGATATACAGCAACTCCATCATTTGTTAGGATATGGCCTAAGAATGCAACTTTCTCAAGCCAAAATTCACACTTGCTAAACTTGGCATACAACTTATGTGTTCTTAGCTTTTCCAATACCACTCTCAAGTGTTGTCCATGTTCTTCAGCACTCTTAGAGTAGATAAGTATGTCATCAATGAAGACCACAACAAACTTATCTAACTCCTCCATGAACACCTTATTCATGAGGTTCATGAAATAAGCAGGGGCATTGGTCAATCCAAATGACATTACCGTGAACTCATATTGTCCATATCTCGGTTACAAAGTTTGTCTTTGGGACATCACTATTCTTGATCTTGAGTGGTGATAACCCGATCTCAAATCAATCTTGGAGAAATACTTGGCTCCTTTAAGCCGATCAAAGAGGTCATCTATCCTAGGCAAAGGATACTTGTTCTTGATGGTAACTTCATTTAGGGATCTATAATCCACACACATCCTCATACTTCCATCTTTCTTTTCACAAACAAGACCGGGGCTCCCCATGGTGAAGAACTAGGTCCGATGTAACCTTTCGTTGCAACTCTCTTATTTGTTCCTTCAATTCTACTAACTCGCTGGGGCCATTCTCGTATGGTCTCTTGGCTATAGGAGCAGTCCCAGGGATAAGATCAATGATGAACTCTATATCCCTATCTCGGGGTGGCATCCCGGTAGTTCTTCGGGAAATACATCGGGTATTCTTCCACTACTCGGCACTTCTTCTATGGTCTTTGCCTCCAAATTGAATACCATTGGGTTGGTTTTAGGTCCTTGGGTTTGGCATTCCACCTTAATCCCTTCATGGTTGACCAATGATACTTCTTTGGTTGCACAACTAATAACTCCATTGTGTCGGGTTAACCAATCCATTCCTAGGATAACATCTATTCCTTTAGACTTAAGTACTACTAGGTCTCGCTAGAAAAACTACCCCACTTAGAATGATCCTTACATTTGAACAACCTAGATGACATTTGAGGTCGACCCAGTGTTCGGGTTATTAGGGGTAACTTTAGTAGTACTTGTTGGTATTTTATGCTCTTCAACAAAACTTGATGATATGAATGAATGTGATGCTCCGAGAATCAAATAATACTTGTTGCAAGTACCGAATTGACTAAGAACTCACCAAGTACAACTCCCGGCGATCGAGCATCCTGAGCATGAATGTGATTGACACGGGCTCGACCATAAGACTGTTGGGGTTGCCTCATCATCTGATTGTTGTTGGTGTTGGTGTTGTTGTTGCGAGGGAAACCACGATTGACTCCAGACACGGTGCCTTGGTCCATTAACAGTGTGGGACTGGGTGGACACTACTGGGTTGTTCTTGTAGGGGCAATTGGCAACGTAGTGCCCTGTCTCATGGCAGTTGAAGCAAGCTTTGCTATTGTTGGTGACTTGTCCAGTGCTAATCTGCTGTGTTTTGCCCATGCTTTGACTCTGGTAGCTTGGTTTGGGCTGGTATGGTGGCTTGGACTGGTATGATGTAGTTCCCCGAGATCTATACCGCATTGGGACCCGAGTATTCGGCCTCGAAAGTTGGAGCTTCTTGGCCTTTGGGACCTTCCCGGTTGATGAGCCTTACGCTCAAGGAATTTGCGCTTGTTATCCTTCTTTCCTCGTTCTAGCCACATCGTTAAGATGGTCATGTTCATAGGGTGTTGAAATCAGGATAGACATGTGGGGTCATGATGGTCCTCAGGTCATAGCTTAAACCTTCCTTGAACTTCATCTGTTTCTTTGCATCAGTGTTGATTTCTTCTGGTGCATAGCGGGATAACTCTGTGAACTGAAAAATGTACTCATTCATGGTCATGTTGCCTTGCTTCAAGTTACGGAACTCATCTGCCTTGAGCTTCATAATTCCCTCCGGAATGTGATACCAGCGGAATTCTGTCACAAACTCCTCCCATGTGATGGTGTTCACATTGACCACATTTCCACTATAGGCTTCCCACCAAGAAAGGGCGGTTCCTGTTAGTTCATGAGTTGCTAATAGAACTCTATCCCCACCATAACAGTGGATTGTGTCCAACTTCCAGTCAATGACCCTAAGCCAGTCATCTCGCCGATGGGTTTATCGATCTAGCAAAGGTGGGTGGTTTGAGCCTCATGAATTCCGTCATCTTGTCTCGGAGCCCTACCACCATGGTTATTCCTTTGGTGATTCATGCCTTGGGCCAGTGCTTCCAAAAGGCGAGTTTGGGCTGCCATGACTTGTGCTAAGTCAATTGGTGGAGGAGGAGGCAAGTTGTCTCCCCCACTTCCAGGCTGACTCACTTCTTCCTCATGAACATCTTCAGGATTTGTATTAACATGGCCCCTTCCTTGGTTGTGGCTTGACCCACTAGCTGCAGGGACACTTGGCTGTCTGCTGGCTGCTGGAACACTTTGCTGCCTGCTGGCTGCTGGAACACTTGGCTGTCTCGCTAGCTTTGGGACACTTGCCGGACACTTGGCTACCCGCTCGGCCGCCGGAACACTTGGTTGTCTCCGGGAACGAGTAGCTGCTGGCCTAGGTGCCATCTCGTTGGATAAGGTAAGAGATAAGCATTAGATGAGGGTAGGTTTCTTAAGTGAAGTTTTGTTTATTAAGGCGTAATAATTTTAAAAATATGCAAGTTTGAAGACTTGCTATCCCGTTAGGGAACAATACACAAGGCACACAATTAAGCACAACCACAAGTTATTTTGAAAACTAGGGGGGGTTACAACAATAGGGGAAGGAAAATACGGCACTAAGTTACGGGTACATCTCCTTTGGGGTAAACAAAAGTGAAGTGAACTTCACTTCCCCAAGGCAAAAGGAGGAACTGGGTACTACTAGACTTCCAACACTTCGGACCGGACGACTTCATTCCCTTGTGGTGGGGTGCTAATCACTCTTCGGCTAGCTGGGCTTCAAGCAATGGGATGAGTAATGGGCACTCATCCCCCATCTCTGGTGATGGTTGAGTCAAGGGGAGGACCTCTTCTTCTTCTTCAGACGGCTCCGAGGACACAACTTCCGCAGATCCATGAGAGGCCTCAGTGGGTGGTGGTGCTGGTGGGGCCTCAGGTGCCTTCCTCTTCCCTGGTTCTGGCTGGGGAAGGACGACATTCTTCTCTGAGTTCTCTCCGGCCTCGAGCATAAGGGCCCTCCTCTTGTTCCGAGTGACCAGATAGGCATCATTCAACTGCTGGGTATGGAGGTCTCTAGCATGCTTCAAATCCTCCACAGCTTCCGCTTCACGCTTCTCCGCATCGGCAGCTTGGGCTCGGGCTTCTGCTAGTTGAACTTGGAGTCGGCGAACCATGGTCTCGGCTTCTTCTGCACGACGGATGGTCTTCCTAGACTTGGAAGCTTGCTTGTTGTAGTGGTCATCCAAAGAGAGCAGGTAGGCGGACATGAATACCACCGTGGGGTCATCCTCTCGCTGACCACGACCTTCCAGGGTCCTCATCCGGGCCAACCAAACTGGGCGATTCCTTACCATGGGTGGGAAAAACCTCATGGGAGTGCGAGCAACTTCCTTCTCATATATTTGGCACAACATCCTTAAAGCCTTGCGAGCCACAGACTGGTAGGTGTCCCTAAACCGAAAACCAGTTGTGGAAACTTTCCATGGCTCCTTCTCAGGGTAGTCCCGGCTCTTCCCAACATGGACGATCACTTCGCACCTTTCGGTGCCATACTCTTCAAACTCCCTGCCGACATACTCCGGGCGTTGCATGATTCCAAGCCTCATCATGGCACCATACAGGATGATGGGAAAGCCTTGCTCATTCAAGCAGTAGGAGGTCTTCCAAACAGCTTCTTCGCCCATCTGAGAGAAATTAGGGAAGAAGGTAAATATTTTTATAATGGAATGGAGAGTATAAGAATATTTTTCGAAAATAGCTTTATTTTTAAAATACGGGTCCAGAAGTCTAAGGTCGCGTCCTACGGCCAACTACGGCTCTGATACCACCTGAAGCGCCCTCGGTTATCCGAGAACTCAAATGTGATACAAATACTAGTCCCAGGAGGCTAGTAACACATTTATTACATCAGAATAGTCTCAACGCAATAGTCTTGCCAAGCGGGGGCAATGAAGAAAAGAAATAATAATAATACAATAGCACATGACCAAGGTCCAAAGGACCCGTAAAACAAGCTTCATCACTAGACATCCGGGTGAATCCCAATGCCACAGGCTAGTTGGGTGCAGACACGACCTTACTCGTACGCGGCGTCCGGGTTGAAGTCCGGGTCTTCCTCTCGTTTCAACAAGGCAAGGGTGAGTACAAAGTACTCAAGAAATCCAACCCTACCCTACGGAATGGGGTATAAATACATGCAATTGGATATATCAAGGATAAGGCTTGGTTTTATTTGCGTAAAGCTATATTTTGACACATGTAAGGTTTTATTTTATAAACCATTTTTGCAAAGGTATATTTCCATATATGTAAGAGTATTTCAAAAAGGGGGGTTTCTCAAGTTTTAGGTGTTGTTGAACCCATCGTTCCCATAACACATTATTTTCCAAAAACACCTACTCTCATGTTTCCACTCATCCCAACCCAACTAGTTGTTGTAACCAAACCATAACTCGTCCGAGACCGCGGACACGAGACTATCCGAGATAGGTTTTACACTGCAGAGGTTGTACACTTTCACCACAAGTAAGATACCGTAGCTTGACACCGTCGTGCAAGCACAGATCCATCAAAGCCATTACCCTCCATAGCTAAATACTGGCGCTCACCACGGGAACACTAAGTCAAGGTTCTCACTTTCAATATCTCATAAGGCTCATTATGTATATATTGCATCAAATTTTACATCGATCTCCTAGTGTCCCGTTGCACACCTGCCTCCAGGTGATTGCCATACCAACTAGGGGGATTTAGACTAAGCCTTGCCACACACAAGGTCGAGTGGTTGTACGATAAATGAGTTAGGCAAGATGAAACATCAACTCAGTCCTTAATCAAGACAAGGCGGATATCTTCATGCTTAACCACAAAAGGTACAAGCCCCAACACCGCGACATCCCACAAAAGGAACACCGATCCGCCCCATCTCTAGGGTAATCACCAACTCTAGTTTGTTCATTATCCCTTTCACAATCCCACACAACTCATTCTCACCACTCACACGGTTTTGCGAATCATTGTATTTAGAAAGCATAGTAATGTGAGTATCATGACAAGTAACAAGTCCTAAGCATACTAGCTAACAATATCTCATTGAGATTTAACAATAGTCCTTAGGTTTTAATCAAGGCAATCATCAAGTCATAACAATCCAAGGATGGCTATCCAACTGGGTTTTAACTATGTCGCTAAAATAATTTTCATGCAATAGTTTGTAAAAGGCTTCTACGGGTTGTGTTTAAAAACATGGGATCAATATGATCAAAGGGAATAGGTTGGACTTGCCTTCTTCCGCTCCTTCGGGAAACTCGGCGTCGCACTCACGGTCACCGGCCTCCGGCTCGCGGTACTGGTCCTCGAACTCCTGCTCGCGGTACTGGCCTTCGGGCTCCTCGGCGTTCAAACCGTCATCTAAACGAGCAACCAAGCACACAAACAAGGACAATCATAAAATAGTACAAAGAGAGCTCCTAAAATTAGAAGATAAGTAAGGATGGATGGAGTTTAGGAATATAGGAATTTAGGAAGAAGAATTAAGGGAATTGGAGTTCGGATATGGCTGTGGCATTGTGTCTTTAATATTGGCTTGATAAATAATTTCGGGAAATGGAAAGGCATTAGTGCAGGAAGCTTAGGTGCTAATCACGTGATCACGTGCAATTGGTGGAGTAGCAATACTTGGCTTTCGGGTGTGCTGTACGTGGGTGCATGTGGGTGCATGTGTGTGCATATATATATGTGTGTGTGCATGTGTGTGGGCCCATGGAGAGATGGAGAGATATATATGGTTTGTTGTCTGGTTGCCGTGACTTGCTAGTGCCTGGTGCAAAGCTAGATAAAATAGCAGAGGGAGGGAAGTAGAGTCGTCGTGCTCTTCATGCACATCCGCCATGGCTAGCTCCTGGAGCTCCGCCTGACGGCCATTTCGGCCACCATCTTTGAATGTGAGAGCGTAGGGATGGAGAGGAGGATGAGAGGGTTCCCGTAGGCTAACCATCTCGGCTGCTGGCTGCTTGAGCGAGGAGGTCGACGAGGGCAGTATGTTGGCTAGCTAGGAAGCAGAGTGAGCGAGCTGCAAGTAGCGTAGAGCTTGGGCGAATGGTCGAGCTTTGGCTGAGGGAGAGCATCGCGGCGAGGCCTCCTTTTATAGGCAGCTGGGGCTGGCGTGCTTGGCCGGACCCCGGGCGTTTCAACGCTCCGGTGGCATGGCTGCAGTAGAGTGCGTACAACAAGGACGTCCGGAGCGGCATGGTGTTGCTGACGCCGGTGTCTCGCGACGTGCGTGGTGCAGTGCGGCGTGCTCCGGCAGCTTGGAACGACGCGAGCAACGGGTGGCGTTGGCGCTGAGGCGACGGCTGCGTTGACGACACCGCTCACCCCGAGGCAGCAGCTCGGCATGGCCGTGGTCGACGTCCAGCAGCTGCTCGGCTGCTTGCATTTATGACTGAAGTTGGAGGTATACGGTAGGGTTGTGTGGAGGATGCTGGCTGCCAAGGTGCAAGGACGGCCGGTGACGTACTCGTGACGGGTCGATGGTGGGATTTGTTTAGTCTTGATGCTGTGTTGAATGTCGGAGGTAGTGGATGTTTGTGTGAGGAGAGAGACAGTGAGGATGATGAGGTGATATGTTGGTTGACTCGTGCATGTTTTTATTTGCTGGAGTGTGATGGTGTACGTGCTATTATGGTGTACTGAGGATAAGAAGGAAAAATATAAAAGAATGTGCTCTAATTGTTTTATAATTTTGAAAGTGTTTTGAAAATAGATTTTGAATTCGAGTGATTTTAGGATTTGAATTTTTGGGCTGTTACAATATGGCAGGCCCTGTTTACTATCACTTGTAACAATTCTGCAGCAAGCACAAATAGCAGTGGGGAAAGTGGATCCCCCTGCCTAACTCCTCTTTTGCACTTGAAGGATTTTCCAGCCACCCCATGAAGGAGAATTGCTGATGAGGCTGAAGAAAGGATGCTTTGTATCCAATTGATCCATTTTAGTGGGAAGCCAAGGTGTTGCATCATGAGAAGAATGGTAGAGTGTTCCACAGTATCAAAAGCCTTCTCAAAATCAAGCTTGAGAATAATTATTTCTTTTTTGGATTGTTGGCACTGATGTATATATTCATAGCTCCATGCCAAACAATCTTGGATTGTTCTGCTTCTGATAAAACCATATTGGTTTTGGTGCACTAGTTTCAGGATCACTGCTTGTAATCTATCAGCCAGGATTTTTGTAATGAGCTTCAGTGATATGTTCATAAGAGATATAGGTCTGAAATCATTCACAACTTCTGGGGATTCTTTTTTGGGAACTAAGGTGATGTATGAGCTGTTGATAGACTCCAAGTTCACTTGGTCATTGTAGAAGGCCTGACATAGGTCATGAAAATCCTTCCTGATAATTGGCCAGCAAGTTTTCAGAAATAGTGCATTGAACCCATCAGGACCTGGTGCTTTATCTCTTGGCATTTTCTTGACTATAAGGTCTATCTCTGTTGCTAGGAAAGGCTGTATCAGGTCCTCAAGTCCCTCCACTGGCTGAACTAAATCTGTCAGATTGAACACCATGACTGGGTTGGCAGTGAAACCCATTCTGTTCCTGTAAGAATTCCACAGCAGGCCAGCTTTGCCTGCATGGTCAGTGATCATTGCCCCCTGATCATTCTGAAGCTGAGCAATATTATTTCTCCTGTAGGAAATGGTTGCCATTCCATGAAAGAATTTTGTACATTCATCTCCAAACTTGATTCGGTTGACTGTGTATCTATTCTTCCAATAGATGTTCTTGTACCTGAGTAGTGTTTTGAGATGTTTCTTGATGATGTGTCTCAGGTTTGCCTCAGGATTATATAGTCCTGTGATCTTCAATTTCATCAAGCTTAGAGATTACACTATTGCAGTTGGAAATCAGGAGCCTCAGGTTTGAGAAGTTTCTGCTCCATTGTTTGAGTTTATATCTTAGAGCCTTCAGCTTGGCTGAGATGTTCTTTGCCTTGTCAGGTAGGTTGGCACTAGTGTTCCAGCAGGAAGAGACAGTTTGCAAGAAATCTGGCCATTCTATCCAATAGTTCTCAAAGCAAAAAACATTTGCTTTGGGGATTTTGGTACCTATGGCTATCTGACAAGGTAGATGGTCTGAGGTTATTTTAGCTAAAGGAAGCACTTCTGTCTTCGGGTATTCAACTGTCCAGTTGATGGAAGTGAAAAACCAATCAAGCTGTTCCAGGAGTGGATTCTGCTGCATATTGCTCCATGTAAAGGATATGCCCTTGAGTGGCAACTCAACAAGTCCCAGGTGCCCAATTGCATCATTAAAGATGAATGTGTCATTGAGATTCCCCCCATCTCTATTTCTGTTGGCCAGTGATCTGTAAAAGTTAAAGTCACCCAAAAATAGCCAGTTGTCATCATCATCAATTTGATGATCTTTAAACCAGGTTATAAACTCTGATCACTCTGGTTCATCACAAGGACCATATACTGTTGTCAACTTCCAGCTTTCAGTAGTTTGTGTTGACTGAAAATCGTGATGATGCCAAAACGCCGCTTGTCAATGACATTTCCTCGAAGGTCGAGCTGCACCGGACTACAAGTATCCCCCCGAAGCTCCTACGTAAGGGATGTAATCAAAAGCATCCAGTCATCGTGGTGCAAACTTTCTGATATATGACATGTCAAAATGTTCTCGCTTGGTTTCTTGTAAACACAGGACTATACAGGCACTTTCCTCTATCTTATTTCTCACTGCTTCCCATTTATCTTTAGCGTTTATGCCTCTGATATTCCAACAAAGCAAGTTCCAATCTCGATTTTGGTTGTTATTCATTAAGAAACAAATGTAAAGAGATCGAGTATAGTGCCACTAGGGTCACTATGTTCACCAGCGAGCATTGACTGAACTTTGCCGTTATGATACAGAAAAAACGATTGCAGCTGAAGCCATACAACTCAGTGAAAGGCAAAGACTGGCGGCATGGGATAAGCAATAAAACGACTGACATAGATAGAGTGCTGATGACATTGTTCAGACTAAACATCGACAGATAGTTTGGGACAAGGTAAAGCACACTAGCGCGAAGACCATGATAAGAGGTTCTAGGAAACTGTTTGGAGATAAACATGTTTAAACTCCCAGTTGGGACAAAAGAAAGCTTGGTAGGGCTGATGGCGCTAGGATGGGTCACAGGCTCCATCTTCATGGCCCCTCCCGTTCCATTCAGCTTATTGTTCCTCCTCTTCATCTTCAAACTCTGGAGGTGGTGGCGCCTGTAAAAGCGCATCATCTGTGAGATCCATAGGATCAACACCACATTCAATTCCCCAGCCCCGCAAGATAGAGGGTGTGAGAGGCTTTATCTCACCTGTGACCTCATCAATCTCTACTGCCCAGTTTCTGGTTCTCTTGGAGGGTTCCTTGACGATTCGGACCTGGCGAAAACCCTCCAAGCCAGAGGAGAGTCGTGTGCTGCGACGAACAGAGGATTGGATCAGGGGGATGCGAGGGTCAGAGACAGAGATAACATTTGGAAGAGCCATACCCTTTCTTTTGTTTGAGGCTTCTGGAAGCTGTGTCGAGCAGGTGCCACTTGAGCTGTGGAGCAGGGTTGGTGACCCAATCTGCTCCTCAATTTCCATCAGGTCACTTGGCAGTATCATGGGCTCTATTGGGCCCTTTCCTTTGTCCAGGCTCAAAATGGCCTCTCTAGTTTGAATTTGGTGCTCCAGTTCTCCACCAATTCCTTCAACAGTCGATGCGTGACATCGAACCTCACTATGCACAATTCCAACTTGATCAATGATGATTGGATTGTATTCAATCAGAGTCATGAATCTCTTTTTCATGTTGGCCTCTTTGATAGCAGCTTCAAACCAAGAGAAAGCTTCCAGTGCAATAGCATCTTTCACTGGTTGCCATGGTACTAAATCCAGAGTGGTAGTCTGAGCATTGGCTGTTTCAGCTTGGATGGATCCTTGTATGATCAGATGAGCAGGTGCAGAGCTGGGGCCAGGGATACCCCTACGATGGAAGAGAGTAATAGTTGCACAGTGGCTTCTTGCTGCATTGAATCTGGCTCTCTCTTCTGCAACAGCAGAGCTTTCAGCAGGCACTGAGGTGGCATCTGACGAGGAGCTATCATCTGACAGGTTGAAGACATCTTCTATAGGAATGTCTGGTCCGTTGGCACGAAGAAACTTCATAGATGAGCCTGACAGGTTGAGGTTCAGTAGGTCTTGAGGGACATCTGGGTGCTGTGGGACTTGTTGGGCTGCATCTGCACCTCCATTGTCATTGACAAAAACAGCTGGATCCCATGCTGGCCATGGGTCTCCTTCCTCCTGCTCATCATCAACTTCAGCATTATCTTCATCAGTATCCATGCCATTCTGTTCTTGCTGGCCCAGCACAACATTTGCTCCTGCATTGTTCTGGTTTGCATTTGCATAGTGGTTGACAATTGCATCCACTGGGTTTGGGTGAGGATTGCCACCAAAGACACCCAGATTGGCTGCTGCCCCCTGTTGCTCATCCTCCCAGTTAGGATCCTGAGGATTAGGTCCCAACACCACTGGACCATGCTCTGGATGTGGTTCCCCATCAAAGGGCACCGGATCTTCATCAGCAGGGAATGCATCAGGAAAATGGCCATTGAGAATATAGACTGGAACTGACCAGGATCGACCCATTCCTCCAATCAGAGTACCCCAAGAAACAATGAGACTCCTAGGTACTCTATCGGGACTCAGTAGCAGAGCTTGCACTAGGATTCTAGACTTATTTCCATCTCTGTACCACTCCAAAAGGCGACCATAAGGGGCTACAGCAGCATTGATGAATATATCTTTCTGGAAATCCAACGGGAAAGCAAGGAACATTAACCAGACAACTCTTATATAGGTGCAGGATCTAGCGTTAATTCCTTTATCATGCCTAACCACACGGACTTCATGATTGGGCCCAAGATTGAATGGTGAGTTTCTGACAAGCCTTTCCCTCTGAGCTACAGTCCGCAGTCGGATCAATCCAAGACCAAGAGGTGAGAGGAAGGTAGATTCAATACGAACCCTCTGTTGTTCTTCGATGAAGTTGCAGACCATGTCGAGCGTGTCCCGGAGGTGATCTGGGTTCACCGGCATCGGGTTGAGAGTGACGATGGCGTAATCTTCATGCTCGCGCGTTGGTTCTCCGCCCAACGCCATACGCCCTCGAGCAGGGCGGTTCCAGCCGTGCTCCACGGCCATCCCCGCCACGATGAAGGGTTGCGGGTCGCCATTGCTTCCCTGTCGCACTCGGCGGCGATCGCCGGGGTGTCAGAGGTGGGAGTATTGGGGTTTTCTTGGTTGGAAGGGGGCGACGTCTGCGAGATTGGGGGCGGTGTGCACTGTTCAGGTTCAGAGGAAGGTGGAGCGGCCGAGATATTTGGATGATTAGTTTCGAGGAAAGATTTTCTTGTTGCTCCTGTAAATGCGTCTCACTGTTGGCAGCACGGGAATCGAGGGATTGATTTGCCCCTTCCAAATGCTGAACTGATTGATCAGGCAAAATGGGCCTCTTAGGCCGCCAAAGTATTGCAGGTTCTGCAGCGGTGTGCTTTGCCTTGGGCAACCAAACCCAAATCGGACTTCTGCATTTTCTAGCAATGTGGCCCAGCCTGTGGCATTTTGTACAACGTATCCTGGACTTGCAGGCCCATCTTGGATGGCCCAACTCCAAACAACGGAAACATTTGACAGGCCGAGAAACCAGCTCTCGGTTTGAATTTGAACGACTTTCAGTTTCCTCTCTTCCCACCGCAAAGGGCGCCTTGTTCTTCGCTGATCCAGAAGAACTCTGGGATCTGGCAAACACTAATTTGGGAGGGGAGTTGGGATCGAACTTGCTATCAAAAGAGCCAAAAGAGATGGATATAGGATTCGGCTTGGAGGCGCCTCGATCGGCTTCTGGATAGCCTTTGGAGGGTTGGACAATTGGCTTAGCAAATCGGACTTTCTTGAGGGAATTTTCCTTTTCTTTTTCCTTGCGCTTGACAGATTTGGAAAGGACCTTAGTCCATTCTTTTTCCTGCTCAAGCTCCCACTTTCTTTTCTCTCGCTCCCAATGAGGAGTACCATTATTCCAAAGATGGAAATACACATCAAAGGATCTAGCAACGATGCGACGGATTTTGTAGATATGGAAACCAACATCTTTTGAAAACACCGAGAAGCGAAAGTGGTTGTTACTAAGGAACTGAACGTGGAAATTCTCAGCTTTTCCACCCAGGCAAGATTGCAGAGCCAAAGCCACGGATTCCTCCGTCAGGCGAAACAAAAATCGTCGAAACGTGGCGAGGAGGAAGAAGGATCCAGCAGGAGTAGGATGGGGGTGGTGTACCGGGGATGTGAAGCGAAGTCGAATTTCATCCTGAAACTCGAGTCCTTGGTTGAAGTCGAGGCGGGCAACCAGATCCTTAGAGGATCCCATGGCTGCCTGCAGGGGATCGCCGGGTGGTCACCGGCGCGAAGCATCATCGGCGATGAGTGTGGTGGTGGGGGAGGGCGCAAGGGGAGGCGGAGCGGAGAGAGCCATAGCGTTGCAGCCCCACAGAGAAAGATGTTTAACAGCCCGGTTTCCGTGAAAGCGACGCTTGGTAAAAGGAAACAAAAATAACACAAACGCTTGTCGTTCTCGCGCGTCAGGTGAAGGATGCTACCATGCATGAATGTAACGGTTATATGTAATACCAAATATATATTCATAATATTCTGACTCAGCTCAGAGACCATCACAGTTATCTTTTTAAAAAAGGTCTTAATCAAACAAACTTTGGAGTCTGCGGGCCATGTTCATGATATGATTGTGTCGATCGCGCTCGCACCGGCAGAGGAATAAACTTCTGGACCGATTGAAGTCCACATGGCGCCACACACAACATGATGGAGCCGTCGATTGCATAGCTACTAGCTAGCAATTGCGAGAAGCAGCTGAAAGCCGAAACGACAGGTACTGCCCGTGCGTGGGTTGCATTTGCATGCATGGACAATGGTCCCGTGCCTACAGATGTTTCGGTTGGATTCACACACAGATTATTGTCATGCACGCACGCAGACACGCAGCTAGCACAGATAGCATCATCTCAAGTTCTCAACTGTTTCGTCGGCCTCGAAACTGTCAAAACAAAAGCATGGAGAAAACAAAGCTAGAGGCAGGTGACCGTGAATGGCTACAAAGTTTTTTTTTTTTTTGCCCTAATATAACACTGATTGAATTAAACACGGCCTAATTGTTTTGCATGCATGCATCCGCTATGTCCAGCAGATAAAATGCTTAAATAGAATTTTCTCAAATAGATGGACGTATATATTCTCACTTTAACACCCTCGCACATGCATGGAGAGGCTTTACTTAATTTCGCAAGCCTGGAGCGTGCAAGAGAAAAGGAAGAAGCACCGCCGGAAAAGGTTGTTCACCGCACATACGTTGCCAGGACAAGTTCCAATAATCTCAAGGCGCCAATGCCCAAGGCCATGTGGGCCGGGCTGCATTTTCGAATAAACGACCAACACGGCCTTTAATTTGTTCGTCTTTTACCCCGAGGATCCTTCGGCGAAATGCCACACGTGTACCTAGTACACAGTTCGTTCGTGAGCCCACACGTCCTGCGGCTCTGTCCATGAACCAAGACAGGACCGATGGTCGATTCCACCGTTGCAATTCCTTGCTTCAATGAGGACGCTTACCGGCGTGCAGGACAGCAGGAGCGACTCGGCAGTGTAGCAAGTGGGATGGACAAGTGTCATACATTTTCCATAAAAAAAAACCCTGCATATACTGTACAGGTATCCTTAGTAACAACAACGTGCAAACTCTAGTAGATCGAGAGAGATACTCTAGTAGATACGTACGTACAAACTCTTCAGTCATCAGAGGCTTTGGAGTTTGGACGTCGTCACGCACGACCTGTATTCCGGACGATCCGTACGTTTGCCTGTTCCCGACGTAAGTATACTCTCCGTCTTCTGTCCAGGGCGTGCTCACGTACGTACTTCAATCTCTAGGTCGTCGATCTCTTCCACAAAGTGCAAAGCCAAGCCGTTGTTGTCGTCACACCTTATATACAGTAGATATCTATATAAGGGGACGATTCCAAAGACATAGGTACAATATAAAAGTATACTCTCTCCCTC
This sequence comes from Themeda triandra, assembly GCA_018135685.1. Taxonomy (NCBI): domain Eukaryota; kingdom Viridiplantae; phylum Streptophyta; class Magnoliopsida; order Poales; family Poaceae; genus Themeda; species Themeda triandra. The sequence continues at coordinate 297,755 of JAENPR010000560.1, forward strand.
CCGAATTATTTGTCATCGAGAGACGGACACGAGAAACAAGGCAAGTGGACTCTTGTTTAGTTCCCCAAATTGGGGTGTGCAAATTTGGCAAAACGCACTGTAGCAATACTGTAGCATTTCGTTTGTATTTGGTAAAAATTGTCCAAAACATGATTAATTAGGCTCAAAACGTTCGTCTCGCAAAGTACAATCAAACTGTGCAATTAGTTTTTAATTTCATCTACATTTAGTACTCCATGCATGTGCCGATATTTTGATGTGATGGGAATCTTCTTTTTGCATAGTAGAATTTGATACCAAAATCTGGGAACTAAACAAGGCCTACGGTAGCGTGACTGACCTTCTGCAAAGTTGGATGGATATACCATTAAATATCACTTTTGCTATGGGAACGCAGGCCGGGACACCCACACCACATATTATTACACAACAAATTAGCATTCACACCAAAAATCAAAGAGGAGAGGTGCCAAATCTCGACAAAAATTCTGCTCAACATGAACACAAAGACCATGGTAATATCTTGGAAGATGTAGTGGCTGCAGTTCAAGTTGGGGGGACTGACCACTTTGGTGCAAGATCTGAAGATTGCAGCGGCATGCGTGTCAAATGAGATGTTAATCTGATACAACTACTACTAACCATGAAGTGTCATAAAAATGAAATTCAGTAGGCATCTACTACTAGCAAGCGGCATCTGCTACTAGCAAGCACGTACGGGAGCAAGCAATTAGTACAAGATTGAACTGCATGTCGGACCGGACGCCATGCGCCTGTGCTTGGATCCTCCGCCATGCATCGAATGGGCACAGGAACTCCCGGCTCCCGTCGCCCGGCGCAGGAAGGAAGGGTGAGGCCTGGCCGGAGAAGATGGACGCCATGCGCCGCCGGAGCTCCTTGGCGGCGTCGCCTGGAGTAGAGTAGGAGCCCGCGCTCCCGGCTCCCATGACCCGGCACACGAGGACCTAGGCACAGGGAGTCGACGGAGGGCAGCGCCAGAGGATCTCGGCGGTGGGGAATCGACTGAGGGCGGGCGCGACGGTGAGGGGTGAGGCTGGGGATGAGGCTCTGCCGGTGAGATTGGGGATGAGGCTTGGATTTTTTTCTTTCTAAAAATAGTTGGATTTGTGTGTGAGGCTGCGTGGGTACACGAAGAGATAAGGCAGGCGCACAGACGCACAGTGTGGCAGCGGTACAGCTACAAGGCCTACCAGCCGATAGGGGACGACACATATTAAGGGACACGCGACTGTAGCCAGAACGACAATTATTACGGGACGGAGGGAGTACATCCAAGGCACGGCATCGTCACGTGGGCCGTCGTGTCATCGTCCGGCTTAATATGCATACGCAAAGTACGTACATCGATCATTTCGATGACTAGCTCGTTTGTCGTGTTGATACAGCCAGATTCAATCGACGCCACCCGTGAGCGCAGCAAGTATATACGTATGTGACATTTGGAGTTGAAGCATAACGGGACAACACACACTAAAAACTTGGTTGGTTTATACGACGGCTGCACCTTATCCCTTGTGGACTTTTTGTTAATATATACCAATTTTTCTTTCTACAATTCACACAGTATAAATGCTAAATGCCCACATACATACGTTCACACAGATTCTCTCTCCGATCCTAGAATTCTATGCACGCAAGATGACTCTCTATAGTCTATATACATCTTGAAGATTAAGACAACAGTCTTTAAAATTGATAAGTCGTCATTGATGCATGTATCCCTGTATAGAAACCAGGAAGGAAGCCTGCACTTGCATGACGCAAAGTTTGTTCAACCAATCTGATAATGGCCTGAGGACCCGCTCTCGGCTCGCGGGGGGCACCAACCGTACCATACCGTACGGGCGTGCACCGCTAGGCTTTTATTCAACGGCAAGGCGATCCAGTCTTGGTCCTGGCGAGCATGCGCCAGCCCGGCACTTGCACCGGGCCGGGCATGCTCCCCCACTACTCGGTCGTGCAGTTGCGAACACAGCGCTGCACGCAGCCAAAAGGGCGAGACCGACTTTCGCCGCTCCCTTGTGCAACGCAGGCCTTGTTTAGTTCCAGAATTTCACCCTCTAAATTCACTATGCAGAATTCCTATTTCCCATCACATCAAAAAACGTTGGCAAGACACGACGAAAGACTAAATATAGATTTAAATAAAAAACTAATTGCACAGATTTTATTATACTTTTGTGAGACTAATCTTTTGAGCCTAATTAATCAATATTTCGACAATATTTCACAAATACAAACGAAATCGCTCATAAATAAGGCTACAACACCTGTTGAACGCCAAATTCGGGATCTAAACAAGGCCCAAGCAAAAGCAACAACCAAAGCTGCCCGCTGACCAGAGCACAGCCCAGCCACCCAACTCCCAACACAATGCGGCAACCAGAGCAACGAATACACAGAGAAAACAGAGGATGCCTACGACTTCTTTATCATTTTTCATTCATTCAAAATCGTCCATCAAAAAGAATGTAAGATACCAAACAAACGAGATTGAATCTATCCGATCTAATAACTGAATGAATCCTCCTAATTACTCATCTAATCACAGGTCCTACGCTTCCAATCCAATCCAGATGACACCCCATGCAAGGCGGCGAGCGACTTGGTGCACGGTGGCCATCAATCAGTTGGGCGCGATGTGGATGGCCGCGTTCTTGGCGCCGGCGCAGACGGGGCAGGCGTCCGTCAGCCGCTCGCACGCCTTGCACAGGCACAGGTGCCGGCACGGCAGCACGAGCACCGACGCCTCGCCAGCGCCGCACGACCTGCACGCCCGCTTCGCCGCGGACGACGGCACTTCCGTCGCAGCGGCGGCGGTATCCGCCGCCAGGTCCTCCACGTTGCAGCAGCACGACTGCGCGTCGCCGGGCTCCGACTCGCCGAACCCCTCGGCAGAGGCATCCACCGCGGAAGACTGGAGGAGCAGCGCGTCGAGCGTGGCGCGCAGCCCCGCGGCAGCGGCCTCGTTGCCCCTTGCGACGCCGCACCACGCCTGCGCCTCCGCGTCCGCGAGCCGCACCCGCTCCTCCAGCTCCGCGGCGCGCCGCCGCGCGGCATCGAGCTGCGCCTCCGCCTCGCGCATCCGTTCGTCCGCCGCGCGGACCAGCGCCTGGCGCTGCCGCCTCCGCGCCGCCTCCAGCCCCGCGCGCAGGCGGTCGCACTCGGCGCGCACCAGCGCGTCCACGTCCGTCGCGCCGTGCCGCAGCCACAGCTGCGACGCCAGCGCGTGCTCTGCCGCCGAAGCATCGGCCGGTCTGCCGCTCGTCGACGCTGGCGTGAAGGAGACCGAGGTCGGCTGCCACGTCTCGGGCGGGAGAGGCAGCAACGCGGCGTAGTGAAGGAGGCCGTCGTCGTCCTGCTCGTCCCTGCCGCGCTTGCGCGAGGGCGCGGGCATGACCGCCGCGCCGCTGCCACCGCCGTTGTTGCACGTGAGCTCGCTCTGTGCGGCGCAGTAGTCGTACTGCGGGCCGCACGCGTAGCCATCGCCGTCACCCATGGGCGTCGCCGCGGCGGCGGGCAGGAGGAGCGCGCCGTAGTCCTTGAGCGCCCGCATCTGCTGCTCCTCGGCCGCCGCGTATGGTGGGAGCAGCAGGCCGCCGAACTGCGCGTGCACAGCCATGGTGTGGAGACGGAGGGCCGAATGCGTAGGATGATGGACGGATGGAGCCTGGTGCCTGGAGATGCGGTTATATAGCGCGGAGGTGGCGACGCCACGCGACATGGTCGGCCTCGGACGGGGCGTCGCGATCGCGACTGGCTGAGCCGGCATCATGGGATGGGAGGCTGGGGGGCATTCGGATGCATGCACGCATGCAGGTACGGTTTACCGCTAATTAATGGGGGCCGGTTACCAGTAACAGTCCCGTACTAGTTTAATTACCCTAGACTAGATCGGCAGGCGTACTGTTTGTTTGTTGTGATTAAAGTGGCGCGAGCGATAATGGCGGTGTGCATCGCGTTGGCCGAGACAAGCGGATCCCGCGTCAGAAGAGGTTGCCGGGGTGGACCACGCAAACAGACGCACGAGCTCCCACTCCCAGTGCGTACGCCACTGGTACGTACCTGCTGGTGGTGCGACGTGCCCTGAGGCCGTTTCGTGTGAACGCGTGAGGCTGCAGTACTGATAAGTGATAACAGCCTGTTTTCATTTGAATAGTCAGGGATTAGTTAACGATGATGAGGATGCTTTGCCTTTGCCTAAACAAACGGGAGTCTCGAGATCCGGCGATCTCCACCGGCGTCCCTTTGCGGACTCACTCTGTCTGCGTGTGCGACGTGCGGACGAAAAGCTGTTGCCGGCCCACCGCACCGCACCGCATCCATGGACAAAATGAAAGCGAAAGCAGCTGGATATGGGTCATGGATGCCGTGCCGCAGGTGTACGTATGTGGTGGATGCCACCGTGCGCAGAGCAGGGCAGCAGCATGTGACGCAGGGCAACGCGCCGCCGGTGGGTGTGGCCCGGTGTGCCCCGGCTTGCTCGTCCTGCTTTCGTTTTCGTCGTCCAGTCCAGTGTCGCCGTACGGCCACGCACATGTCACCACGCTTTGTTTATGCCTGCCAGTCCCACACACGACGCGATCCATCCCCTCGCACCGGGCCGTTGTTTTCTATCCATTTTTATTTTTAATTATGATGATGATCTTGACCGAGGAGGTCCCACGGCGCGAGGGTGCAAGCAGCCAAAAGTCCCGTTCAGTCTAGTGCACCAGCTGCGGGGGCCAGCATGGCATGGCATGCCGTGCGGCGCCACAGGCACCAGGACGCGCCACATCGGAGCGGTGGGTGGTGGCGGCGATGCAGCCATGTGGGAACTCATCCACCTGCATCATGTCGTACAGATTTGCTTCTGTCGTTTGTTTTGGCTCAATGTCTTCTGTTGATGTGCCCTGTGGGAGGCAGCTTCCCTTTGCACCAAAAGCTAGTGCGTGCGCATTCAAAGAAAGTGGCTTCCTGTGGTTGTTTATTTCTTTTGCCTCTTTCTACCATAAAATCGGGATATTAATTAACCTCATCCTGATTTTTCAACTTTGTTTTAATAAGAAGGACAATATATATGCACCTATATATATGCTCAATTACCCAACTTTTAAAAAGTTGAAGCTACTCCCTCCGTTCAATTATCTCTCTTCTTCATCTAATCAAAAACTTTTTATTCAAAAATCTCATATTAGCATAGGACCACAACATGTATTTACCTAATGGATACCAATTCCGTGCATTAATTGCTTCTTTGCTGCTCATTGCATGTTCCTTGCCCGTGACTCCTCGTATGCGTTCAACCAACGATGATTAAATGCAAATTGAGTGCTGTTTGCTATGTTCCTTGGTCACTACGCCTAAGTCTAAAATGATTTGAGATAAATGAACGGAGGGATACTAGTGCACGATGGGCTTCTACTCTCGGTTGGGAAACCCCCTCTATCCCCGGTTTTCCAACCGGGACTGCCCATGCCGGACTAAAGGGGCCTTTAGTCCCGATTAAGCAACCGGGATAGTCGGGACTAGATTCTGCGCCAGCCATGTCATCTGCCACTCCTTTTTTTCCTTTTTATTTTCTTATTATTACATTTCTTTTCTTGTACAGTTTCTTTGCATTAATTATTATACACACTTATAAAAATAGAAATCAAGAATAAAACTAAGTTAGAGCTAATAGAATACAAAAATCATCCCTATTTAACAGGTTCATACAAACTAAACTAAGAGTTTACGACAAGTGTTACAATAAACTAATTGATGTTCAACCGCAAAGATAATCACACACTTGTCCAATTAATCCTCAAAGCGAGGTATAGGGATTTGACTCTCTCGCACTTTGAAATCGGTGAAGTGTAGGTCACCGATCTTTAATATCCAAGAACACAATCTACGTAGTCCAGAGTATTGAACAGTGCACTCTCCGTTGCCTCACAACAACGACGACAGGGCGACTAACAACGGTTAACGGCACTCGAGCTGGAGTTGGTTCTCCCCTCTTAGTCACAATTACTTTTGTGTGATATCCTTTTATAGTTAGTATTGGGTCTTCAAGAACATATTTCCACTCATAATCTCAATAAATACATTGCTTGGTTTAAAATGATTTCAAAACTGCATGCCACGTACGTTATGTCATACTACTATACCTGTCAATGAATCTATCCCTCTTGTGGACTTTCATTTTCATCAATCCGATAATGGTCCAACCGCGTCGTACGCCACCAATCGGGCATGGGTTAATTGGCCGTCGGGGCACGGAGGACCTGGTCCCGGGCCGGGGGCACCAACCGTACCGTACGTACGGGCCCGCACCTGTAGGCTTTGTTCAACGGCCAGCAGGCGATCCGATCCAGTCTTGGTCCTGGTGGATCGGATCGTGATAGCACGTAGCAGGGCAGCAAATCGAGAAAGCATAGCTGCTGTCGAAGTAATAGGGTTTTACGGTGATAATCAGCAATTTTGCTTTTTTAGGAAATATATAGTAAATAAGATGGCAAATAAGATACTACTTCCGTCGACAAATCAAATCCTCAAGCCATCTTAAGTTAAAACTTTTAATTTTTTATAAATAAAATTATTTATGACATATTAAAATAAGTATATTATGATACTAATTTAATATCATAAATCTTGATACTCTTTTCTACACATTCTATCAAATTCAAAAAATAATTAACTTAAGATAAATATAAGAATTTACTTATTTATATGTGGAAAGAGTATCAAATAAGTAGTACTAAATTAAATATGGCATATATCTGTTTAAAATCATTTTTTTTAAAAAAAAAAAAAAAGTGCTGAGGCAGTGAGCCCTGTACTACTTGGCGTCAAAACAGAACAAACGAAATTCCAGAGAAACAGATACTCTGTGAAAAACAGAGCAAGGATGCCTCGTTTACTTGAGAATGACTTGTTTCTCATTTTTCATTCAAATCGTCCTTGTAAAAGAAGTGGGAAGACGGAACAAAACAAGGCAATGGGACTAAATCTATCTACTCTAACTGATGAATTACTCATCTAATTAAGTTAGCTCACGAACACTGCGGCGCCGAATCCATTGACGCGCCATGCAAGGCACCGGCAGCTTTGGCGATCAGTTGGGGTGCGATGTGGATGGCCGCGTTCTTGGCGCCGGCGCAGACGGGGCATGCGTCCGCCCGAGGCTCGCACGCCTTGCACAGGCACAGGTGCCGGCACGGCAGCACCAGCACCGACGCCTCGCCCGCGCCGCACGCCCTGCACGCCCACTTCGTCGGGGAGGAGGCTGCGTTGGCGGTGTCCGGCGCCTCAACGTAGCCGCAGGATGACTGCTCGTCGCCGGGCTCGGACTCGCCGAACCCCTCTGCAGCGTCGGCGGCCGAGGACGACCGGAGGAGGAGAGCGTCGAGCGTGGCGCGGAGCCCCGCGGCGACGGCCTCGTTGCCCCTTGCGACGCCGCACCACTCCTGCGCCTCCGCGGCCGCCAGCCGGACCCGCTCCTCCAGCTCCGCGGCGCGCCGCCGCGCCGCCTCCAGCTGCGCGTCCGCCTCCCGCGCCCGCCGCGCCAGGCTGGCCATGGCCGCATCGACCAGTGCCCGGCGCTGCCGCTTCCGCGCCGCCTCCAGCCCCGCGCGCAGCCGGTCGCACTCGGCGCGCACCAGCGCGTCCACCTCCGCGCCGTGCCGCCACAGCTCCAACGCCAGCGCGTCCTGCACTGCTGGAGCCTCGTCCAGCCCGCTCGTCGACGCCGTCGTCGCCGGGAGGGGCAGGAACGCCGCGTAGTGAAGCAGCTGGTCGCCGTCCACCCTGCCGCGCTTGCGCGAGCGCACTGCCGCCCCGGCACCGCCGTTGTTGCACGTGAGCTCGCTCTGCGCGGCGCAGTGGTCGTGCTGCTGGACGCACGCGTAGCCACCGTCGGCCCCGGGTGTCGCGGCGGCGGCGGACAGGAGGAGCGCCCGCATCTGTTCCTCTGCCACGAATCGTTGGAGCAGGAGGCCGCCGAACTGCGCTTGCACGGCCATGGTGTCGTGTCGAGGAGGATGGGGCCGAAGGCGTGGGTGATGGATGATGATGGACTGATGGAGCCCTGGAGTTGCCACGGTTATATACGAGTATCTGTCTGTATGTATCCGGGAGGTGGCGACGCCACGCGGCATGGTTCTTGGGTTGGATGCATGCACGTTACCGCCGCTAATTAATGGGGGCCGGTTACCAGTAACAGTCCCGTACTTACTTTAATTACCCTAGACTAGATTGTCAGGCAAGGCAGTCGTACTGTTTGTTTGTTGTGATTAAAGTGGCTCGAGCGATAATGGCGGGTGTGCGTCCCAACGGCGGAGACAAGCGGATCCCGTCCGAAAAGGGTGCCGGGACGGGAGGACCACGCACACAGACGCACGTGCTCCCACTCCCAGCCCCAGTGTGTACGCCACTCGCTCGTGCTGGTACTGCGAGTGGAGGCCGTTTCGTGCGAACTCGTGAACCTGCATTACTGATAACCTGTTTTTGATTAGAATAAATAAGCTGGGAGTAGTTAATGATGATGAGGATGCTTTGCCTTTGCCCAAACAAATGGGATTCTCGAGATCTCCACCGGCGTCCTTTTCCAGAGTCACTATGTCTCCTCTCTCCTTGTGCAATGTGCGGACAAAAAGTTGTTGCCGGCCCACCGCACCGCACCGCACCCATGGACAAGATGAAAGCAGGTGGACGGATCTTGGATGCCGTGCCGCAGGTGGATGTGGTGGATGGATCCTGCCGCAGGTGGAGGTGGCAACGCGCCGGTGGCCGTGGCCCGGTGCCAGCTCGTTCGTCCCCCTTCGGCCACCTGTGTGCCCCAACCTTTTCTACTCGGTCAGCCGGGGCTCTGCTGCTTTTGTTTCGTCGTCCAGTCCAGTGTCGATGTACGGCCGCGCACATGTCACAACACTTTGTTTATGCCTCCCCACTGTCTTGACGAAACAGGACCACGATCCATTCTCTCATGACCGGGCCGTGTTTTTCTATCCATTTTTATTTTTTAATTATGATGACGATCTACAAAAGTGATCTTGACGAGGGGGCCAGGATATAAATAATAATTGATGGTTTAGGTTTGCAGGAAGCAACACATGGCATCTATTTTTATGTTGTAAAATCTTCCCCTCCATTTGTGCGCATGAGTACGTTGTAAACACTCTTCTATTTTTTAAATACAAAAATTGGTAAGTCTTTTGTGTATTTGAAAAAAAACATCTAGCTAGGTCAGAGTTAAAGTTAATAAGTACTATTTTTTTCGCGTATTTGAAAAAAAATCTTGACATCACATTACATAAACATGTTTTCAGGGTGTGAATTGGGAAGAGAAAGTTGATAAGTACTATATCATTGAGAGAGAGCACATACTCCGTACGTACAAACTCTTCAATCAGAGGCTTTGGAGTTTGGACGCCGTCACGCACGACCAGTTCCGATCCGTACGTACGTTTTGCTTGTTTTTCGTACGTACTCCGTCTCCTCCGATCCGGGGCGTACGTGCTCACGTCTACTCGTAATACGATCTCTAGGTCGTCTCTTCACAAAGTACGAGCCTTTGTCGTCACACCATTATTCCATGAGACTATATACTACAAATATACATATATGTGTTGACACTCAAATTTAGCAAAAGGAGAAACATCACAAGTCGACACATCAACGGAAGCGAGATAGGTGAATTCGGCGCTGGAAACAAGCGTCGGACGCACCTCAAGGCCGCGCCGGACGCGTCTTATGCGCGCCGGACGCGACCCAGAGGCGGTCAGGCCAGCCCCAAGCGCCGGACGCGCGGACCGCAGAGCGCCGGACGCGTCCGTTTAGCGTCGGACGCTACTCAGAGCGGTTCGTGGGGACTCGGAGGCGCCGGACGCGTTCGGTCCGCGACGGACGCGACGCAGAGCGCTCCGCGCGCACGGTGAAGCACCGGCGTCGGACGCGCGCCTGGCACGCCGGACACGTCCGGCGCGTATGTCGCGAAACCGACTCGTTTACAAGTCGGGTTTTGGGCAAGTTTTGACGGAGGAAACTTGATGAACGAGTTTTGGAGAGGTTTCCTATTAGGATAAGACCACCCCCCTATATATATGAGGGGATCATGGCCGATTGAACCCATTCAATCAATCGACATACAAACCAACACAATTCGATTGAGACGATCAATTTACCCTTCTTCTTCTTCTACATCCTGCCCTAGACTTCTAGTTGTTGTTCGGTGCTTCTCTCCGCGAGTTCATCGGCGATTCTAGGCGCCATCCGCTGGTTCCTAGGAGATCCCCTACGTGCATCCTCCCGACGGGTCTTCCCGGAGGTTGTTCTAGGGTTCACCCTTCCGTCGGCGGGCTCTACGTCGGCTTATCGATCTCTAGATCGTTTCGCCGGCCACGCTACATCGACGTTGCTATTGTAGGTCGCTTCAAGGCACGTCCAGGGCGTCCAAGGCCCACTACCGGTGCGTTGGTGGATTTCTTCGTCAACACACTTTTTGGCGACTCCGCTGGGGAAGAGTGCAAAGCGCCGTCTCCAGTATCCATCTACTAACATGGGGAGCAGCCATGATCGTGATTCAAGTGAGGATTGATCGTACCAACATCAGCTCCAAGAACATCATCTGTCCTCAAAACATGGATGAGCTTCCTGACGATGTCCGTGGTAAGCTCCAAGGACAACTCGACGTCATGTGCAAAGCTTTCTTCGAGAGCTGCCACAAGGGGCGCCGGGACAAGGTCAAGCAGATCAAGGAGCCGGACTACGCCGGGTTGTTCACATCTTCATCATCTTCAGGGAAAAAGGTAAACGATGGCAAGCCTATATTTGATGATCCTAACCCTATGCATGCTGATTATGCCGCTATGCTAGAAACTCATAAAAAGGTTTCAGAGAGTACCTTAGCTTCTGCGATAAATATGATCATGGCTAGATTTGATAAGTTAGAAGGTAGGCAGCAATCCGATTCAGATGAATCGGATGTTGTGGAAGTAGAGTATGAGTATGGCATGCCTCCTAATTTTTATGAGAATCAAGCCCTTTATGCAAAGGCAAATAGAAGCAAATCGGGCTTCAAAACACACAAAACAAGCAAGACCGATTTTGCTAAACCTAAGCCTATAGTTACTTTTGCTGATGATTCGGATCGTTCTCCACGAACCGAAAAGAAGCAAAAAAGTAAGCCTTCGGCGGGAGAATCAATCCTCCCAAACCCGCCGAAGTCACCTAGTGAAATTCCCCAACAAAGTAGGTCTAAAACTGCTTCTTCTACCGATTATACCGACACATTTAATCGGTTTAAGGAAGACTTGTCTAAGTCTCTTGAGGAAACCCTAGGTGTACCCCTTAGGCCTAGTAAAACTACCTACAACAAACAATATCCCGCGCACTTTGATTTTATGAGACCCCCTCCAAGATGGAAAGTGACGGATTTTCAGAAATTTAGTGGTAGTGATGACAAAACATCTATGGAGCATGTTAGCATGTATTTAGCTCAACTAGGTGAAGCATGTGCCTTTGATTACATGAAAGTACGTTGTTTTCCTTTATCTCTTACTGGTACAACTTTTGCTTGGTTTACTTCATTACTTGCATGCACCATTGGTTCTTGGGCTCAATTAGAGGAGAAGTTTCATAGTCACTTTTATACTGGAGTCCAAGAAACTAGATTGTCACATCTTACATTGGTTCATCAAGGGCGAGATGAGCTTGTTCTTGATTTTATTAAAAGGGCTAGAGAAATTAACAATCGATGTTTCCATTTGATGATCTCCGAGAGAGATCTGGTTGATATATGCTTTAATGTTTGCATTCTAGGATTCATGAGAAACTTGAGAATGTACAATTTAATAATTTCAACCACCTCGTCGAGAAGGCCGTTTATTGGGAATCGCGCCTTAAAGAGTCTCGTGATGCATATAAGTCTCATCGTTCGAACACACATACTTATCATATTGTTTCAGATAGTTCGGAGGATGAAACAGGTGAATGCAACGCCGCTGAAATTAGGTGGCCAGCAGAGAACAAGCTTGTGACTTGTCCTTCTCTCAAACCGATTCAAAAGAATCGGGGTGAGGAAGTAAAGTTTACTTTTAATGTTTCTAAATGTGACCGTATTTTCGATGAGTTGCTGAAAATCAGACACATTAGAATTAATTATGCCATGCCTTCTGCAGATGAGATTAAGAAGAGAGCTTATTGAAAATATCATAATTCTTATTCTCATGCCACTAATGATTGCAATTATTTCCGTTGACAGATACAATCGGCCCTTAATGAGGGACGATTAAGTCTTGCAGACATGGAAATCAAGAAGAACCCCTTCCCAAACAACAACACTAATACTATTGAGGCGGGGGCTCTAGCTATTTTGATTCGTCCTGAACAAGCCGATGGAGCTAAAGGCAAGAATGTCATCATCGGTGAACCACGTCCTGCACCGAATGTCCAAAAGAATTCGGGGCGGCAAGTGGTGATGAAGAAGAGTCAAGATGGCAGGAACAAGCTTACCATCACCGCTGGATCAACGGAGGCATTGAGAAGGCAAAGATGGTATGAAACTCAAGCAGCGCGACAACGGCCGGCACGACCGATCTCTACGATCGGCCAAGCCGACTCATCTAGCAAGGTAGAGGCGCCCAAGGCAGCCCCTACCGATGATGCTCCTGGTACTTCCAAGTCGGCCAAACCGATTGATGCAATCGGTCAAACCGACTCACAATCTCCTGAGAAGTCCGTTACTTCCGGCATTCATGTGACCGCACATTTATTCCACACAAGCCGGAGGTGGGAGTTTGGAAGGAGAAGGAGCCAAAGCCTAAGAAATTCGTGGTGAAGCCACTTTGTACTTTTGATAAGCTTATGGCGAAGTACAAACAACAAAAGGCCGATTCTAACAAATTGGCCGATAAAAAAAGAGAGTCTACGCCTCCTAAATGTGAAGATGAAGACAAGAGGTAAAAGGCTATGACTCTTTCAGTTGGTTCTTATTCACAGGTTGTTCGTTCGCGGCCATCTCGTTGGGGACCACCGGTGACTCCAGTTCCACCCGTCTTGCCTTTGCCGCAGTGGGGCGCCCAAGGTGTGTGGGTGCCGTACCTAAATGCTACATCATCGCGCCAGGGGTTTGAAGGTGCTGCTGGATATAAAGTGAATCCATCCGTCTTTAGCCGATTGGCTTATCAATCAGGCTATAACGGGAGAAGAGAAGAGCTTCCACCCAATGCCCAATCTTTGCAGGAGAGAGGAAAGGCGCCGATGCAATTGGTGTATGTGCCCAAGAAGGTTGAAGCTCCGAAGAAGGTGGAGGCACCCGAGGAGGTTGCCCCAAAGCAAGCTCCCACACCACAAATCACCATCGGATCAATGTCGGCTCCGGTAGTTGCCGATAATGAACCGATTGTGGTTAATACTAAAATTCCAGCAGGTGCGCAAGGTGAGAACATGAAGGAAGCTGCTGGAAAAGAGAAGCCGCCAAGGGATCCAAAGTACACACAACCCAAGTGGTGTCCACCCAACTTGGACAAGACCCAAAAGCGGAAGTTGCAGCGCGCCCGAGCCAAAAAGTTGAAGAAGCAAGCTTTTGAGAATCCTCAAGGGAGTGCATCGAAAAAGGACGATGGTGTTGCTGCAGAGCCGGCGCCGGCCAAGCCGATTGAAGAATCGGTTAAGCCGGTGGAGGTAGCTCAAGAGGTGATGGAGCATGAACCGACCAAGCCGATTGAAGAATCGGCTAAGCCGGTGCGTGCTGAAACAAGCGTTCCAGAGGTAGTCAAATCGGTTGCAACTTCTCCTAAAGAGATGGAACCGATTCTGGCAATTTCTGAAAATATTGGGGAGAACCCCAAAGAGTTTGTTGCTGTGGTTGCTGATGTGCTAGGTATGGAAGCTCCGGCGGAACAAGATGATGAGATGGTGGATTATGAGCCATCGCCGGAGCGAATCAACATGGTGTATCTATCTTCGGATTACTACATGATCCGTCATGATGAGGAGGAACCACCTGCAGCGGAGCTAGTATTTGCAGTGGAAGACGCCATATTCAAGAAGCCGGGAGTCAAGGTGGATCATCTTTGGCCTCTCAACTTGAGAGGTCACATCAATGGGACTCCGGTGCATAGCATGCTAGTGGACAGCGGTGCAATCATCAATGTCATGCCATATACGTTGTTCCGCAAGCTTGGGATCAAGGAAGAGGAGCTAATCCGGACCAATATGACCATCACCGGAGTAGGTGGAGATGCTCCGATTCCGGCCAAGGGAATTGCTAACGTTGAGTTGACCATCGGAAGCAAGACTTTGGCTACCGCTTTCTTCGTCGCCGACATTAAAGGGAGCTACAATGTGATACTTGGGCGTGATTGGATACATGCTAATGAGTGCGTTCCTTCTAGTCTACACCAGTTTCTCATCCAGTGGGTCGGCGATGTTGTGGAGATTGTCCATGCAGATTCATCGGCTGAAGTTGCAATTGCCGATTCGTCCGAAGCCGAAGGACATGGTGCCATGGGGTGTTTATCAGGCAGGGATCTCTCCACATATGATTATGTTGATTATTCTAGGGGCTGCTTTGTTCCCATATCTCTCAAGCCGATTGACAATCGGCTTAACACAATTGTTTAATGGATAATCGCGAATGGTTAAAGCATCGTTTGGAGCAATATCGGGCTGAAAAGACCGATACTTGTGAAGCAATTGATGACTTTGATGAGCTCAATAAGTTGGGCCAAGGTTTTACATCGGCCGACCCTTTAGAGCAAGTTGACATTGGGGATGGTACTACGCCACGGCCGACGTTTATTAACCAAAATTTGGAAGCCGATTTCAAAACTGAATTAATCACGCTTCTCAAGGAATATATTGATTATTTTGCATGGAACTACACCGAGATGCCGGGATTGAGCCAAGATCTTGTTGAGCATCGGCTTATTCTCAAGAAGAACTTCAAACCTGTAAAACAACATCCAAGGCGCTTCAATTCGGCCATCCATGACCGAATAAAGGAGGAGATCGAAAGGTTGTTGCAGGCGGAGTTCATACGTCCATGTCAATATGCGGAGTGGGTCTCTAACATTGTGCCGGTTGAAAAGAAGGACAGCGACAATATTAGAGTATGCATTGATTTCAGAGATCTAAATAGAGCCACTCCTAAAGATGAGCATCCTATGCCTATAGCCGATATGTTGATCAATGATGCTTCGGGGCACAAGATGATTAGCTTCCTTGATGGTAATGCGGGTTATAATCAGATTTTTATGGCAGAAGAAGACACATCAAAGACGGCTTTCATTTGTCCCGGTTTTGTTGGCTTGTTTGAGTGGATTGTTATGACCTTTGGGTTGAAGAATGCAGGTGCAACTTACCAAAGAGCGATGAATCTGATTTTCCATGATCTAATTGGGGTGATTATGGAGGTTTATATTGATGATATTGTGATTAAATCGGCTGCCCATAAATCTCACTTAGCCGATTTGCGTCTTGCTTTGGAAAGGATGCGCCGTTATGGTTTGAAGATGAATCCACTCAAGTGTGCCTTTGGAGTATCGTCTGGAAAGTTTCTAGGCTTCATCATTCATGATAAAGGCATAGAGGTTGATCCCAAGAGGATTGAGAAGATCAAGAAAGTTGAGCCGCCCACATGCAAGAAGGATATGCAGAAATTCTTAGGGAAGGTCAACTATCTTAGGAGATTTATTGCTAATTTGTCCGGGAAGATTATTCCTTTCACCCCCATACTCAAGTTGAAGGATGAATTTGATTTTACTTGGGGGCAAAGCAACAAGAAGGATTTGACAAGATAAAGGAATATCTATCATCACCGCCGGTTCTTCGTGCACCAAGAAGAGGAGTACCATCCAAGCTATATATTGCTGCCGAAGAGAAGGTGATTGGCGCGGTGATGACTCAAGAAGATGAAGGGAAGGAGTATGTTATTACTTATATTGGTCGCCATCTTCTTGATCCCGAGACAAGGTACACCCACATTGAGAAATTATGCTTATCACTATACTTTGCATGCCATAAGATGAGACATTATTTGCTGTCAAGTACATCTGTTGTAGCATGCCAGGCTGATGTCATTAAGCATATGCTACATCGGCCAATCCTTAGTGGGAGGTTAGGCAAGTGGGCGTACTCTTTAATTGAATATAATTTGGTTTTTGAGCCATTGCGAGCAATCAAAGGCCAAGTACATGCTGCTTTTATTGTTGAGCATAGCATAAAGTTTGATGATGATATCAATTACATCACAATTGCCCCATGGACATTGTATTTTGATGGATCGGTCTGCAGAAATGGTTGAGGTATTGGAATTGTTTTAATCTCTCCCAATGGTCTTGTAACCGAGATGCTTAGCCGATTAGAGTTTCCTTGTACTAACAATCAAGTCGAATATCAAGCTTTGTTATTCGGATTGATCATGTTAACTTCCATGGATGTGCAGCATGTTGAAGCATATGGTGATTCATTATTAGTTGTTCAACAAGTTAGTGGAGAAGTTCAGTGCTTAGATGAATCATTACGTGCTTGCCTCAATACTTGTCTAGAATATATCTCCAAGCTTGCTGAATTTAGGATTCGACATATTCCTAGAGATCAGAATGCAAGGGCTAATATGCTAGCTCAACAAGCATCCGGCTTTGAAGTTAGTAAGCGAAACTTTCATGTGCAAACAAAGCCAATGTATGAGGATATAAATTTTATTTGTGCAGGAACAAACGAATTGGTTCAACCGTCCAATATGATCGGATTAACCAATTCTTCTGAAGCGTATGCTACTGATCATGTCTCAAATCGGTCTAGTAATCCTAGTACCAATTTAGAGGATTGGAGAACTCCTTTGATTAAGTATTTGCAGGATCCTAGTACTAAGGTTGATCGAACCATACGGCGGCTTGCTTTCCAATACACATGGCAGCATGATGAATTATATAGGAGGACAGCCGATGGTTTATTACTAAAGTGTTTGGGACCTGATGATGCAAGGGTGGCTATGGGAGAAGTCCACAAAGGAGTTTGCGGTATGCATCAGTCGGCTCACAAGATGAAGTGGTTATTAAGACGGGCTGGTTTCTATTGGCCTACTATGATTGCCGATTGTATGCGCTACTACAAAGGATGTGAAGAGTGCCAACGGTTTGGGAACATTCAAATGGTGCCGCTTCGGAGCTCCATTCTATTACATCGCCGTGGCCGTTCAGAGGTTGGGGGCTAGATTTCATTGGTCAAATACATCCCCCGTCTTCAAAGGGACACAAGTTTGTCTTGGTTGCTACAGATTATTTCACGAAGTGGTGTGAGGCAGTCCCATTGAAGAATATTACTCATGTGGAGGTAACAAAGTTTATCAAAGAGCATATTATTCATAGATTCGGCATCCCTCAAGTATTACTGTTGGCATTTCTTCACGTCATCACTAGAATTAGCAATAGCGCCAAGAAACGTCGGTTGGTATTCTGCAACGATTACAGAACAAGTCCGCAAGCGCACGGAAATACCGTTGTAGCATTTCACCCGGAAGTATTCAGGGTATCGTTATTTATATTTCCAAAAGGAAGGCATGGTATAAAAGACTCCAATATGGACATGGACAAAATAACAAGATTGCATAATAGACCAATGCTCATAATAAAGGTAACAAAGGTTTTGTATACGGATAACTTACACACACACTCGAGCCAACTCAAGGATAAAGTAAAAGAAAGAACAAAGAAACCTAGACTGGAGCAGGCATTCCTAAACAACTGAGTCAGGACAACGGACAATCACACAAACACATGCTTGTTAGTGAGGTTCTAAGTTAAGATAGCTTGGCCACTATTAACTTACTTCAGGCACCGGATCGCACCTGGTTTGCCAGGTGATGCCGGCCTGTAGCTCTACGCCGTAGCCGGACGTGGGAGATTACAAGGGACGGACAGGGCTGTCACCACCTGCCGCCTACCACCTCAACTATGGACTAAGAGGCAAACTAAGGTAGGTCCTAGCCTAGACACCACGTCTATGCCAGTTGCTACAACTCTAGCGGTGATCTGGAGCTCCCGTCTCTATCAGGGGTCCTCTTACTAGAGCTTCCGCCACGGGGACGAACGACGAACCCGCATGCCAACATTGACCAAGACTACATTAAGATAGACCTCAACATCACAACCTAGCTCTAGGTCCAAACATGCATGCACTAGTGTTAAACATTAGGTTCTATATGATAAGATCAAGACATGAAAACTATATTCTAGTTCATATGCCAAGACCATATCATAAGAACTATGCTCTAGTTCTACAACATAACTATACTAAGAACAAGAATAAGATCATCTAGAACAAGAACATATAAGAACAACTAAGAACAAGAACATAAGAACAAGAACATAAGTGAAACCTTGATATTATTCATACCGAGATTCCCCCTAGAGGTTCAAGCTCTCCAACGAGGCTTGCCTTGCTCCAACTACATAACTAAAACTACTAAAGAAAAGATACAAGTGGAGGGAGAGAGAGAGAGGCTCTTGTTGTGGTGTGTGTTGAATAGGGGGCCTCTCCTCTTCTTATATAGTCTCCAGAAGGCGGTCCGGGGGTAGGGAGGTAAAAACACCAGGCAAACCGTCATTCCCCATATGGTAGGAGTGTGGGCCCGGGCCTCCTCCTGGGCCGCTGTGGTGGTGGTGCTTTTGGCCCATCTCGACCCCAGGTGGATGGCCCTTGTTCTCTTGGCTTTTTACGCTTTCCGAAAAGCGTACTTTTATTTATAAAATCCTTGCACTTGGTGTAATTCCTGCAGAATAATATTTTCTCCAAGTACAAGTGGAACTAGGTCAAAAATAAAGATATATGTGCAATAAAATATTTATTTCTCCCAAAATGATCTATAATTGGCGGTTATAAATCGGAGTTAAGGACCGCCAACAAGATCCCCCAAGCTTACCCCTTGCTCGTCCCGAGCAAGGCTGTGCTGTTGGGTTATTGATCAGGAGTTGCTGCAATGCCGATTACATCTCAAGTGTACAAAATTTAAAAGAGAGCTTTGTGCTGCAATTTGAATAAATCAGCAATTGTATCTACTCGTGATTCCCGAATAAAGTGGGGCTTCTAATTTTTCAGGTCTTGGGCGATTGCAAGATAGAACAGTTTCAAAGACCGGTGCTTTTCATTCATCCCAAGATCAACTTTTCAATCCGGAGGTTTTGCAAGATTTTTGAAAGTATAAACCAAGTTCCTCAAATGACCCATTTGGATCACTCAAAGTGTATGGTAACCTTACCAAAGGCTTTGATGATTGCCTTTATGTCCTACCTCTAGTATTTTTGAGTGGAGTTCGGGTAGGCATATAAGGAATGGCTTACTTACCGCTTGTGGATAGCCGAGTCAAAGTCCAAACCATGTTAAGGTAAAGGCCATACACTAGGTTGAGATGTGCAAGTGTGTGGGATGGATGAAGAATGATCCCTAATTTTTGTGGTATTTTTGGGTCTCCATGCATCATGACAACCTCTCTTTTATTTGGGGGAAGAAGAGATGAAGTAAATATAGGCTATCAAAGAGTAACTAAAAACTATTTTTCTTTCTTTTCTTTTCTCTCTTTTTTTTTGAATGGGAATCTAAGATTTTCCCGTTATCTAAAAGAATGCCCCTAGGCATAGCTGCTCTTTTTCTTTTTTTTCTTCTTTCTTTTTTTTCCTTTTCTTTTTAAACGGGGATCTAAGATTTCCCGTTTGTCTACAAGATTGGAATATCTAAAACTTATTTCTCCCTCTCTTTTTTTTCAACTAAAAACATAGCCCATAACTTATTGCTTGGAAAAAGATGAGAGAGAGATGTCATAATGGAATGGATGGAGAATTTTTGGCAATCTAAAAGAGGGGTGCGCGATCCTCAGGGTAAGGGTCGGCACTTTTTTTTGGTGGAATGGTGCGCAATTCTCGGTGTAAGAATTGACATTCTGGGCGAGAGGGGTGCATGTTGTGCGCAACTGTCAGTGTGAGAGTCGGCAATTATTTGGTGGGTGCAAGTGAATCTCAACCATATGTGTAAGACCCAAATCTAGGTTAGGTTCAAACCGTGACAATGCCCAACAATTGATAAGAAGCATATGACAAAGGGTTTTGTAAACTTGTAGAGAATCATGTCGTATTTGGCCTTGGTAGGTATTTCACGATCATTGAGGAACTATTGTTTTTTTTAAAATTTTTGAAACAAAACTCCGGACGTCAGGTTTTCTCAAGGGGACAAAGTCATTGTTGTGGTCTATGTCACTATATCATATCGCACAATAACCTAGACTAGAGCAATTGTATGCAACCCACTAAATCAAGTTTCTAGAGCATGATAATGTAAAGCCGATAAACCCAAATATTAGAGAAAACTCCATTTTAAATCAAGTACAAGAGAGACATAAAACAGAGCAACTATTCATCATATCAATATGGGTAGAACTAAACATTTCATGGCACATATATAGAGTGGAATTTTTTTTTTTTGATTTTCAATGCAAGATAAGAAACTTGAATTTAAACATGCTAAAAAGAAAATAAGATTGCGGGAATTTAAATATGCAATGCAGGTACCTCATGTGGGGGTCCTCCCCCAAGCTAGCCCTTTACTTACCATTAGCCTGGAATGCCGCTAGCTGGTGCATGCTATGGCCTGATTCTCGGTTCATGGCCTCCTTTAAGCATGCTAGGAAGATCCCCTCCCCAAGCTTGTCTTGTGGTGACATTGAGACAATAGGACAACATACTTGGGGTTGACAGGTTTATTATTATTTTTTTTCAAAAAATATTATAATCTCTTTTCCCATTTTTTTTTGGTTCACCAAACAAATACTCATCTCTGTTGTCATCTCCAAGACTGACCCTCATAAGATTTATAAACTCCTGCAGGGGTTAGTCCATATGATCAACCAAACTCTACACTAGCAGCTTGGTTCAATAATCAAACTCGACTCCATGTCTTATTTGATTAAGGTAGGCAAAGCTAACCCAAGCACCATGCTTGATCTAGCAAACCTATGGGAGTACGATCATCAATTTCATGACCAATACTTCCAAGCCAAAACATGTCAGAGTAAAGAAAGGAACATGAAAGAATTAACAAGATTCATCCAACGGAGATAAAGACTTTGCAAAGGTGAACAAGACAACTAAGGGTTTTTTTTTGGAAAGAAAGCTCAGCCAACTTTTATTCAAACTCAAACAAGGCTAGAAAGATCATGCCTTGCTTTGTCTCCAACATGGATTACTTCTATTGTCTATGACAACAACTCAAGCTCATCAATCAAATTTTGACACTGAGTCAAAATTTGATTAAAGAAGGCTATTTTAATCTAAGCACCATGCTTAAATTAAAAAGGTCTATAGATGTACCACATGTGCCCATGTAGAAACACCGAAACTTAAAGTTGTCATAAACAAAGAAAGCATGAATTCATATTCTTGTGGAGACAGGAGTGAGGAAATGAGTTGGTGAACATTTGCATACCTGAGTGTTGTTGCTGGCAACATGAATGGATGAAATGTCGAAGTTGTTGCTACGGTTGCATGATGGCTTTGCCCAGGTAAACCTCAAGACCAGCCCGCACATAGCTCAACGTGTTTGGGCCATGGGACTTGATAGTTGTAGCAAAGGCTTGTAGGTGGGCCCTTCTTGCTCGTTGAAGCATCTTTGGATATGTCGGCCCAACCTACTTCTTTCCTCTCCTCCAAATTTTTTTTTATTCTCTCCCCTTTTATATATATATATATATATATATATATATATATATATATATATATATATTTATATATATATATATATATATATATATTTTATATATATATATATATATAGCAAGGTAGAGCCAACCTTTTTTCTCTTTTTTTTAACCATGATGGCCTTGGTGAGACTTTCGTCATCCTCCCCCACACTTAGACTTTTGTGTGAAGGTCAAGTGTGCAGAGACTAGATTATCAAAGGCATCAAAGTATTTATCTGGTGTGACTCCTTGCCTTCAAGTACCGTATGTCCCTTGTTCTTCTTAATCTCCACCTGAAATGGTTAGTGACCAAGAATACCCGAAGGTGCATACTAACTTGAAAACATTGCCTTGCCTTATTGGTAAGAGAAAAGATTTTTTTTTTCGATAATCCGGGGTATCTCCCGGCAGTGCTTGCTTTAAGATCATAAGCTTGACCGCCAAAACCGGGACGAAGTTTGTAGCCGAAGCTATGATTGGCTTCCATCGACGTGGCTAAAGAACTTGTCCTAAGGAGGAGATCTTTTTTTTTTTAGTTTATTATTCAAAGATCACATTTTGTGATTTCAAAACAATGATCAAACATGTCGTTTAATCAAAGTAGGCAATTTAACCTAAGCTCCATGCTTAATTTAAAAAGCCTATGAAGATATGATCTTGCAACAACCATACTTCAAATCGAAACATGCTTCATGCAAAACTTTGAAAACAAACCAAGATTTAATAAATATTATATTTTTTTGAAAATAGTTTTATAAAATAAAATTACTTATATAAATATTTTTTTCTAAAACAAAATATTATAAGGTAACAAAACAAATAGTTTTTGTAAGATAGTTTTATAAAATATATATTTTTTTGATAAAGAAAAAATAATTTTTTTCTCGTTATGATCAATGGCTACAACACAAGCAAGCTATCATGAACATGTCCTAATAAATTCTTTTAACCAGTGCCTTCCCCGGCAACGGCGCCAGAAATGCTTGTTGGCATTTCTTAACGTCATCACTAGAATTAGCAATAGCGCCAAGAAACGTAGGTTGGTATTCTACAATGATTACAGAACAAGTCCGCAAGCGCACGGAAATACCGTTGTAGCATTTCACCCGGAAGTATTCAGTGTATCGTTATTTATATTTCCCAAAGGAAGGCATGGTATAAAAGACTCCAATATGGATATGGACAAAATAACAAGATTGCATAATAGACCAATGCTCATAATAAAGGTAACAAAGGTTTTGTATACGGATAACTGACACACACACTCGAGCCAACTCAAGGATAAAGTAAAAGAAAGAACAAACAAACCTAGACTGGAGCAGGCATTCCAAAATAACTGAGTCAGGACAACGGACAATCACACAAACACATGCTTGTTAGTGAGGTTCTAAGTTAAGATAGCTTGGCCACTATTAACTTACTTCGGGCACCGGATCGCACCTGGTCTGCCAGGTGATGCCGGCCTGTAGCTCTACGCTGTAGCCGGACGTGGGGGATTACAAGGGACGGACAGGGCTGTCACCACCTGCCGCCTACCACCTCAACCATGGACTACGAGGCAAACGAAGGTAGGTCCTAGCCTAGACACCACGTCTATGTCAGTTGCTACAACTCTAGCGGTGATCAGGAGCTCCCGTCTCTATCAGGGGTCCTCTTACTAGAGCTTCCGCCACGGGGACGAACGACGAAGCCGCAAGCCAACATTGACCAAGACTACATTAAGATAGACCTCAACATCACAACCTAGCCCTAGGTCCAAACATGCATGCACTAGTGTTAAACATTAGGTTCTATATGATAAGATCAAGACATGAAAACTATATTCTAGTTCATATGCCAAGACCATATCATAAGAACTATGCTCTAGTTCTACAACATAATTATACTAAGAACAAGAACAAGATCATCTAGAACAAGAACATATAAGAACAACTAAGAACAAGAACATAAGTGAAACCTTGATATTATTCATACCGAGATTCCCCCTAGAGGTTCAAGCTCTCCAACGAGGCTTGCCTTGCTCCAACTACATAACTAAAACTACTAAAGAAAAGATACAAGTGGAGGGAGAGAGAGAGGCTCTTGTTGTGGTGTGTGTTGAATAGGGGGCCTCTCCTCTTCTTATATAGTCTCCAGAAGGCGGTCCGGGGGTAGGGAGGTAAAAACACCAGGCAAACCGTCATTCCCCATATGGTAGGAGTGAACCGCCTTTGGCCGGGCCCACGCGGTAGCCAGATGGCGCGCGCGCGCGCCTGGGTGACGCCGCCCCGCACCGTCCTTTGGCGTGTGGGCCCGGGCCTCCTCCTGGGCCGCTGTGGTGGTGGTGCTTTTGGCCCATCTCGACCCCAGGTGGATGGCCCTTGTTCTCTTGGCTTTTTACGCTTTTCGAAAAGCGTACTTTTATTTATAAAATCCTTGCACTTGGTGTAATTCCTGCAAAATAATATTTTCTCCAAGTACAAGTGGAACTAGGTCAAAAATAAAGATATATGTGCAACAAAATATTTATTTCTCCCAAAATGATCTATAATTGGCGGTTATAAATCGGAGTTAAGGACCGCCGTCAATTACATACAGATCAAAGAACATCTTTTATGGCTAAAGAGGTGAAAGCTTTTGGCAAATCATATAAAATCAAGATAATCAACTCATCTCCATACTATGCTCAAGCTAATGGCCAAGCTGAAGCCAGTAACAAGACCTTGATCAAGCTCATCAAAAAGAAGATTGAAGGGACTCCAAGGAGATGGCATGAAGTCTTGTCGGAAGCTTTGTGGGCATATCGCACATCAAAGCATGGTGCAATAAAGGCAACTCCGTTTGAATTGGTGTATGGTCAAGAAGCTATGTTGCCCATTGAAGTAAACTTGGGTGCATTAGATTTGCCAAGCAAGATGACTTATCCGCTGAAGTGTACCATGATCTCATGATGGACAACATAAGTGATGTGACCGACAAGAGAATTGAAGCTCTAAAGGAGATTGAAAAGGACAAGATGCGTGTTGCAAAGGCCTACAATAAGAAAGTGAGAAGCAAATCTTTCCAAGTAGGAGATCTAGTGTGGAAAACCATACTCCCTATTGGATCGAAGAGCAATCAATTTGGCAAGTGGTCTCCTAATTGGGAGGGTCCTTTGAGAGTGATCAAGGTGATACGCGGAAATTCCTATGTACTAGAGACATTAAAAGGGGAACGTCTCGACAAAGCAATCAACGGGAGGTATATTAAAAAAATACTTCCCAGGTGTTTGGCAAGAAGTCTAAGTTCTCTTCCAAATAATGGCCGATACATGTATCGCCCTTAGAACAAAAATGGTCGATGTAAACATCGCCCTTAGTCACCGGTTAGCCGATGTGGTGGGCATCGTCGCTGGTTGGTTGCAGGTGAAGAGAGTATTTTCATGTTCATGTGCTAATTCACTTGAAAACAGGGGGCATGTGTTGACACTCAAATTTGGCAAAAGGAGAAACATCGCAAGTCGACACATCAACGGAAGCGAGATAGGTGAATTCGGCACTGGAAACAAGCGTCGGACGCACCTCAAGGCCGCGCCGGACGTGTCTGATGCGTGCCGGACTCGACCCAGAGGCGGTCAGGCCAGCCCCAAGCGCCGGACGCGCGGACCGCAGAGCGTCGGACGCGTCCGTTTAGCGTCGGACACTACTCACAGCGGTTCGCGGGGACTCGGAGGGGCCGGACGCGGGACGGGCTCGGGCGCTGGACGCGTTCGGTCCACGCCGGACGCGACGCAGAGCGCTCCGCGCGCACGGTGAAGCGCCGGACGCGAGGCGTCGGACGCGCGCCTGGCACGCCGGACGCGTCCGGCGCGTATGTCGCGAAACCGACTCGTTTACGAGTCGGGTTTTGGGCAAGTTTTGACGGAGGAAACTTGATGAACGAGTTTTGAAGAGGTTTCCTATTGGGATAAGACCACCCCCCCTATATATATGAGGGGATCACGGCCGATTGAACCCATCCAATCAATCGACATACAAACCAACACAAATCGATCGAGATGATCAATTTACCCTTCTTCTTCTTCTACATCCTGCCCTAGACTTCTAGTTGCTGTTCGGTGCTTCTCTCCGCGAGTTCATCGACGATTCTAGGCGCCATCCGCTGGTTCCTAGGAGATCCCCTACGTGCATCCTCCCGACGGTCTTCCCGGAGGTTGTTCTAGGGTTCACCCTTCCGTCGGCGGGCTCTACGTCGGCTTATCGATCTCTAGATCGGTTCGCCGGCCACGCTACGTCGATGTTGCTGTTGCAGGTCGATTCAAGGCACCTCTAGGACGTCCAAAACCCACTACCGGTGCGTTGGTGGATTTCTTCGTCAACACTATGCATATCCGTTAGTAGTCAGTAGCGGACCCAGCCAGCCATTAAAGCCCGGGCAAACTTTAGAATAATGAATATTTACTATAGAAAATCTCTTTTCAATCCTTCAAATAACATAACTTTTCACTGCGTATTAACTGAGGAGCCCGGGCGGCTGGCCAGGCTCGCCGGGCGGTGGGTCCGCCAATGTTAGTAGTAGAGGCATGGCATCGTCACACGCTGGCCGTCGTGTCATCGCGTCCACCTTATATGCATACACGAAGTGTACATTATATACACCATTTCGATGACTAGCTCGTTTGTCCCGTTGATACAGCCAGATTCAGTTGACGCCACCCGTGAGCGCAGCAAGTACATACATATGTGACATTTGTAGTTGAAGCAACATACATACATATGTGACATTTGTAGTTGAAGCAACACGCCCACAACGGGACAACTACACACTAAAAACTTGGTTTGGTTTTATACGACGGCCGCAGTAATATGTATAGTGATCAGTATAGATGCCTATGCTCACATACGTTCACACACACGCCTAGAGTTATAGGCATGCACTTTGACTCTTTATCGCTACTAGCAAATATGCCCGTGCGTTGCCACGGGAAACAAATAAATGGTATATATGAGAGTTGTGTTAAAAAGAAAAGAAAACATTGATTTGTGTAAATATGGTTTTAAATTTTGTCCACTTAATTTATATGTTAGAATTCAGAGGACAGCGGATCGAACACGTTGAGACTTTAAATTTATTTTGTTTTGATTCGTACCAGTTTCACAATGTTCTGGATAAGAAGACTATGAGAAATAGGTACGTGGATCAAAAAATTTAAGTTAATGGTACGTGAGGGTATATCCTTCGGGATGATTGATTCCAATGTGAAACATAGTCTCTAGATAAATTGGATGCTATGCATGGAACGTAGATATGAAACCAGAATATAATTCCAATATATTTATTTACATAAATATTTATTAGTACTTAAAAATAGATTGCACGGAGAATACTACTGCTAATCATTTACATTAATATTTATTAGTACTATAAAAGAAATCCGACATGAAACGTAAAAACGTAAACTGTAACCAAGTCGATGTGCTAAAAAAGAAATCCGACATGAAACGGAAAAACGTAAACTGTAACCAAGTCGATGTATGGGGAAAACGAAGTCACTCAGAATTTATATTCATAACACGTCCTTAGTTTTTTATTTTTTTTTTGCGTGTGTTTTCTCCTCGGTCAACCGTAACCGTATCAATCTCTTAGTTGGATGAAAAAAGGTGGACTGAAATTTTGCCAATTTAGGTCCTGTTTGGTTCAGAGGACTAGGGACTAGGGACTACCTATGGACCACTAGTCCCAATTAGCCCCTCAAGAGAGACTAGTGGACTAGGACTAATAGTCCCTCTTTTAGTTCCTGTGTTTGGTAATTTATGGACTACAGGGGACTAAAAATTAGTCCGTAGTCTCTAGTCCCATTGGAACCAAACAGACCCTTATTATTAGGTATAGATAATACTCCCTTCGTCCCAAAATAGATGTCGTTCTCGCTTCCCGAGAAGTCAGCTTTTTCAAACTGTCGGCAATTATATATTAAAATATATAAATATTTATGCTAAGTAATTAGTATCATTCGAAATATGTTTAAATCTAGTTTTTTAACAAATTATTTGGAGATAAAAATATTATCCGTATTTTCTAGAAATTTAGTCAAAGTTAAGAAATTTTGAGTGACACATTTTCTATAACGTCATCCTTTTTAGGATAGAGAAAGTATATAGGCGGCACCTTGAAGACTAAGGCCTTGTTTAGATCGCCTACTTGGCATGCCAAATTCAGACGTTCACACACTGTAGCGCACTGTAGCAATTTCATTTGTATTTGTGAAATATTGTCCAAATATTGATTAATTAGACTCAAAAGATTCGTCTCACGAAGTACAATAAAACTGTGCAATTAGTTTTTAATTTCATCTATATTTAGTACTCCATGCATGTACCACAAGTTTGATATGACAAGAAATCTTCTTTTTTATAGTGCTAAAATTGAGAGTTTAGGGTGAACTAAACAAGGCCTAAGACAGCATACTTTAAAATTGACAAGTCATCGTAGTCCTTGTTTAGATGGCTAAAAATTTGCCTCAAAAGCACTGTAGCAGTTTTGTTTGTATTTGACAATTATTGTCCAATCATGATCGAATTAGGCTCAAAAGATTCATCTCGCAAATTAGAGACAAACTGTGCAATTAGTTATTTTTTTAACCTATATTTAATGCATCATGCATGCGTGTTAAGATTTGATGTGATGGAGAGAGAGTGAAAAAATTTCACCTTTTTCCACCAACTAAACAGGGCCTAGACGTACCTAGCGGACAAGTTTGGCTGCACTGCATCTGCACAGCACATGGACGCAAAGTTTGTTCTATCCGATAAACCGCGTGGCAGCAGGTCACCACCCTTCGGGATTCGGGGAACATGCATGGGTTGGCCGTTGGGCCCGGAGGACCAGTCCCGGGGGCACCAACCGTACCGTACGTACGGGCGCGCACAGGCTTTATTCAACGGGGCCAGGCGATCCAGTCTTGGTCCTTGCGAGCATGCGCCCGCCCGGCACTTGCGCCGGCAGGGCATCCGTCGATGCAGATGCGAACCTTGCACGTTGCTCCCAGCACAGCACTGCACGCGACCAAAAAGGCCTGAACCAACTTTGATGCTCCCTTGTGCAACGCAGGGCAGTACAGTATAGCGCTGCGGATAGTCTTAGGAACACAGTTCAGCATCATCTGGCTGCGGATCGGAGAACAGTGGGCCAGTGGCAGACAGACAGACTGCATCAGCCGGTGTGCTAGCAGTAGCAGCAGACCTGGAGGCTGCAGAAAGCGCCGCAGTGGCTGGCACGATGGCAAGCAAAGGCGTCGCCAGCAGCGATTGTTGCGCTGCACTGACCACTGGCCAATACTGATGGCATGCATGACGGCTCTGGCTGACGGGGCTCGGCATGCGAGCTTTGTGCAGCTCTGCTGTCGGGAAAGTTTTTCTTTTTACAGCAGACTGCAGACAGGCAGAATGGCAGGCAGCACGCTCCGTATCTTCCTGTATCACTACTGTACTGCAAGCATTCTCAATACGGGTGTCCACCTCGGAAAACGTAGCAGATCGCCTCGCCGGCTCGCCGTCGTCGATGTTGAATTCCGTTTGCAATTTGCATCATCATGCATGCACCGGCATCTTTTCAGATCCGCCAAAAACTATGCCTATCCATGATGATGGTCCATGGACGACGAAACAGAGCAACCACCGGGAAAAAAACAGAGGATACAAGCGCAGAGCAGAGCACTTCACAGGGTTCATCACGTCGACAACAGAGGAGGGAAATTAACGGAAAAAGGTTTAGTAACAAAAGGTTGACCTCCTTTACTGACCACACCAAATATCCATTGTTAACCAAAAGGTCCAAACCAGGACTTTCACCCGGCGGTAATTTCACTTTTAACAGAATAATCAAACGGGCGAACACGACGCACACACCAGAGGACGAACGGGTTAAGGTTAATCTGCCCAACCTACTGTTACCTTCTAATCTGCCTACTGGCTACTGCTCCTACAAATTACTCCGTCCAGTAACTCATCAAACTGATCGATGCGGTTAATTACTTGGCGTTGCCTGGCGAGACCGCCGGGGATCAGTTGGGCGCGATGTGGATGGCCGCGTTCTTGACGCCGGCGCACACGGGGCAGGCGTCCGCCCGCGGCTCGCACGCCTTGCACAGGCACAGGTGCCGGCACGGCAGCACCAGCACCGACGCCTCGCCGTCGCCGCAGGACCTGCATGCCCAGTTCGCCGCCGTGGATGCAGACGCCGTCCTCACCTCCTCGGCCGCCGTTCTGTCCACGAAGCAGCACGACTCCGCGTCGTCGTCCGCGCCGCCGCCAGACTCGCCGAACCCCTCCTCCTCGGCACAGCCGTCGGCGTTCTGCGCCGTTCCAGCCCCAACGCCGGCGCGGAGCAGCAGCGCGTCGAGCGTGGCGCGCAGGCCCGACGCGGCGGCCTCGTTGCTGCGGGCCAGGCCGCACCACGCCTGCGTCTCGGCGGCCGCCTGCCGCAGCCGCTCCTCCAGCTCCGCGTTGCGTCGGCGCGCCGCGTCGAGCTCGCGTTCCTTCTCCCGCAGCGCACGGACCGCGCCCGAGGCCGCGGCGGCGCGCATCAGCTCCTCGCAGTGCCGCTTGCGAGCACGCTCCAGCCCCAAGCGCATGCGCTCGCACCCGGCGCGCACCAGTGCGTCCACCTCCGCATCCTGCTGGCACAACTCGGCCGCCAGGAGCGCGTCCGCCGTCAACATCGGGCCGCGCCCGCTGGTCGATGCCGCCGCGGAGTCCGCCATTCGGCTGCTGCTCGGAACGTTCGCCACGGTTGATGTCTTCTGATGCGCCATCACTCCCGGGATCGGGAGGAGCGCGGCGGACGAGGAAGGCGGCACGTGGTGGTGGTACTGCTGCTCGAGGTCGACGGCGTCCCTGCCGCGCTTCCGCGACGCCACCGCCACGCCGCCGAAACCGCCGTTGTTGTTGCACGTCAGCTCGCTCTGCGCGGCGCTGGCCACGCCGGTTGCAGCGCAGTGGAACTTCTGCTGGGCCTGCTGCTTGTTGTTGCCAACGGCGGCGGCTGACAGGAGCGCCTGCAGCTGCTCTTCAGCCAACCCGGCGACGCCGTAGGGAAGCAGGCACCCGGCGAGGCCGCCGGCGCCGAACTGCGCTTGCACGGCCATGTCACCGGCAAGGCCACCAAACCAACCAAGTCTTTCGTCTTCTTGGAGAAAGACAGACAAGGGATCGAGTCTGGCACTCTGGCTCTCCGTTGATCGGAGAAGTGAGTAGAGAGACAGACACGGCGGTGAGGTATATAAAGGAAGGAGCGGAGGTGGCGACGCCACGTAGAGGTGGGGCCCACCGGCGATGTGCATGCATGCACGGCACCGTCCGTTATTTGTTACCACTAGTGCCGCAATGGCCGCGACAAAGCGAGGTTCCCAAAGCGAGGCCGTGGTGGGGCCCGCCACCCACGACACTGCTGGAGATACGTACAGCAACCGTACCGTTCGCTCTACAGGTGTGAATCCGTCGGCATATGCCACCAATTATTTTGTTAATTTATTTATTTAATTGTTTTTTGTATCAAAGAATATATTTTGTGATGAAGGGTTGAATTTGCCCAATTCCACTTTGACGATCGTTCACTGGTTTCTATTCAAGCGAACACTCCGACCATGCCTCTCCTTTCCGTTTCCATCCCATTCTCTTTCCTTTTTTTGTATGACTAGCCATTACGTCGTCGTCCGAAATTCTGTTCAGAGAAAATTCCCCTACCCTTCCCCTTCCACATCCATTGGCGATTTTGAACCGCGTCGTTCATCTTCTTCCTCATCGCGGTCCCGCCCGATGCGGCCGCCGCAGATCACCGGTTCAGCCCCGCCCCGCCGGCTCTCGCATCGCGCGGTGCCGGCCTTTGCCACCACCGGCCTCTTCTCGCCACCGACCGTCACCGGATCTCGTCCCGGTTGTCCTCCCCGCCCGCACGGCCACCTCTTCGGGCGACCTCGATGGGATTCGATTCGAGGGGTCGCTGGTCGCATTCTTCGGATTTGTCGCAAGGTATCGCCGAGATCTATTTTCCGTCATTTCGCCGTGATTTTGCATTGTTGGGGGATTCGATTCGAGGTCGTCGAGTAATTTCTTAGGTTTTCACTTTTCGAATCTGTATGGTGTTCATGCTCGCAAGGTCTGCGTGGGCGCCCCAACTTCCTTCTTCGTTGTGCCGCGTGGGCATCGCTGGTTTACTGTTCTCGCCCGACCACCCCGGCTCAAGTGTCGTCGTCGTGCAACGTCCCAGCGTGAACAATGAACACCACTGCCCTCGTCTCGTTGCTCCTCTTTCCCTCATCCAAGTCATGTTGTTCGTGTGATCGTGGTCGGCCTCAATGTCTGGCCGCATGTATTACTGCATTTTAGATCCCTTCCGTGCTAGAGTCTTGGGAACACTAATCTGCATTGGTATTAGCTTGTTGGTACGAATTGAGAATTATATTACTCTAAATTGCCAATTTCTGGCGAGGAGAAATAGCATGATACATTAGATAGATAGATGTTGCTTGAGTGCACTGATAGACAACAAAGTTGCAGAGATTGGTCACTCTAAATCGTCAATCTATGCATTTATTGATTCATATTGTATATCCTGTTAGGTTGGATTAACTAGTTATGAATTTACAAGAACAAGTTATTTTGTAGTTGATTCATTCTATTAGTCAAGATCTCTTTTGTTAAGTGATTGTGAATTATTTATGAAATGGATGTAATTAAAAACCATAGGTTGTACATATTTGTATATGAAGTTGTACATACCTAAATTGTGTTGCTATGTTTCTTCATGCCAAATGGAGTGTGTTTCTCTGTCTACTTAAATGAATTTGATAGCTTTGTTTGGTCATTAAGTATTTTGGTCCTGACAAGTAATCATAGTTTGTGTTTTACTACCCACTGTGATTTTCTGAATTTGAGTCTACATGCTGTTTTTCTTTCAGCTACACTGTTTTTAAGTCTCTTAGGTCAATTTTGAAACCAACATAGCACTTATCTTGCTACATGTGCTTTCTAAAACTAGAAACAAAGCCATCATTTGCTCTTGTTATTTATTATTTAGTTGTATTTGTTTTAAACCACTTCCTAGTATGCTATTTGTTTATGTGCATATATGGTTAAATCTGTAGGAGAAATTCCTGATTGTATATGGCATGGTGCTTTCCATATATGTTTAGGCTACTGAAATCTATTTTTCTTATGTGCAGAAATTGTTTTTATTTTAGCTTCAGTTCAAATTCGTTATATTCTACTTCTTGTTGAATTTTGGGTCGGTTTTTTCTATCGCTAGTCTTTTGGGAAAGTTGTCAAAGACCACTTATATTGAGATAGCTTTGTGTTATAACTTAAGATGTAAACTTTGTGTTATTGAGATAACTTAAGATAACTTTGTGTTATAACTTAACCTAAGATGTGTAACTTAACCTAAGATGTATAACTTAACTTCAATAATTTAGCGAGATAACTTTGTGTTATAACTTATGATTAAACTTATTATCCTTTGATTTCCTCTTTTTTCTGCCACACATGTATAACTTAACTTCAGTAAGTTATCGAGATAACTTTGTGGTATAAGTTAGGATGTAAATTTATTAGCCATTGATTTCCTCTTTTTTTTCGCCACACATGTGTACTTAACTTCAATAAGTTAGTAAGATAACTTTGAGGTATAACTTAAGATGTAAACTTATTAGCCTTTGATTTTGTCTTTTCTTTCGCCACATGTGTAATTTAACTTCAATAAGTTAGTGAAATAACTTTGTAGTATAACTTAAGATGTAACTTATTAGGCTTTGATTTCCTACTATTTTTCTGCCAATCATGTCCTTCTTTTAAATTCGATTAATTAGCTCTATAATACTAGTGCTTTTGTCATCGTCGGTCTCCTTTTTTAACGAAACATTGGTGTTTCCCCAAATTTTAGAGTAGATTTGTTATTTTTGTTATAATACCCGTGGATGGTCTCATAAATGATTCTACAAACATAACTAATGGTTGTGATTACTTATGATTTAGTTCTCAATCCATTGGTTGATAGATTTTTTGTGTACCAGTTTACGAGCTAGCTGTGTTTATTAGTGATTCCATTTTTTATGAAATACATTTCATTTTAGATGGTTGATCAAGGAGATAGTGCTAAGTCCATATCTCTGGATGAGTTGGAGTCTTATAGTGATGACGTAATATTTGATCCTCATAGGCTAAAATAAATTTGTGCTTCTATCTCATGGGTGTATATTTGTTCTCTAAATATCAGTATTTATGATTTTATTAAATGTGATTCTCTCGCATTTGTGCCATCTCAACTGGAGTAGCCCCGTGCCAAGACAAGGCTCTAGTAGCTTCTCATTGTACTCCTTGCACTCTTTGTTCTTATTGATTCTCGGGGTTGCTTTTGTTTTTATTTTTAGGAAATAGAATCAATTAAAATTAAGACTACCTAATACTTACTTTGTAGAGATGCTAAATATCAGTTAGATAATGATAACCTACGTAGCTTATGTTGTATAGCTTAATACTTACTTTGTAGAGATGCTAAATATTAGTTGATAATGATAACTTGTATAACTTATGTTGTATAGCTTAAGAATATAACTTGTGCAATGTACTTATCTACCTAAGTTTTATGGACTTGTGCAATGTACTTATAATTCTATACATGTACTTCTCATGTTCATAGTGACATGTTTAGTACATAATATATTTCATAACTTGTGTCATGTAAGTTATAAAAATATAAGTTGTAGTGTGACTTATTTACTTAGGTTGTACAGATAACTTATTTATTATTTTAAATACTACATATTTTGCAGATCTTAGTGAAGATACAAAGTTGGTGAATATCCTAGATACAAATATACTTGTTAGCTATTGAAGTTATAAAAGTTATATTACTGATTGTTATCGATTGTTATTGACAACCAAGTGAACAAGCTGACAAACTGGGTTTTGCAGGAACTGAAAAAGTAAATAATGCTAAAGGATTAAATGATCAGTTAGTCTCATTAAGTTTGATTACTAACTTACAGGTATGTGTTATGTTGTATAACTTAGATTGACCACTAACTTTGGATCATAAGTTAAGACATCTCGCTTTACTAAAACTAATGATTAGTTAGTTAAACTAAGGTTGACTAGTAACTTTACCATCATAAGTTATGTTGTACAACTTAGTTTCACCTTGGATCATAAGTTAAACAAGTATGATTACTTATTCTAACTAGATTAGACTAGTAACTTATAATATAAATATAAGTATATTGTATAAGTTAGATTCTCCTCTAATTTTAGATCATAAGTTAAAATTTTACTAAAATTAATGATTAGTTATGATCAGTTGGTCTCATTAAGTTTGATTACTAACTTATCAGTACAAGTTAAGACCGTTTGCTTTAGTAAAATTAATTTTTATGTTGTATAACTTAGATTCACCACTAACTTTAAATCATAAGTTAAGACCGTTTGTTTTAGTAAAAGTAATGATTAGTTAGTCAAACTAAGATTGACTACTGACTTACCAAAGATAAGTTATGTTGCACAACTTAGTTTAACCTTGGATCATAGTTGACTACTGCCTTTATTAACAATTATGATTACTTATCCCAACTAAGTTAAGCACAACAAATCTTGTTTTGCATTTTGGACTTATCATTTGATGTTCTTGTAAATAAATTCTTATGGTCTACATGTTTTGCAGGTCTTCCAATTCAAGACACATATATGTCAAATATCTTGCCTATAGAGATCTTTCCAATTATCATAGTTGCTGAATCTTATCAAAGTTATTTATGTATCTATGTTATGTTTGAAAGTTTGAATTATATTGTGAGATTTGTTCTATATTATAGGATGTAAAAGTTACTTTTATTTACTCCCCCACCCCCTTTTATCCCTATTCCCATGTCCCGAATGATTTTAGGTTTGTTAAAAGAGAAAAAATGCATTATATTGTGACATTTGTTCTATATTTATAGAATATAAACGTTACTTTTATTTGCTCCCCCACCCCTTTTTATCCCTAAGATTTTAGGTTTGTTAAAAGAGAATGTAAGTTTTGTCAAAAAAAGATCATTAAGTTAGAAGTATTAAGTTTGGCTTTTAACTTAGAACTCCTAGGTTTGGCCTTTTAACTTAGAAGTCTTTTACGTGGCTTACGTCCGACAGTAAATCGCGACAAAAGATAAAGAAAATGTTGCCACAAACGAAAAAAAGAGAAAGGGAACGGAAACTCCGCGGGCCATCAAGTGTATGTCAGTTAACCCAAAAATAGTAAAAAGCGGGATGAGATACTTACCTAAAAGGGAAAGGTTGCTTCTGTCGGAACGTTCGCTAGATGCCGTTCCAGTGAACGTTCGCCGATTAGTCGCCCCGTTGAATTTGACCGAATCACAATGCTTATTCAAAGCATCTTTTATCACTATATAGAAGACATAAGTATAAAATATATGTGGGGGCTGATTGAAGATATCTGAATTGATGGTGTCTGATGACAGCAAACAATTCTGACCAAGTTGAGATTATAATTAAAATCCTCTCCAAAACTCGGCAATATTAAACATAATTAACAATTAGACTAGCTGCAACTCAACTCGAGATCAGATAGATCTACGCATCCAGCCATAACAATATACGTATATGGGCTCAATAATTCAGCTCGCTTGCTCTTGGAATCAAAGTAGAAGACAGGTAAGGTGTCCTTTAAAGGCTACTCTACGTACTCATCTGAAGTTCTGAACACATAGGGATTTGTTTATGGATTAATTTTAATACTCGAAGTTAGTGCGTGTTGTCATGATCGTCCCCTCCACTCCACAATCCACATGATCTATCTGCAACTCCGTCCGGCAGGGGATTGAATTGAATATGTGTTGCATTGTTGGCGAGATCGACATGTGCATGTGATGGTGGCTAGCCAACCGAAACAGAGCGAGAGCAAATGGTGGCAGATCTCATGCAGTAGCTAGAGCTAATAAAACAAATGCTACACAGCTACTAATGATGCTTGCTGTTTCCTTAAAATGCGAATAGTACAGGTAGCTCGTGCAATTGTTTAGCCCATAGTAGACCAGTCAAACTACAGTGCATAATAGTACTTTACTATCTTTTTCCGTTAATTAAACAAAAATATGGATACTAATCAATGGCAGAAGCACAATCTTCGGATCCCAAGCTCCTCCTGTTACATATATATGGAGTATTATTTGATTGCTGAAAATTGCAGGAACTTAAATCGTATTTTCAATCAATAGAGAGCTAATAGTTAGCAGCTAATAATTAGATTCTTTTAATTCAAATGTATCCAGCTAATAATTTACCTCCTTTAAACTCAAACAGATCCATGTGATCCAATTAACAATATAACTAATTGCTAACTAAATACCAACTAAACAATTATCTTACTAACCGATCAATGGACCAAACCAGCTAATAGTTAGTAGTAGCCACTAATATATATTAGCTTTTACCTAGTATCAAGTAGGGGCTTAGTAAGAACTGTATATGAACTGTATATGATTTCAAATGCTCATCATTATATGGCCTCCTTTTCTGAATCAATTATCTGACAATGTTATTTGGCACCAAAGGGGGGCTCCATATATATAGGCACAATCTTAAAGTTCCATCATGGCAGACACAAATCATATCATTATTATGATCTAAAACATAAGTGGCAAAAGGTGTTTGGAATAATCCACCATTAAGCTTTACTACTCACGAAGAAGAATATCAGTGCCAGACGATTATATATTCTACACTATAGGTCGTCCTCACAAAAATGCAGGCACCAAAATGACAATTGATAGGACGCACTACAGGAATCCGGCTGTTCGCCGAAAGCCCAGAGGTTTGCCGACAGCCAGGATCTGGGCTGTCGGCGAACCAGTTGTTTGCCGATGCCCGCAACCCGCTGCCGGGGCAAAGCTTTCGCCGATGTGACCCGCATCCACGGTCGGGTTCGGCGAAGAGAGGCTGTCGGCGAAGATGTTTTTCCCGACGCCCAGCTGCCGGCAAACTAAGGTGCCGGCGAAGCCGGGCTCGACTAAACGGCGCTAGCCGCCGCGTTTGCTTTTCGCCGACGACCACGCCGTTAGAAATTGTCGGCAAAGTTTGCCGACAGCCTCCCCTAAGTCGTCGGGCGAAGATCAAGTTTGCCGATGCCTTTGTATGCTTGTCGGCAAAGTCGGGGTTTGCCGACAGCCTTTGTATCTTTGTCGCAAACTATGCTCTTTGCCGATGACCTACCGTTTTCTTTGTCGGCAAAGATAATTTTTTTTTCGAATTTTGACATCAAAATTTTTTGTTGCCTAGATACATTGTTTACAATCACATGTTTGAATTTGGGCCCTTTTGGCAACATTTAGCTATATTTCGTTATTTTTTTACCTCACTTGAATTTTCCCGCATTTTTCAAATTTGAACTGCAGGTACCTGAAATAATGAAACTTTGGCCTTCAAAACATGATATTCATGGTGGGGAGTGTGTTTTAAGGCCGTGTACCAAAGCTCACCCAAAAGTTTCAAGTCCTTGTCCACGTAACACGACCATCCAGGAGTGGTAAAAGTGTTTTTTAATTATATAAAATCCAAACGAAGTTGAAAAATCACGAAACTTGACGGGGTGTCGTGTTATCACATGTGGAGGCTATGAAAAAAAATTGAAAAAGTTTGGAGCAAGTTGTGGCGTAACATGCTCAAAACCCAGACATCTCCACACATCTCACTTTCTCAATACTACACATTCATTGGATGTTCTTGAAACAATGAAATGATACATGATGTCTGCGTGCAGAAGTACTTCAGGTGCGAGGATGGAAAACAGGCCAGGGCGCAGGTGGTGCTGGAGAACGCCTGCCACTCACGCCTCAAGGACTTGTACCACGAGGCGTGCATCCAGTGCGTCATCAACCACTACCACAACGTGCTTGGCGAGGCGATCGATAAGAAGCAAGTCAGGTAGGACATCGTGCTGGAGAGGGAGACCGACCTCACCGAGGAGGAGTACTTGCGGGTAAGTAAGCAGGAAACATTTGTTCTTATTTCTTCCGTGAAACATTCAATTCATCTTCTGACATGTCAAATACTTGATGTTTCTTAGTGGATACCGGGGTGGTGCGACGTGGACCCGCAATGCTGGGAGGAGATTGTGCGCTACTGGAGATCAGACAAGGCGTATGAGGTGAAAAATGAGCTTCGGGAGCGCCGGCTCAAGAACAAGGGGGTAGCACACCACCAAGGGAACCGGTCCCTCCCGCAGTTCATGGACGCCTAGGTATGCTCCTTTTGATACACATGGACTCATGTAGCGCTCAATCTATTTACCTCTAACCATGTTTGTGTTTTCCTCTCGCAGAGGAAGTCCCATGATGGGGAGGAGATCAACGTGGTGGTGGGGTACGCCCTTTCTAAAAAGGGCAAGGCGTCGGACCCGAACAACAGGTTCGACCCGCAGGACGGGTCGGACGCGTACACCAACGCCGGCGTCCACCCCAAGCTCGTCGAGTACAGCGCCGCGTTTCGCCAGCGCCATGGGGACGACAAGGACCCCACCACGAGCCCCGGACCCGGAGCTCGTGATGAGGTTGGGAGGAGGGAAGAAGACGGCTCCCTACTGGATGGCCAACAGCGCCATCGACCCGACCACTACTCCCACGCTGAGAGAGATTCGAAAAGCCAACTCCAGCAGCTCCTCCGGCATCCCCATAGCGCCACGACGGCCGAGCACCGCCCAGATGTACACGCAGATGGAGGTAAGTGCGGTTCCATTCGTTGTTCACACACGATCCACCTTCGCTTCACATACCATCAACCATGTGCGGGTGTAATATTGCAGGCTAGGTTCGCCCAGATGGAGGCCCACCAGGCGGCCCAGGACGAGGCCCACAAGCTGCAGCTGGCGGCGGTGGAGGAGGCCCACCAGGCGCACCTGGCGGCACTGACGCATCACCACCAGCGTCAGATGGCGGACCTGGCGGGCTTCCTCCGGACCCAAAGACCGCCGGGAGCTTTCTCCTCGCTCTTTGCTCCAAAGACCCGTGCCCGCTCCCGTTCGGGTCCGGTGAGTATAATACTAATTGCCTCACTTGCTTTAGCTTGTGCGGCCATCCCGTTGTGTACTTTACTAATTACCTCACTTGTCCTTTGTGCAGGCTCCGTCGGCGGGTTCGAACCCGACTCCTGGTGCCAGCCCTCCACTGGGTGCCAGCCCTCCACAGCAAGTCTGGCCAGGGTACCCGACCTACCCTACCTACCCCACGCAGCCGTTCACGTGGGGGCCTCCTCCTCCACGTCGCGGGGCTACTCCTCGTGGCCGGGGCGCAGACGCAGCGGGGCCTCGCGCAGACTATGGCACTACGACGCCGCGCCGTCGTGGTGGACTCGGGCACCACCACGGCCCGGGGTGGGGTTCGTGGGAGCAAGGTGGGGGCGATGGGACCCCGGGGACGACGCCACGAGCTAGGTACGTTTGCTTCCCTTAACTACTTGTCGGCCTTCGTGCCGCTATGGTTGTCGGCCTTCGTGCCTTGTGTTTATCGGCCTTCGTGCCGTGGTGGTTATCGGCCTTCGTGCCGTGGTCGTTGTTGGCCTTCGTGCCATGTTTTTTGCAGTCTTGGAACCTCCCCGTGCGGGGAGGTGCTGCCGAATTTTTGAGTGGATACTAATCTTTTTATCTCTTTTTGTAGGAGGAGGACTGTGGGGGTACTCGGTGACGAGCTAGGTACCTTTGCCTCCATCTTCTCGACTAGGATGCATGTTAGACCCTTTCGCCCTTATGTTGGACTTGTAGGACTTGTTGGACATGTATGTTGGACATCCATATGTATGTTGGACATGTATGCACTTGTTTCGCGACGTTATGTGTATTTTGGACATGTATCGATGAATTTGATGATGTTCATGTGTTGATTCATGTTGAGATCGAACCCGATGATGAAATGCGGTTTATATGCTATATTGTTGTTATAATTGTGATCTGTGGTATATATATATGCTATAAATGTGGTTCGAATGCAATGAAACAAAGAAAAAAATCCCGGCTTTTTGCCGACGCCTTTGGCCATAGCCGTCGGCAAAGCCGGGCAGTGACTTTGCCGACCTTCTTGAACCGGGCCGTCGGCAAACGGGTGACTTTGCCGACAACCTTGTTGAAATGGGCCGGTCGGCAAACAGTGACTTTGCCGACAGAATTTGACCACGTCGGCAAAGCTTTGCCGATTGCCTTGTTGACTGGGCGCCGGCGAAGCGAACGGCAGCCGAGTTGACGGATTATTGTTCCTTCGCCGACAGAACGGGTGGCCGTCGGCGAAAGTACGCCGACCGCCGCTCGATTCCCGTCGGCAAAGTCCGGTTTGCCGACGGGATTTTTGCCGGCGCGGTTTGCCGACGGGAATAGGCAAATCCCGTCGGCAAACCCTTGCCGACAGAATCGGGTCTTCGTCGACGGCTTTAAGCCGTCGGCAAACCCGCCGTTTCCCGTGGTGACGTCATTGGGACCAACGCAATTTTCTACTTCCTAAAATGCGCATCCATCGATCTAACACGGCCGGCAGGCCAGCCACTAACTAATTTTTTTTTTCGAAATGGCTCTTTGATGGGGTTGTTCTCGAGTAAGCTGCTCTAGACTCGCTCGAATTCGCTGCTTTTTTCCTTCTCGGCCAACTATTTTAAGAAAAAAATGACTCCAAGCTATTATCCATTGTAGAAGACTCGCCGCGGGAAAGGGAGAAAATGCAAATCGTTAAAGCTTTGATTTCTACTTATAGTATATCTTTTGATATTGAAAGAATAAAGAAGACGATGGCAAGGCACAAGTTATTGCAAGTTCCCGAAAGGGGTTTTGGGCATATCCTCGAGGAAAGCTCTTTCCGGGTTTATCCGTTGGCGCAAATATTGAAAATGTACTCTTCCCTTGTTTATATATGATTTATCTTTCGATTTGCTTTCTTACGAATTGATAGAGGTGCGTAGCAATCAAGTTATCCCAATAGTAAAGTGCATATTAGGTCAATCATCCTTACTATTCTTCGTATCGAGCTAGAACTCGGTAGTGAGCTTTCAAAGGTAAACGAGATAAGCCACTCGAGAGTACTTCATTTCCTCATATACAAGTGTCTTTGTTTTCGAAGTTGATTCCGCGCTTTGAGGATCATTTTGGCATGAGATTGCCCTCGGCCCAATAGAGCTTCGCCTTGAGTTGACCAAAGAACCCGCTATAGTCGATATACCTAGGTTGGTCCGCGACACCAGTAACCGGAGACGCCATTCTCAACAATGTTCTAATTAATGGTCGAAAGTAATAAAAGAATTCAATTCAAGTAATGAATTACAAGAAAGGCAAAGGCGGGCTATCTCCTTTATTTATAGAGAACCAACCGCGGTTAGTAAATGTGTCAACCTGTCTTTTTTAACCTACCTCATTCATTAACCACCCCGCTATTTATGAAAGTACGCCGTGAATTCCGGCTTTTAAGTAAGCAAGGCGAGTCGGTTCGTTTGAAGTATAAGCCGGGTAAAACCAAAACAAGTAGGCAAGAGGGCGAATAAAAGGTGATTTCTTGGACGAATCGAAGCTCGCTACTTTAAGTACTTAATTTAGCGACATAAGTAACTTATAGGGTAAGCACCTAGTCATTCACCGGTAGATTAATAAGTAAAACTAGATGTATGTGGTAGTTTACCTTAAGTAAGCAAGCATGTTTTAATGATCTTCTCTCGTTATAGAAACTATAGACTCAAAACTACGCAATGCTTGTTAGAGCTTACCTTTCATCATACCTCCCTTTCATCAATATGCCTTTTCTTTTTCATATTG
This sequence comes from Themeda triandra, assembly GCA_018135685.1. Lineage (NCBI taxonomy): Eukaryota > Viridiplantae > Streptophyta > Magnoliopsida > Poales > Poaceae > Themeda > Themeda triandra. Next base: position 340,248 of record JAENPR010000560.1, read on the forward strand.
TTCTTGGGCGGGTGTTAACATACTCTTTCTTTATAAGCTAGGACATGACAAAGTGTAGCATTACTTACTAGGAGTTCTTTATAAGCTAGGACATGACAAAGTGTAGCATTACTTACTAGGAGGTTTTGGTAAGGAATAGCAAGTTCGTAAACATACATAGGAGTAGCGGATGCTTACTTGACTATAGGAAAGAATAGGCGTAGGCTTGTAGGGCCCGGCGGGGAAGACGTGCCTTTTGTGTCCCTTGAAGTGATGGATTTGCAGGTTATGAAGAATATTGTATGTATATAATTTAGAATGAAACTTAATATCATATCCGAACTAAAAGGATTAGGACGACGAGAAAGAAGAAACCGGATCGTAAGGAAAAGAACCTCTTTGTACGAATAAGAAGACCCACAAATCCAATCAATCGTGCAAGTGAGTATGGTGATTGAAATGTGGGGTTCTTGCCGGATCGATATCCCCTTACAACTAACTTCTAGTTAAAGCCTTAGGAATAGGAAGAGAAGGTAGGGATTGCTTGGAACCTCTAAGACATGGCACCCCGCCCTAGCCGCCTTTTCTTATGATGTCTCGAAAGCGGAATCTCACCATTCGAGAAGCTATGGAATCGTCGACCCCTTACCAAGTAGACTATGAAGTCACTTTTGTTTTTTTGGTTGTGTATGCTATGTGTTTGTGCCCGGTCATCTACGAAGTAAATTCGACAAGAAAGCAAAGTAATCGCAATTCTTAACTTCCCGATCCAACAACACCAGTTCCTCGATCTTGAGAGTATTTCGATCGGCACTTCGGAATGCGGAGCAAGCGGGTTTCATTCCCGGTAAAGGTGATTGGTCGGTACTCCCTCCGCCAACCCACGAGCTAAAGGAAAAGGAAAGAGGAGAAGGAAGTAGACAAAAGTCGTGATTTCTTCATTACCGGAGCCTTCTCGGGTAGTCTACTTATGACATGGCTCGTTCGAGGGCTCTCCGCGCTGTCTTCAATATTACTATTTGTCCAAACCAACCAAGTAGTAGAAATTCGAAATGGTAAGATTTGAGACTATGAAAGACCCGTTTGTTTACCAATTCGTCAACTATAAAGAATTTGTTACGAAATGAATGAGAGCAAACCAGCAGAACCAAGAAATTGGAGGGATGGGGTTTAAGGATTTGGAATTATTTCACCTTGCCCTCCTAGCGAGACAAGCGTGGAGAATGCTGCAAGAACCGAGAAAGTTTGAGCGCAAGGGTGCGAAATGTATTTCCCGATGAAGACTTCCTAAGAGCGAGTTAGGAAACCGACCATCGCAGATTTGGGGAGGAATATGTGAAGGGCGTGATGAAGCAAGGTTTAATTCGAAGGATTGGTACGGGGAGCGACACTAGGATCCGGACGTAAAACCGGATCCCGAGGCACTTGAAAATGACGCCTTGTGCCCGCGGTCCAATGATCCACCTATGTTTGTGTCGGATCTTATCCATGCCGCAACCAGCCGTGGAATATGGAGGTGGTCGAGAACATATGTATGAGATGGACGCCGAAGCGAGCGAACATTCCCATCGGGTCATGTTGCCCACCGGAAAGAATGGATTGCTACCCTTGGAGAGCTAATGGTACCGGACTGATAGCGCACCGATTGAGGAACTTTCGCGTAACACACCCGTAATGGGGCAATCGACTAGCTGGTCAAAACCCTTTCGCAAGTGAGCTTTCCAATTTTCTTTAGAACTTGCTTCAAGCTTTGAGGCATTTTTACACCCTCCGTAGGCTCACTTTGTTTCGGGGCTTTCCTTTCTCTCCTAAGATCCCATCCCAACCAACAAACGAGAGTCCGATGGGGATTCTCGCTTGAACGTTAACTAGACTCGCGCCCATATTAGCTTACCGGAAAACTAACTAAGGGGAAGCTCAAAGGAATTAAGTAAGCCAACTTCAGGCTATAAAGATATTTCTATTGAGGCTAAACTTATCTCGCTTGTAAATTCATTGTGTCAAATAACTCGTAAATTCATTGTGCCGAATTGATCACCGATCGTGTGATCGGTCTCATCCGTCTAAGAGACCGATCCGGTGCGATGAGTCTATTCCGTGTAATATTTTGGAATTCCTCTTCCAACTCGTCCCGGAATGGGCGTTATGGCAAAGAACAAGAAGAAAAAGAAAGAAGAAATTTGTCCAATAGTAACAAATGGTGCCTCCACAGTTGACATCCGATCCAACCTAGTAGTAAGCAATCCGCCAAAAGCAACCAAAATATTCCTTGGTGAATCGGTCGAAAACTTGAACTACGCACATACATTTCTTTAAAAAAGGTAAAGCCAAAGAGAGATAAAAACTGGTGCTATTGCGGCTACACCTCCCGCTTTGTCGGGTATACCGCGAAGAATGGCATGGATCGGTAGGAAATACCATTCCGGCACAATATGAGGCGGGGTGGGCATTGGATTAGCGGGTATATAATTGTCGGGATGCCCCAAAACATTTGGAGCAAAAAAATCCAAATGGAAAAAAAGATAGCGAAGCTACCCGACCTACAAGATCCTTTACATAAAAATAAGGGTAAGAAGCAATTTTATCCATCTCGAATGTACACCCAATGGATTATTTGATCCATATTGATGCAATGCAGCCGGATGAAGAAGACGGGCGCCGCTAAAATAAGGGGGAGTAAATGATGGAGACTAAAAAAACGATTTAAGGTGGCATTGTCCACGGAGAAACCACCCCAAAGCCAAGTCACTATGGTATCTCCTACTACGGTATGGCGCTAGCTAAGCTTGTAATTACTGTTGCTCCCCAAAGGCTCATCGACCCCAAGGTGGTACGTATCCTATAAAAGCTGTCACAATCATTAATAGGAATATGACAACTCCGAGACACCAAACAAATTCCCTAGGACTGCTATAACTCGCATGATATAGACCACGAAAAATATGAAGGTGAACCACAATGAGAAACATACTTGCCCCATTAGCATGCATATAACGGAGCAACCAGCCCCTTCAACATCTCTCATAATGTGTTCTACACTTTCGTTGAAAGCTAGATCCACATGAGGTGTGTAATGCATAGCTAAAAAACGCCGTCACTATCTCGAATGACTAAACAAATACCAGCTAACGAACCGAACCCCCACCAATAACTAAGATTGCTCGGGGTTGGATAATCTATTAAATCTTTGGTTAAGTGTGGAGTATATAGGTTGTTTAAGAAGAGAGAATCGTTGGTTCCTTATAGTCATTTCTCTTTTCTATCGTGACAACTCCTCTTCCCCCTTATTTTATTTACCCCCTTGCCTTGATGGAAATTGGCTTCAGCGCCCTGAATAAGAAAAAAGCTGCATGAGAAGATTCATCTCATCCCATTTTGGTTTGGCGAGAGGAGGCGGCGAATCACCCGGGCTACGGATTTGTTGGTTAGTTGATTCTCGAAATCAGGTCATTCGAAAAAAAAAAACTGCCCGCCGGTTTCTTAAGGCTTCAAACGAACGACTAGTCATGTTGATGATGAAATCAAAGTCTATTTTTTACCTTTCATGAAGAAGCCTCGCGTGCAAACTACCTAGCCCTTTTCAAAAGAACGTCGATTTCCATCTCAACAAAGAAAGAACTCAAAATAAATGAAAGCAAGATTGCTTGTTGTCCTATTACTCTTTTTGTCGGCCTTGTGGAGCTTTGGAAAGGAGAGAATTTGAATAAAGTAACTCTCCTCTTATTGGACGAGAGAGAGATGATATTGGGCGTGGGTTTTTCCAATGAAACGACGAGTGAGAAAGATAAAGAACGCGACGTGGTTCATTGAAGTAGAGGTTTGATCGAGGATTGGGTGTCCTACGCTACTTCCGTTCATGTTCCAAAAAAATAGAAAAGAAAAGCCTTGGAAAAACCAACGAAACGAAGAAGTTTAGGATTGTCTTTTTCATGCGGAACCCTCTCCGTATTAGTAAGCGGGCCCTCCTTTACGCGATCGTTACTGTCCATCTTTTGATTTGAAGCTCGCTCCCGAAAAGAGAAAGGAGATCGAACACATTTCTATACCCGAAATAGGGACGATCAATTCAATTTAAGTATACGCATACCTTTTCCCACGATTCGGGAATAGCCATAGAGGACTACGTTTTATAGACGTACGAATCCTACGATACGCGCAAAAGCTATGAAACCATTAGGAAGGGCACAGCAGCCCCATTTGATTCGGCCGGCTCCTTCTTTTACCTTGAAAAACAGATAGGAACGGCAAATCCTTGTTGAAGAAGAGAGGTGAGCAAGAGTGAAGAGTAGAGCGCGCATGGGAAGTGCGGTCGCTATGAACGAAGTGGGATTAGATATGGATCTTCGAAATAAGAGTCTTTCTACTTTCTATAAGTGAATTATTGATCAAGAGAATGGAAAGAACCCCATGTATATGTGAAACTATGCTCTTAGAACACCTTCTTCCATGCTATTGAAGCGGGCGAACAAAGCGAGTGAGTGAAGAGAGAAGCCATGCCTCTTTCGAGGTGAGGCAAGCGATGAACGAGTAGATGCTACCCTTAGACCTATTCTCTCTTTCGGCAGCGACACACCGTGATGGGCTAGGCTAGGAAACCTTATTCGATACGATAGGACAGTAAACAAAGCAAGGCCCGGGTCGAGAGCCAATTTCATATTCTCCGGTTCCATTCCCGATCGAACTCCCTTTCTGTCATCGTATCTTGTGTAAGAATCGCTTTCAGGCTTCTTATCGCTTTCTCATCATTGCGTTTTGTCTCCCGTCCCTACCAATAGTAACCGATCAACTTACTGTTGGAGTTCTTAAGCATATCTTTTTCCATTATTAGTTCTATCTTCCGAGTGGACTAAGGCATCAATCTGAACTATAAGCCCTATCGCTTGGGAATAAATGCTTCCCTAGCAAAGCTTGCCGGAGAAAAACGAAGCCTTAGAAATTGTAAATGAATCCCTAAAAGCGGATAAAGGCTTAAACCTATTCATCTATCCTATCCCTCGCTTGACTCTTCTCGGAAAAGGTTCTCGTTCCCATGAATCTTGATCTCGCCTCCCGGCATTGATAGCGATTGATCGAATTCCTACTCGGTTTGAGAAGCTTTTCCGTTTTCCTTATCTCTCGTGCCTTTGAACCGTCCCGATCGAAAAGAATTCAAAATACGTATATTTTGTACTAAATAAACCGCCTTCGCCGGCTAATCCCTATGTCTTGGTACTCTACCCTCCCATTCATAAGAGAGTGGTAGTTGTCACCGGAAGAAGGTGTGTGAGTTGAGTAAGTCTTGTCAACAACGCTTCGCACAACTAAATACTAACACACCGTTTACTTCGTACTCTCCACCGCCAAAACACAATGACTTATGCAATTCATACGAGCACGAGCGAAAAACGAGCCGAACGAGTGATCGGGTGCTTCGACCTCTCTTTCTACGGTTGGTTTCGACATCGATCGAGATTCAACATTCAAGAGGTTTGCTTTGACGAGTTAAAGGTGGAAGCTTCAAGCATCGTGAAGAGAGTGACCGGAGCCCATCCTTCCCGTACGCATTTCTTCCTTATTTTGAAAAGCAGCACGGGGACTTCATCTCGCCCATGATTGATTCCCTCACGAGTCTAAATACGAATTGAGAAGAGTCACTCTATAGGACCCTTCCCTCTTATAAAGGAAGATTGGCCCTACTCAATAAGCTCACACTTCTCCTACAGGATCCTTTATCCGCCCCACACGCTTCTTTTACCCTCCGTTGACTTATCTTCCTATGTATGTAATATGGGTTTAGAGTGGCTTTCTAAATCTGCCGATAGCTAATATTCGATACTAAGTAAGATATGGAAGTATATGAATCTGCTATCCCCTCTATTCATTCAATAGGACTAGTTTGAACTAAGACTTTCAAATTGTGGAAGAAAGATATGAAGTCAAAGTCTATGAATGGGCGAGTTCTCCTCACTTCCTTTACCATGCCGGCTCCGATATGAATGAGATTGGACCACTAACCGTTTGTCGAGTTGGTGGTATAGAGAGAAGTTCATAAAGACCGGCGAGATAGGGCTTCCTTGTGGAATTCCCTTCTCTTTGCATCCATAATTAATTCCCACCAAGATATATGTTTCTATAGAGAATTTCATTAGCTCAACAAAGTGACTTTTAAGAATAAATACCCCCTCGGATATATGACCAAATCGATCCCGTGGGTGTTCTGTCTATTCGAAGATAGGCTTGCGGACTACTCAAAAATGAAGATAAAGGATCGAATAGAGCGACAAAGCGACAAAACGAGACATATTTCAAATTTCTGTTGAACGCTCCCCATCTTGATATCAGTATAAGCTAGACCCGATTCAGTTTTCTCTTGAGTGACAACCAGCCCAAAATCAACATAAGCGGGATCTTTTCTTTCCACTTCTTTCTTCAGGGAAAGCCTTTTTTGAAGTCATCTTTGAATTTGTATAAGTGGATCTCGTGCCATCCACAAGCAAAGAAAGAAATCTGACTATATATGAGTTTATGCGACACCAAATAGAAAAGTAGAAAACTCCGGAAAACAGGAAAAAAAAATGGATCACCTGCCGCTACTTGAAAGAAAAAGCCCGCTCTTGAAGTGAAGGCTCACTTTGATTCAAGTGAATCAGACTCTCCTCTTCCAATTTCCCAACAAGCAACGGATTGAGTTGAGCGCTAGCGCTCATTCCTCTCGCTTACGCTCCAGTTACTTTCGTTCCTCTCGAGTTGGGATGCTCTCTCATAGAGCTCGACATAGGTTAGACAGGTCCTAGCAGCATAAAGGCATGGATAGGGTGGGAAATGAAGAAGAATGGTGGAAGAAAGGAACCAAATAGTTGCAGCCCGGTCCTGAGTGGGGCTTGAAGATTCCTTTATTGTTGAACCGACGGTACTCTCTCAGACTTAGTCAAACAGAACATCCCCAGTTGCTGGATCTGGTACTTATTCTGAGAAGTATCCATTCCGGTAAGTAAACTAGCTGCGAGTAAACTTTCATGTGAGAGAGAAACAAGGCTCTTGCCATCTTGCGAGTGAAACCAAAGAAAAACGTTGAGTTAAACGTGAGTGATTAGAGCCAAAGAACGAGTGAGTACAGCGTAACGGACGAGCCAATAAAGAAAATTGAGATCTTTGTCTCTCGATTCGAGAAGTTCCAGCCAGGCCGGGTCCCGAGCAAGCCAATTTTGAGTTTACCAAATATGGAATAGCGATCATACTACTTGGGTTTGGGTTACCTGCGTTTTTTCTTCTTAAGTGCCCATGACTAGGATAAGCTGCCTGCTCTTCTACGTAGTATGTCACCAGCGGCTAAAAAGGCTGGTAAACAGTCTACTTCCTACTTTGATGAGTCTGGCATGTATCTACCAAAGGTTTTGTTACTACTTTATCGGGGCACCTTCTTACTGATTCCGTGAAAGCACAAATCTGATCAGACTAAGTGAAAGATTCTTCGTTCTTTTGGTCAACAGCCTTATCATATATAGGGTAAGCTGCTGCAAAGCTTTGTAGTTTGAATTCCTTCCTTTGATATTGGTTTTTATGAGTGTGAGTAAAGAACTTAGCTTTTCAGAGCATAGACTCCCATACCAACTTCAACTCTACTTAGCTATGCCGAGACAGGCGGATGCACAACTGACTTCACTGAAACTATGCGAGTTGGTATCGACTTGACTTAAGCTTTCAATGCAAGTTCAGTATCGGACCTATCATAAGAATCAGTTTCATAAGTTCCTGAGCTTGGCTCTAGAAAAGAAAAGATTGTAGCTGCAACTTGAACTGGAGAACACAAAGCAACTGCTCCTACTAAGAATAATGCAGAAGAAAGATTTGGTTTTGCCTTAGCTGCTTATGGTGCTGCTTTCCCAACAATACCAACTTCAACCACTTGCTTCTTTGAAACTAATAGAAATTGCTGCTAGCAAATACCCTCCTCACCGGGAAATCTAGTAGCAAACTACCCCGAGCAAAAAGGAGAGGAAATGGGTGCTTCTGGCGGGGATTCTCTCAATTATACAGCTAAAGTAAAAACACGGTAAACAGCTAAAAACTGGCTGGAGTCTTTCAATTAAACAGCCTAAGCGCACGCCATTGAATTGAAAAGACACGGACGGACTTCTAAATAAGGCAAGCGGCAGGCTGGGATAGACCCATTAAACAAGGTATATCCATTTTCAGGTATTCTAGGGCAGGCAAAGCCGTAATGGGTGCTATAACAATGAACTGTGGTATATAACTAAATCCATCCATTAAAAGAGGCCAAAATAGGGAACTCTTTATTGGGGCAAACTATATATAAAAGAAGCTATAAGCTCAAATGGCAAGGAAGATATGTGCTTACGAGGGTAAATGGCGGCAAGTAGGTAGGGATTTCTTTGATTGACTTTATTTGCCTACCCATATCTGACTGAAGTGTAGTTCATTCTAAACTCCGAGTCGAGATTAAAGACCGATTGATTCCAGCTCTTTGTTGTACTCCCCTCCTTGGGCATTGGAGAATCTGTGGACTCCCATTGACTTTGGAATTGGGATTGAGTTACTTGAGATGTCCAACTCCAGAGACTGTCGTGCACACGAAGATTGAAATTGCTACCGGATCCAAACTATTGACTATACTCAAGATTGATACTTGAATCTTTCATTTTACATTGTTGTTCCGTGGGGGAGGAGAGGATGTAGTTGAGGAAGAAGGGGAAGGAGTAGGAGCGGCAGCAGTAGAAGGCTTTCTCAGCGATAGAGGAAGTGGACGAGGGAAGGCTTCAATGAGATAAACCACACTCTATTTAATATCTTCCCAGCAGACGATTCATTCGATAGCTGACTTGTGACTACCGAAACGAGGACTCTATTTACGAGTTGATGAAAACAGAAAAAAAAACACTATTGACGACTTTATGCATGTGCCATTTTGCTCGTGTAACGCGTCGTCCGTTCCTACCCGCACTTTGTTCGGGAGAACTCTGCGACTCATTGGTAACTCACTTCCTTCTTTGTTCGGGAGAACTGATGCTACCAGCTTTTTCCCAAAGATTCGGTGGGAACTTCCACTATATATGAGTTTATGTACTCACGTTCCTCCTCTTCATTGATACGGGCTTCCGCACTTTCGACTCTAAACATATGGGTGACCCGGCAAATCCATCCGCTTGGAAGTAATTCGATACTTTTGCTGGTTGAAATGGGAAAAAGAAAGAAACTCGAAAGGGTACTCAAGGTCCGCAGCTTGGGAAGACCTATCTCGGCTTAGTCCTAGCTTGGAAACACGAGAACTATCTCGTTGGCGAATATCTTCCTAAAAAAGTAATATATAAAGTATATAGTCATGCCCGGACGATTTGAGTTTGTAGGTTGGACACGGAGGGTTGTGGAGAACAATCAACTTTTCCTTCCACATTCGTTGGGGCATCATTTTCTCGTACTTAATTCAGTGGGAAAGCAACGTCTTTACTTGCAAACACCTATCTCGTTTTTCATTTCATAAACTCTAGATTCGCTTGGTCTCACTCTTCGTGAAGAGGATTTCGACGGTATTGTTCACTTGCTTGCCGCAAAGCAAAGGAATTGAATTACGTAGGTGAACCCTACTCCGAATTCCTTGTCCCAAGCCATACACCTAGTCTTTTCCCGTACTTCCGTAGCTTACCCTAGCCCTATCAACTGTAAATACCAATAAGTAACCCCTACCCTAGTAACCATCCATAAATACCTACTCTTTAGCCCTATGGTACAAGCTATCCTGTGTATTTTCCTTAGTACCAATGCAAGCTATATGTACTTAATTGCCAAGCGAGGTGGTGAGCAAGACAAGACCCAGAGTACATATGATAGGTATTAGCCCCATTGCTAGTCTTACCTAAAAAACTCATTACACCCACTTTACACTTATTTATCTCATATATAGTTACCTAACTTCCTTTCTTTATTAACGGAATCAACGAATAAATCTTATCCATCCGGAGTAAATCACACAAGTCTCGCGTCAATAAAAAACTCATATCAGCGCTAAGACATGATAGTCCCAAGTTAAGCACTTTCCCTACTTTACTAGTGCCAATCCTAAGCTTTGCCTAGTAAAAAAAAAAATACCTATTCGAATTACACCTACTTTCTTCCCTAATCCTAAGAAGCGCTTCAAGTACAAGATGCTTACCCTAGTGCCTTTTCTTCTGTTACAACTTCTCCTCACGAATACGAATACCGGCGTATTGGATCATCGTGACCTATTCTCCTTTACTCATTACATCCAAGCAATGATCTAGCCTATCCCAAGCTCTCCCTTATTGCGTATCGTACTAATCCCAACCCCGAAGCTCCTTATCTTTCCGAAACTCATAGCTATTCTCCTTTCACCTATTCTCGTGACTTAGTCACAAGCAAGCGCTATAACCATGCATGAAGAGACATTCATTGACAAAACTCATATAGCCGGAGAGTTACCTATTAGAGTTAGTTTCGTTTCTTTCTTTTCATTACTTGGGTGGGACTAGCATTGGTACTATGGGAAGTGACAGAAAGGATAACTATAAGAGAGGAAGAGGCTTATGGGTTGCCTAAGCAGCTTACATAAACTCATGCATCAACTCACTCATTTCCGAAGAAGCCTTCCTACTTTTGTTATGGTCTAGATCCCATAATATGACTCGACCATTCTTCATTCTCACCGGGCCGCTTAGGGAAATATATTTCCTCTCTAGAGTTTCACATAGCCGGCTCGGAGCGTAGCTCAAGACCTTATCCTATAATTGATAGGTGGGGCGAATTGATTCTTCTCGTCCCAGAAAAATAGCTCTCGAGTATACGAGGAGTTGGGTGAGGGAAAGGACCACTATTGATGCCTTGAACTCTACTCCTCATGATAGTCCTCCTTACAAGGGGCTATGCTCGTTAAGGCTTTTGTGATATAGATCGATCGGGTCGATCGAGTATATAAAGGAAGAAGCAGAGAATCTCCTTTTGGTACCTTATGAAGCTAGACCGAGTGGGGCAAGGGATAGGGCAGGTGTGTACGCAGCGATTGCCGGTTCGAAGGAATGAATCCCCGCCAGCCAGGGGAGGGAGAAAGTCAAGTCAAAACAAAGCAAGACTCGCAGCTCTTCCGCAGCTGTGGCATATCTTGAAGTTGGTGCATCTGCCCGGCCTACAACACAACACTTCTTCCCTCTTTTCACTACAACGATGTACACCGCAACCGGGAAAATCATGCATGTTCGGCATCGAGTCCTAGTCCGGATATTGAGATTGGCATTGATTGAGTAGTTATAAGGGTGGCCCGCAATCGCAGGTATACCTAGTCCCATTGAAGTAGTTCAAATAGGGATTTGAGGCTAGCCGGCTTTCAATGCAAAGGAAAGATGTATTGATAATCTATAGCATATTCCCGAATACCGAGCTACCAAGCAAAGAAGTGAAAGAGCAACTAAAATAGTCTCTTGTTTGCCGTGGCAGATCCGTCGGGTAGGAATGTGCTAAATATGTTCCCGGGGAGTCCGAACTCTATCGATTCAAGGAGCTAGATCTCACTTCCAATAGGAAAGAAGGGATCATTTGTTCCGCTGACTTGACTTAACGGGTGAGGCGGAGGATATTCCTTTCTTAGCATATTCCCGCATGCACAATCACTCGAGACAGATTTTCACTACAAATAACCGGATAGAGATATTTCCTTACTTATAGAGCCGATTTCTCCGTAAGTCAATATCGTGTATACATACGAATGTCCTCTTGTTAGTAGTCCAATAGGCGAGCTTTCATTCGTTCTTACCACAAAGTAAAGTTCTAGTTTTTCATGATCCATATAGCATAGCCTTGACACGGGCATTAATTCTGTCTAAGCTAGGGCCTTGCCGCTGATAGGTTTCTCCGAAGCGTCAAAAGCACTTCCCATTTCCCCGCTTACCTGCCCATTCTCTTCTTCACTCCACTAGGCACCGTACTCCTTTTCTTCAAAGTTCAAGATAGGCACTCGGTGAAAAGAAGTTGCTATGTCGGGTTTGTTACCTTCTTTTCTTGAAGCAAGGTTCGACGGGGGGAAAGAAGCAAGGGAAAGAAGGCCCTTATTCCACTACTGAACTTGGATACTTGCTTTAAGATAAGAAGAAAGGGCTTAAAAATCCAGAATCGCTAACAAACCAAGGATATAAGAATATTCATTAGGTTAATCACTTTTTCTCGTGTTCATTAGTGAACTTCCCCAGATAACAAATGTCTAGAATCTCCGGATAAGGAAGTACTCTTCTCAAAACACAACCGCTAACTACAGATAATTCTTCATTTGCTCCTTGGTTTAGACTTTAGAACAGCACTAGATCTTAAGTAATTGTGGGAGCAGACCTCCTAAAGCACCAGACCATTTTATGAACCAATTGCAAGTAAAAGTAGTCTTTGCCGCAAGTTAAACAATAGTATCACAAGTTCACAACTATGAATGCTCACACTCAGGATAGACGCCCAGCTTTATTAAGAAAGCCAAAGTTCATACAATAAAAAAGGAAATAAGGAAAGCAGGGGGACACCTGTGTTACAATGAGGTAATCTGACTTATAACGACTCCTGAACAACTCAAACACTAGAAAGCACTAGTATCACCAAACCAACAACTGAGCTTTCGACAGACGGACTTAGTCTTTCTTCAGTCCCGCTAACCTAGTGATGTAGAAGATTAGCGCCGGATGGCACAAGGCGCTTTGTGTAAAACTCTCCACATAATTTTGCCGCATGTCGGGCCCCGATGGTGGAACTGTCATTTTGGGGAAGAAGAAAGCCGCCCCCTTTTGCGGCAGAGTGGGCAGCATCGCTTTCCCTCGCGTAGCTTTGATGCCATGAAAAAGAGAAAAAAGACAAGAAAAAGAAAAAAAAAGTATCTTTTGGATTCCCGCCATTAATTACAGGAAAACGAATTGTGGAGCTGTAGGCTTCCAAGTAAGGGAGGACCGAGATTATATACCCAAAGAGCAGCAGCCAAGGATCGAAGGGCTTGGTTGGAAGGTAAGTTGGTGGTAGGTTAGGGGTCTTTCCCGCGTGATAGGCTTGGCGCTTCCCGCCCGATAGATAACCACCACCACAGGCCCTTTTACATGCAAGACTGCCATGCGGCACGAATTTAACGGTAGGTACAATCCCGATAAGTTTGCAGCAGTTGAGTCATGCCTTTGTAAACAAACCTTTCCCACCTTTAACAAACCGATCCAAAACCAAGAAAGAAAGAAAAGAAGGAATTTTAGCACAAGGTTCGCCAGACTTGCTTTCGCCATTGCGCTCGATCAAAGAAAGAGAAATCGAACAAGAGCTGCGCTCGACCAAGATATCATGGGGCTAGCTCGAACGATATAAAGATGGAATCGCGGTGTCGAAGTCAACCAAAACAGAGTAGCATGGCCGGGCAAGTAAGCTTTCGAAGCCTCAACAACGAGAATAGCAATAGAATATTTTCCGACGCAGATGGTATTTTCATTTTTTCAAGTGCTATTGCCTGGATGGTGTTCTCGGTATCGTTTTCTTCAAGAAGGGAAGGAATCGGGGGATAGAGTTCCGGGCAAGACTGTTTGGCTCTATGTTCGGGAAAGGAATGCCCTCGGGGAAGAAAGAGGAAAGTAGCATAGCGAGAGAAAAGAATCTCTGTTCTCGGTCTAAGTAAGCCCGTCCTAGCAATAGTGGCTGAAGCCGGTCTCGATCTCGAACTCAAACCGATGCCTAGCCGCCTCCATCTCCGCTTCCTTCTACTACCGGCATGCGCTCATCCCTTGCTTGTTCTTTCAGGATCGAGTATGATGAAATATTTGGAGATCGACTTACTTTAGTCCGTATCGTCGGTCTACTTCGACAAGCAAAAGGCATAATATCCCCAATGAGTCGGGAATAGAAGATGCCAACGTGTTGAGACCGACCTAAAGATCTTGTCAAACAATACAGGCTTTCTTCCAAAGAATATCCCACTTTGTTGGCTGGCCTGGAAAATCTTCCTAGCCTTGACTGTCGTTGCGTTTAACGAGCTTGACAAAACTACCTCCCCGCTTCTCAAAACAAGGCAGATTAAGGGAGAATGCCATCTTTTTCGTAGATAGTCCGAGTTCGAGCTCTGGACTGGCTTCGGCTTCTTCCTTCGAGTTAGAGTGCCCAATGCTAATATTCTCAAATGCCTTAACCATAATTTTCGTTGATTCGTTTAGACTTCATCCTATATACGCTTATGGACAGGTAGAAATGAACGGATACCATTCTCCAGAGATAGTAGCTTAATTAGCTTAGGTTTCAATCCTAACGCACGAGAAGAAAAACGAAAAGCATGGGACTTCCAAGTACGATAGGGCCGGACCTCAATGGTCCTTTATGTCTGAAGCGGATGTGAGCGTGGTCAACCGAATCTGAGCCGTGTGCACTGCCGGGCGTCGGAACGCTAATCGGAGCACATAGAGTGGGCGGTGGCAAAGCAGTCATCGCGCGTGTGTGTATCTCTCCCCGAGAAGAGGCGCATGGGGTAGCGAGGCAAATCGTGTTTCATCAAATGTGACATGTCTTGAGATGAGTCTGCGTGCGGGGATCATAACAGCAGTACCCCTTGTGCTGATCACTATAGCCAACGAAAATCAATGACTTTTTTCTCAAAGGATTGACTTTGGCCACACCGTCTTGATCAAAGAGCTCGGGTTACACAAATCTCCCTTCTTTGTGTACTGGAACAGCTACCACTTCCTTAGAACAGCACTAACTTACCGCTCTCTATACTATATAAAAATAAAAGAAAGAGAATAGCTCCATAACAAAAAAATAGTGAACTGCCATGAATTACACACACGCTAGTAGTGGCTCGGCTAGAGGACTACAGCAGCCGAAGCCGTGATTTGTATGGTATGTCTTGCCCTCAATGTCTGGTTGGTTGGTAAGTCACTAAATCCCTATCTCCCGGTGGTCGAGTACCCCGACGCGTCGAATGGGTTGTTTAGTCTCGACTTCTTGTGCTGGCCCGACATCATTCTGTCTCCCGCATTCTCTCCTTTCATCGGTTTGTTTTTTTTACTTCGCTTCGCGATTAGAGTTGTACATCATGCATGGGAATCCTTCCGTCCTTGATGTTAACGCTCTCGTGCGTAGGTCCCGGGTCAAAGGCATCTCGAAGGAAGCTGCTCCGCATATGCGATCACCTCCATGTACCTACAGATGAGGGCTCCAACGCCTACTGTACAATCATGTGGGAAGTGCATCCTGCACACCAGAAAGTCGGTGGCGTACGCCACACCCCCTCCCCTGTACCTATACCCATTGAAACGTTTATTGTCTTACAATCTCCGACGCGACGCGCAACGCCCCATGCAAATCCCTACGTCGGTCGATCGATGCGCACGTAAGGAGAGCTTGTCCATAACGAAAACGCGTATGTTAAGTCGGTCAATCGATTAAACTATTTCTGTATAGGGGCAGCCGGGCCGTATTAGCAAGCGTGACTCGAAAGACCCAAAGCACGTCTTTCTTTCCCGGCAACGAGAAGATGCACAAAGTGGTTTCGTAGCACTACCGAGTTCGCATCAGCGATTTTCTCACCAAACAAGCAACGGATTGAGCAACTAGCGCGAAAGCCGTTGCGCTAACGCGCATCCTCTTGCTTGGAATCAATGGGTTTTGTCAATGAATTAATCTAATCTACCGGCATCGGAGGGAGAAGCGGAGTCGGGAGCTGGAGGAAATAACACTTTTTGATGGACGGGAGCGGGAGGGAGTCAATTACAGAAAGAGTAGAGACGGATATGGGGACTGTAGCTCCGACCATGTCAACTATGATGCTCTCGCTGCTGCCAGTCCTTTCACCAGTGAATGCTTGTCATGCGCTACTTCCCGAACCTCCGTGTCTAGGTCCTGCCGAAAAAGACTGCAAATGATTTACCATCCATCCCACTCATATAGGTACGTTATCGGATTTTGCGGATCGGGAAATGGATCGAACCGCGCGAAATGGTCGCCTCGGAATACAGGCGCAACGGAACCAAGGTTCTTTGTTGGCGTGTTGCGTAACAAGGGCAAGAGGGGGTGGAAGCGTTCGCCGACTTTGATAGGCAACGCATTGCAAGCAAATAGAGCAGAGAGCTGACCCTTCGTTTCTATTAGAGTCGCGAGCTTGTTGTAGTCGGTCCTAAAGGGAAAACCTTGCAGCTTACTTGCTATATCCCTGCGTCCTTGCACGGCTCGTTTTCTTCGAGCCCTGCTTCTCCCTTCCCCCTCTCCCCAGGAACCGACCGTTTGGAGTATAGCCAAGTGGTAAGGCATCGGTTTTTGGTACCGGCATGCAAAGGTTCGAATCCTTTTACTCCAGAGCATACTTACTTATTCTAGTTCTAGAAAAAAAAAAAGAAAGTCTCATCCCTAATAAATAAATGAAAGTAGATTTACATTCTTATTCTATTTCTAGGGGAATGTTGAGGCAAACTTACGATGCTGACAAGCCGGTTAGGTGCCGAGTTGGATTAGACATCGCAGGTTTCAGTTTAAGAATTGGGAAGAGGTTAAGAACCTAGTGGAATCCACTGCGAGGGGAAGATTAGGGTAGATGAGTACCGAGCGGAAGAAGAAACCTATCACGGCGAATTCCGTGGTTCAAGATGTGGTTTCCTGTGCGTACCTTGAGCTGCTGGAGGAAGAGGACGGATGGGATGCCTGTAGAGAAGTGCGGTCAGAAACCAAACCCATTGACTTCTTATTGTTCTTTCGGGTGAAGTCAGATTCGTAAAACAAGGCAGCAGATAAGCTACGGCGATACATAACTCTCCTCAGTTTAGAAGACGGTATCTTTGTCCCCTTAAACTTAAAGGAAGAGAAGGGCGAAGCAGATTAAAGGTTCCCCACGCATCGATGATCGATCGATCGCGATCCAAGAGAAAAAGTAGCACATATATTGGGTCTTGACAGGCTTTGCTGGCGATCAAATCAGTTGCTTAATTAGTGTACGAACCAGCAAAGACTCCTCCATTTTTAGGAAATTTCCTACCACCACCCACTCACACTGTCATCATCGCTGTCGTATATATGCACCTGATGGCACGTTATCAGAAATATTCTTGATTGGGAGCATCAACCAGAATGACTTTCTAGTAATATATACTCCTATATAGTATTTGGGTGCATGTGCAGACCTAGTATTTATATTTATGTAGATGTGGGTGCTTTGGATGTTCAGACCTGCACAAAGTCCCAAACTTTTCTTTAGAACTAGTTCTCCACAAGATATATTTATATATTGTTATATAATATATATATTAATCGTGCAAGAAAGGTTGGATTAGTTGCTGGCACTCTTTCGTTCTCCAGTGACGACATGGACCAATTATATGGACGTAGTAGCGTGCTAGCTAAGCGCCAAATGATAGTGCTTATCGACAACACCATGAGAGGTGATGACCTGACAAAACCTGCTGCCGCTCATGCATGAAACACTACTTTATTTATTTGTTAATTGGGGCTGGTCATGCAAGCATGCACATTCTGTGTACATGTTTGTTTATTTTTGTGTTCTCGATCGACGACGACGTACGACTGATTAAGCAGATCGAGACCGCATCATGCATGTGGATTGAATAATTGAGGGGAACGGCATTGCCGGTGTGGCAGCTTGCATTGTTCTTGAAGCTTCAACGGCAACTTTTTATTGGAACAAGATGGATTTGGATGTATTAGCCAGCTAGCTGTTAGAATAATAGGTTAGCTAGCTTGGAATGATAGCGAGGCGACCGACGCCGCCACGCCACGCCACGAACGCACAAATGTCGACATTTTGCAGAAGCGGCCGGACGGGATGATGAAAGCGAGGTATGTATGGGGCCTTGTTCAGTTCCCGAATCCGGTGGCCGGATTCGGGACTGTAGCAAGTCCCATCAACTGTAGCTAGTTTTGTTTTTTAGTGGTAAAAATTGTCAAATTTTCACTAATTAGTCTCAAAATGTTCGTCTCGTGAAAGACAATAAAACTGTGCAATTAGTTTTTGATTTCATCTACATTTAAGACTTCATGCATGTCGCCAACATTTTAATGTGATGGGAATAGAAATTCTGCATAGTGAATTTGGAGGTAAAATTCTGGAACTAAACAAGGCCTGGATCGGAAATATGCTGGTTGCCTCCTTTGTTACGTCTAAAGGCATGTGTCCGGACCGGGATGGAAGATGAGGTGGAAACACAGGATATCATAGCAGTCGTCAACAAGGGCTAGCTACGTTCGTAGGATAGTGGATAACACAACACAAACGCAAAGGCTGAAAGCGATGTTTTGGTAAAGAAAAGAAGCGTTGAGGCAAGAACGATAAAGGAATAATTAACCAAAAGGAGGTGCCAAGTGTGAACGAAACAAATCTTTCTACCTCACTATTAATAATCCGAGGTTTACTTTGAACTACTCAATCTCTGCCACTAGTAGAGAACAAACTTTTGGTTCAGAGTTTTAGTCCCAACTATTTTTGAGCCCAGGACTAAACAAAGCTTTAGTTTTGGTTGGTGTCTCCAACCGAGACTAAATTCCCTGCCCAACTGCTTAAACAGTGGCTTTTCTGTTAGGACATGTTGGATCAAGAATCGCCGGATGCATGTCTCATGCCACTATTTCAGAAAAGGCAAAATAACAACCCCAATGTATATCTCAATTACCCACCTCAGCATTTACGAAAATGACATAATAGCCCTCTAAATCTATCTAGATTAATTACCACCTTCAACTTCAAATAAATTAATAAAGTACTCCTTTATTAAAAAATTTTTAATGTACATATAACCATCTCTATTATTTTGGAAAATAACCTAAAGTCTCCTTAATTTGCGACTAATTAAATCACCCTTGTATGCCATTATGACATAATTTAAAGTAACTCTCTAGGATGAGTCCAAAATACGAACTTTTAACACCCACTGATATATAAAATTATAGCTCAAACATTGTAAACATAAATGCATGTTGGCTGCCACCATGCAAACCATTTAGTAGCATGTGTATATAAACAATGCAACAAACATATATTTAATTTAAAGGTGAGATCATGGAAAATGTTTTCTTGATGAATCACATACCAATAACTAAAACAACAAAAATTAAATTATATTAGTACTCCATAAAAAATAACTACTTAACACAAATTTATACATTTTTCGAAGACATTACTTTGTTCACTGTTATTATAATATGTTTGTATTCCTTTAATTGATAGTGTTTTTTTGTGACGTACAAGCATTGGGTAATGCATGGATAGTCGTAATGCATAGTAGGCAGCATTTTTTTTTTATTTCGTAGGAAACAAAAGGCCACGCCCCACGTGCACGCATGGCCCATGCAGCTTCCAGCGTCCACACGTACGCAGTGCTACGACGACGACCTGGCACGCTGGACGACGATGGATAAGGGGAACACTCCATGACCTGTTCTTGCTGGATCAAGCAGGACCGTGCACATAGAACCCGTGACTAGCATTGGCACATGCATGCAGCAGCAGTTACACACGGTACCTCACGGTTTTTTCTACCGGTCGGTTACCGGCCGGTAACCGCGGTTACGGGACTTACCGGGCGGACGGTTCCGGTTCGGGTAAGTCTCAAATTCAAAATTAAAATTTAAAAAAAATGCTGAAAAAATTTCTAAAAATAGCTCATGATTTATAGAACCCAATGGTGTCAAAATTATTCAAATTTGAGTTCGTTTAATATTTATTTAGACGTTTAGAATTTTGAAAAAAAAGAAAAAATACACCGGCCTGTTAAGGCCCATTAAATCATGAAGGTCGAAAAACATACTCAAATTTGAGTAATTTTGACATCATTGGATTCTACAAATCATGAAGTATTTTTAGGAATTTTTTTAGCATTTTTTGAAAAAACATAAATTTGAATTTTAAAAAACCGCTCAAACCGAGCGGTAAACCGCTCAAACCGAGCGGTAAACCGCTCAAACCGGGTGGTAAACCGGGCCGAACCGAACAACAACGAGGTTTGAATTCGAATTTGAACTCGAGCGGTTTCCGGCGGTTACCGGTAAACCGGTCCGGTTTACCGCTAGTGGACCCGGCGGTTTCCGTCGACCGGTCGGTAAAAAAAACCCTGGTACCTACTGCGTGATTCGATCCGATGGATCTCTCTGCGACTCTACCGCCCCTAGCTGGTCCGACGACGGTCTCCATTGCGTATTGCATCCTTCTACTGAATCAGCTGATAAAATATCGTGGCCGTATTATAAAGAGATAAAAGGAGAAAGAAACCGTTTCAAAAAAAATTAAGAAAAACTGAACTGATTGGAAGAATTAAGACAAACAACAAACAATTCACTTCTCTTTATTTAAAGAAAAGAAGCAGTAATATCGATCGATCTCGACCGTATGTTTGTATCCACCACTTTGTTGATAGATAGAGATTGGTTCGACACAGTGCATACATGTGTACGTAGCTATGGTGGCTTCTCACCACTAGACCAGACCAACCACCAACAGCATTTCCACGCGCTAGCTTTAGCTCTTTCCACCATATCGGCGACGCGCGTGACGACCTGGCCAAACGGGCACGCTACAGCAACCTACACAGTCCCCGGCATCAAAGGAAAAGTCTCTGTCTGCCACGGGCATAGTACATGCAAAGCATATTCTATTGCTGGTGTGGTGGGTCGCAAAAGGCAGCTCATCTGTTTGAGCGTTTGACTGGTTAGGCTAGTCTCAATCGATAGTTTTACGACACGCGATTCAAGACTACAAACCAGGAATCAGTGTCATGGATGAGTTTTATGGGGATGAAACTTCTCTCTCATCTCGATTAAACTCCCTCATTTAATGATCCACAAGTCGCCATTTACGATGTGGCAAGATCTATTTAATGCATTTACACACCCATTTAAACATGATCGGAGACTATTTTATAGTGATAGGGACTCTAGAGGCAGCTAGCAGGCGGGCCATGACAAGCTACGCATGCATCATCCAATGCGGCACGACACGGCAGGAAGATGGATGCATCGATCGAGGAAAATGAGACGCCGGCGGCCGGTGGCCGGTCAGTCGTACGTCGTCGTCGGTCGCGGCACTAGCGGGCGGTCCATCTTCGGTGTGACCGACTTCTCTGCATGCTTTTGCCACGCGTTTCCATCTAGTTTAGGGCATCATCTAGATTGTCAGCTTATGCTTCGGTTGGATCCACATCATATCGCACGCCTCAACACGGCGGATATGGTACGATGATCCCCATCAGCCCAACTGTTTTCAGTCCCATCGAAACGTCAAAAGGATTGATCTGATCCATGGAGGGAGGAATAATAAAAAGTGGAAAGCGAAGGCTGGGAATGGATCAACCAAAGCTTGCTAGTGAAGAAAAAGAGCAAAAGGACATGAGTGTGATGTTGATGGGCTATTATTGTTGATCCATACGATGACATAATTAATATATATTAATATGTGATTTTAAGTTGGAGCTTATGCTTTCGACCCTAACACGACAATTATATTAATCAAATCAATTAATCATGCGTGTCACAGTGAAAGTGAAACGACCGGTGGGAAAGGTGTTACAAAGTGCCAAATGGTAACTTGGTAGTTTATTACTAGTCATGAAAATTAAGTTTTGTTCTTTGAATCGATGGATCACTGCGAACGAGTCGTCTATGATGACAAAGGAGAAAGACTAGCTAGCAAGGACAAGACAATTTAGCTAGGAACAGAAGTCGCAGCTATCCATGTGTTTGGCATATGCCATATATATATTACCACTTGGACGAGATAATTTATATAGTAACAAAAAGAAGCCACACCATTATATTCAGCAACTTATGCGAATTGGAGTGGCGGCTATTTGATGGGCTTTGTGGTTAAGCAGAAACAATAATGAAGGAGGCCTTAAAACATTGTCAAAACCATAACTAATTACTCCCTCCTTTCATAACTATCCAATGTGACAAAGACTAAAGTTTTGTCCATGGAACCAAACACCATACTCCTATGATTGACCAAGTTCACAGACAGATGTAGTATATCTACTAATACATGAATTAGATAACTAAATTATTATAAAAAAATACATATTTCATATCATTTACTTACATTAAAATAAATGACTCACGAAAGATCTATGTAAGATCCAACAGTCGCCCGACCTCATCGAAAAAAGACAGCACAACCTCCTTCACTGGATTCAAATTCAAATTCACCGCACATGCAGGATTCAGATTTGATCTCACTGCAGAGCTACCGCCACAATCTCCTTGGCACTGTTCAGCCCTCCAATCTCTTCGCCCGGCCTTCATCCAGGCACATGTCCGTCGCGCCGCCGGCGAGGCCGCGCCTCGATCCCGCGGCGCCGGCAACCCGCAGATTGCAGTCCAAATTCCTCGCGTCGGTTGTCTGCCCAGAACGGCTGTCTAAAGCTCTAAACAACGGCGCCATCACACGCCCGCCGGGTCCCCGATGAGGCCCCCTCTCGATCTCCGCGGCATCGGCCACTCGATGATCGCAGTCCAAATCCCCCGCGCCAGTGGTCTGCCTTGAACGGCAGTCCAAAGCCCTTAAGGGTGGCGTGAATATGAGTTTGGTGGGCTTGGTCGGCTAGCTCATCTTACCACCACTTAACATGTTTATTACTCCATTTCTTCCAAACTATAAGATAATTTAGCCTTTCAAGGTACATTGTTTTTGCTATGTATCTAAACATAGTGTATATCTAAATCAATGCATAGCAAATGCTATGTATCTAGAAAAGCCAAAACATCTTATAATTTGAATGAACAAAGTATAAAAAATATATTTATTTCACATAACAAACATTGATATTTTTATATGTACTAATATTTTCCATATATATTTGGTTAAAACTAAAAGAATCTGATCTCTTGAGAAACAAAGAATATGTGTTTAGACGGATGGGTCATCTACGTATTTTTTTTTTGGAAGTTGTGTGACTCGTGGAACCCACACGGTTTGCCTTTCTGCTCCCTCCGTGGCATGCATGCATGAGGGGATCAAGTTTATGGAAATGGAATGCATGCATGCATTTATCCTGCTGCTGATTGATTCCATGGTCTCATCGTCATCGTGGCGATAGATGCTGCTCCATGTCATGTCACTACAAGAAATTTGGCTATACGTGACGGTTTTATCGTGACCTTCTATCAAATCATCACAGAATTTAGTCATCTGTGACGGTTCAAATCCAAGGAGAAAGATAGATGACGATCGGTTAAATTATCGTCACAACTGGACGTCACGGATCATTTTGGTCATCCATGACGGACTCATTCGAAGGTCACAGATCCAACATCCAACGTGGCATGCTGATGTGAGCGTCCACTTCGTTCCTAGGTGTCCTGCTGAGTGGAGCCGGGCTGGTGGGACCTAGGTGTCAGTAAGAGATGTAAACAGGAAAAGTGGGACGAAGGTAAATGCGCCCAAAAAATTTTGTTGCTGCTGGGGCTTGATACGTAGACCTCTCGGTCTCAATAGCAGCGCCCTAACCAGTGGGATACTCAGCTGTTTGTGTTCATTGATGATCTATTTCCTCTTTTATTCGTGAACCAATTGTAATCCTTTTACTCAAAGGATCGTGACCCACAGATCTCCAGACCACAACCGTATCTGTCGGTCTCCCTCACCATCCAAACCCGCGGCGGCGGCGGCGTGGACGCCCTCCGGCGAGTGCAGAGACAGGCGAGGACGCCGGATCGGCTGCCGCTCCGCCCGTGGGGCACTCGCAGCCGGCCGCGCGCGTAGGCGGCTGCGCCGCGGGGTGGCCGGCGGCCGGCGGGTCGGGCGTTTGAGCCACCGGAAGCCAGCGCTGTGCGGGAAGGAGCGCTCCTTCAACCAGCGCCTGTGCGTTGAAGGTGAATGTCTCTCCTGCACCTTCTATTTTGGGCGATCTAATTTTGGCGGAGGGGATGTGGTCGCATGTGCCCCATGAGATGGAGCTGTCCCTCTTCTTCTCCGTGTTTGGCTATATCTATTTTGTCCGGCAATGCTGCTTGTATAGTCATCTTGTGTAGGCATTCTTTTTCATTTTCTTTGTTGGCTTAACCCATAACTCTCGGTTGTGATTTTTGAGTCACCATACACCACTAGCTAAACTCTTTCTGTACATTAGCGAAAGTTGTGGGAAATCAGGGCACGGATGTTTGCTGGGTTACCTCACTAGTGGATGTGCTTGAAAAGCTTGGGATTGATGCCCTGAACTAAATTACCACAGGATTCCTGCAACCTGCATAGACACCGGGAGCAGGAGCAGGTCGGAGCGAGTGGAGTCTTCAGCGAGCCATCGACTGGGGATCCAATTTGTAAGCTGATTTGGTTAATTTGCATAGTATGACAGTGAGCATTGCTTGAGTGTGGTTTGCTGATTTTAGATCACTATGTGGCACCACTAATTTTTGGCTCGGTTCTATGAACATGTGTGCTGAACTCTGTATTATGTCTGCTCAACTCTATTTATTTTCTGCAATTTTTTATGTAGATGGACAGACGTTGGATTCATGGTGCTCTGTTTACCACTCGCACGTTTGTGGTGTCCGGTCTTTCATGAACTTTGTCAAAGAGAGGTTCTCTGAGTCTGAGAAGATTTTGTGCCCATGTCAAAGCTGTCTGAACTATAAATCTTTAGAGCAAGATGAAGTGCAGAGGCACCTACTGCTCAATGGCATGTGCAGCACATATACTAGGTGGATAGATCATGGAGAAGACATAAATATTCATG
Source organism: Themeda triandra (assembly GCA_018135685.1). NCBI lineage: Eukaryota > Viridiplantae > Streptophyta > Magnoliopsida > Poales > Poaceae > Themeda > Themeda triandra. The sequence continues at coordinate 364,895 of JAENPR010000560.1, forward strand.
TTTTGGAGAACTAGCAGTAGAGGATGCAAATGTTGATTCTTTCGTACCTGAGCACACCAATGATGATTGTGGACTTGAAGAGATGTTAGGGGAACTCGTCGGTCTGAACAACATAGAAATGAGGCTAGACTGAAGATGGAATTGAGGGTGCTGCATCACATTTTAAACAGCTGATTGAAGATGCTAAGCGTGAGCTATATCCTGGTTGTATGAATTTTACAAGGTTCACATTTGTAATCAAGATGCTTCATGTGAAGTCATACTATAGGGTCACTAACTCAGCATTTTCTGCATTTATGAAGATCTTGTCGATGCTTTCCCACAGTTCAATACTATTCCAAAATCATATGATGAAGCAAAGAAAATGCTACGTGAGTTAGGACTTGGTTATGAGTCAATTCATGTGTGCCCCAACAATTGTGTGCTATTTAGAAAGGACAATAAAAAAAGGATAGTTGTCCAGTTTGTGGGGCATCACGATGGAAAGATCCCGAGAGGAAGAAGGTCCCAAAGCAAAAGTATTGCGACATTTTCCATTGGTCCCAGTGCTGCAAAGGATGTTTGTTTCCAAGAAAAGATCAGAGGAAGCACAATGGCATAGGTTGAAGAGGAAACACAATGAGAAGGAAATGACCCATCCTGCAGATGGAAAGGCATGGGAAGATTTTGACAAACGTTGGCCTGATTTTGCGAAGATGCACGGAACATAAGACTTGGACTTGCCACGAGATGGTTTCAACCCTTTTAGCAACATGAGTTCATCTTATAGCATGTGGCCTGTTTTTGTGATTCCATACAACTTGCCACCTTGGGCATGCATGGATGAATCTAATTTCATGATGGCTTTGTTGATTCCTGGTCCACGATCACCGGGGAAGGCCTTTGATGTTTTCTTGCAGCCTCTTGTAGAAGAATTACTTGAGCTGTGGAAGGGTGTGGATACTCTTGATGCTATAACTGGAAAAGATTTTAAGCTTCGTGCTGCAGTGTTGTGGTGCATTCATGATTATCCGGCACTAAGTACCCTATCAGGTCGTACCACAAGTGGTTACTTTGCTTGTCTCCATTGTGACAAAAATCCTCTATCATATGCCATAAGGAGCAAGCTATGTTATATTGGGCACTGCCGTTTCCTTCCGAATGGTCATCGATTGCGCAGGGGCAATGAATTTGCATCCCTCCATGATAGCGGTCGAAGCCAACTAGTTTCACCACAGAAGAGTTGCTAGAAGAATTGGAAAAGGTTAGTGATGTTAGAGTAGGACGAGAAAAGGAAGCGTTCGGGCAATCGTGTGCCAATTTGGGGCGAAAGAATTGTTTGTGGGACTTACCATATTGGTCAACTCGAAGCTTAGACACAATCGGATGTCATGCATATTGAAAAAAATGTGTGTGAAAGCCTCCTTGGTACCATTCGGACATAAAAGGGAAGTCAAAGGACACGGATTAATGCAAGGCTCGATCGGCTGATTTGAAAATTAGAAATGAATTGCAATTACAGGATAGTGGAGATTCATATGACATGCCCAAAGCTCGATATACGTTGTCCAAGTCAAAGAAGACTCAATTTTGTAATTTCTTGCAGGAGGCCAAGTTTCCAGATGGATATGCTTCAAATATACAAAGATGCTTAAATCGACTCAATCAAGTGGCAAGGCCTGAAAACTCATGACTGCCACATTCTCATTGCAAAGGATAATACCAGCTGGGCTGAGAGGGCTGTTGGATGATGATATATATCAAACACTTGCTGAGTTTGGCAAATTTTTTAGGGAATTGTGCAGCCAAAAACTGAACAAAGATATCTTGGCTCGAATGAAAACTGAAATACCAATCATATTGTGCAAGCTTGAGAAAATCTTCCCCCCTGCTTTTTTGATGTCATGGTTCACCTTGCTGTCCACTTGCCTGATGAGGCCTTGCTCCGTGGACCTGTGCAGTTTGGGTGGATGTACCCAATTGAACGACGCTTGTATACATTGAAAAGGTCAGTTAGGAACAAGGCACGCCCAGAAGGCTCAATTGCAGAGGCTTATGTGGCAGATGAAGCTCTCACATTTTGCTCGAGATATATGGATGATGTAGAGACAAGGTTTAATCGACTCCCAAGAAATGTTGGATTTTCAGATCAATCAGCCTATACTGTTAATGTTTTTGGGCATGGTGTTAATCTTATTGGTGCATGTGATCTTTCATACTCTGAGGAACTTGATAAGTTGGCTTGGTATGTTCTCCATAATTGTGATCAGGCTGAGAAGTACATAAAGTATGTTCTAAAATATTCTTTATTTTTATATTACATCTATTTCTTAATTATATTTTCAGATTAGCAACTTACTGATTTTTTTATTTTTGCGTTACAGAGAGTTTGAAGCTGAATTGACACAAGCAGGGGTGCAGGCTGCAGACCTTGGAAGAAGGACAGAGCATGGATTTGCGAGTTGGTTCAGGAGTTATGTTAGTATCTTATTCTTATCTTAAACTATTAGTTATCTTATAGATAACTAAATTGGTGCTGAGACATTGCTTTTTGCAGATGTGGAGGTTGAATGAATCAGAAGAGGTAGATGATGATATATTTTCCTTAGCTTGTGGCCCTGACATTAGAGTTAATTCATACTCCACATGTGTTGTCAATGGTGTGCGCTACTGCACCATGGAGCGTGATAAAAACAAGAAGACACAAAACTCTGGAGTGGCCTGTGCAAGCTCATATAGAAGTGAGATGATTGATTTTTATGGTACATTGAAAGAGATTATTGAGTTAGAGTACCACGCCAAGGATGATGGTACAAGAAGAACTGTTGTTCTTTTTAGATGTGATTGGTACAAATTGGATGGTAAGCATACTGCAGTTAGGGATGATGGGTTTTATAAAAGCGTCAATATTGGCAGCCTGTGGTACAAGAAAGACTGTTTTATTTTGGCAACTCAAGCTACACGGGTTTTCTATTTGCCGGATATTAAGAATGGAACAAATTGGCGAATTGTCCAGACATTTAAGCATCGTCATTTGTACAATGTGTCTGAAATAGATGGTGTCGTATCCACTGCTGCACCCTATCAAGAACAGACAAGTGCTTTGGACACTGGCGAGAAGACCGAAGTTTCGAGATCTTACCGACATGCCTTTGAACAGAATTGATGAGGCTGGCCTTCTTGTTGATGCTGCTGAGGTTGCTCGACTTAGAAAGGAAAATGAATCAAAGACTGCTAGCGAAGATGAAGAGTGTGACGAGGTTGAGGATGACACACTGATGGAGTACTTGAGTGAAGAAGAAGCTGTCCCTGTTGAGGTTGATAGCGACGATGAGTAGTTTAGCATTTGTCATGTATTATTGTAATATTTCCTATGTTTAGCATTTGAGTACTAGTGAACTTATCATTTGTCATGTACTAGTCAAGAGCCCATATCCGCAAGGAACAAGACATTTCAGTTTGGATTTATGACCATATTATATAATATTTTCCTTGTTTCGTTTTGGAAGCTGCCCTTGGTTTTGTTGCTAGGCATATATGACATCAACAGGTAATATATGTTTGGATCATGAGAGGGTTGTTTGGATTTATGACCATATGGCCCTGTTTCCAGCAACAATATATTTGTGTTTGTTTGTCCTTGTGCTCCGACGACGGCGAGGCGCCGTAGGGGAAGAAAGGGGACGGGGGCCGATCTGTTTGACCGCGGGCACATGTGCTCCCAATTCTGTTCGCATGGTGGGACATATATTGGAATGGTGTTGATCGATGTAGAACTTATATCGTTATTAGGTAGTTTCTTGAAGCATTACTAGACATCAAGATCATTTGGTACAAATCATTACTAGACATCAAGATGAACCTCTAGAAATGGTACAAATCATTTGGTACTCACTATATGTAAAATCAAGACCAAATCACACTAAGTGGGATAAGTTTGAGTTCAACACTTATAAAACCATCAACTTTTGAAATGGAGTTGAATATCGAAGTAAAATATCTTATTCGATTACTAGACATGAACAACAATAGGTTATAGATTCTTCGCCCAACATGAATGACAAATGCCCTCTTTGAAGAAAGCCATATTCTTGCATAAACCTTGTATTGCTTCATCACTCAACAACGCGTGATCTCCCATCTCTTTTTTGGTTGTATAATGCCTTCTCTTATAGGCATCCAACCCTGCTTTGCATAGATCAATTGGTAGTAACCACAAAATCAACACACCAAAATCACCCTAAGCTTGTCAAACGATCAACAATCATCACAAAATCAGCACACCAAATGACCCCAAGCTTTGCACACCAAAATAGTCTTATATAGCATAACACGATGGAGTTGATTGATCTACATACATAGAGAACCTTGGGGTTAGTAGAATAGTAGAAGTTATTTGGTACTTATTATATATAATCACCACCAAAACAAATTTTGACACCTAAACTTTAAAACATGTTCTATTATAGATCACCTTCGGACTAATATAGATTATTGGGCCTAACATGTCCTATTAAGTACTTTTAGTGTGTCATAAGAGGGGGCATTAGTGATTTACTTAGATTATTGGTCATAAACAATTTGATAGCTAAACTCTAAAATTTTGGTTATTCCCTAAACAAGTAAGTATTTTGTAATCCAAATTTTGCGTTATCACCTAAACAAGTAGGCCCACAGTATTCAAAAATTTGGTTCTTATCAGGCACTATTTTATTATTTTGACAACTAAGAAAAAAATAACAGAAGAAAAAAAGAGGCACCCTGAACAGAGGCGCGCACCCTGAAAAAATTTCGGCCTTCGGCGGGCATTCTGAACACACTACGCGCGCGCCCTGAAAATTCCGCGGCGAGCGCCCTCCCCGCCCTCCAATATTTGGGTAATAATTTACCATTATACCCCGCCATCCGTGCATCCCGCAAATGAAATGATGGGGATATTTTGGTAATATTGCAGCGCCATATATCTGGCTCCACCGTCTCGCAGGCAACGGCGCCACCAAATCCCCCCAATCCTCCAATTCGCCCAGCCTACACCGCCACCATCCCCCCCAATCCATCCCGCAGCTTCCAGATCCACCGATTCCTCCACCACCGCTTCGCCATCCTGCTCCGCCGTCCAACAGCCCGGCCTTCGATGGTGAAGGCGACGAGCGCGTCGAGCGTGACCGCCACCATCCCGCAGGCACCACCGATGTCACCGAAGAAGAGGGGCAGGAAACCAGCGAAGGGGCCACGGCGGGGAGAGCACGTTGAAGGTGAATGTCTCTCCTGCACCTTCTATTTTGGGCGATCTAATTTTGGCGGAGGGGATGTGGTCGCATGTGCCCCATGAGATGGAGCTGTCCCTCTTCTTCTCCGTGTTTGGCTATATCTATTTTGTCCGGCAATGCTGCTTGTATAGTCATCTTGTGTAGGCATTCTTTTTCATTTTCTTTGTTGGCTTAACCCATAACTCTCGGTTGTGATTTTTGAGTCACCATACACCACTAGCTAAACTCTTTCTGTACATTAGCGAAAGTTGTGGGAAATCAGGGCACGGATGTTTGCTGGGTTACCTCACTAGTGGATGTGCTTGAAAAGCTTGGGATTGATGCCCTGAACTAAATTACCACAGGATCCTCATCAATTTCTGCTGCTACCAGCAGTGCCTTCTCAGTGTGATAACATCTGTGGAGGGTCCTGGCATGAAAGAATGAAAGATAATCTGCATGCTCAGTAAATAAATGTTGTTTTCAGACATTAGTTATTACTTTCCAATTTCTTTACATTATTAAACTAAATTTTGAATTCTGTAGAACAGTATCTGAAGGTTTCCTTTTTAAATGCAAATTGAAAATGAGTGAAATCATTCCTAGAGATTGTATGCTTGTGCTCCTCACAATATAAATTAGTTTACAGGTGAGGTCTTTTCACTTTGTTCCTTCTCATTGCAGAAGCTCCGATCAATCCTTATTTACTCCTACGGATGAGAAAGTGTATGCGCAACAACGCATACATGCAGAAACTAGGACTTCCTGTGCTAGCTCAACTGTGTGAGCACACTACTATTTCCCAGAAAAGCGGCAGCAGCAGGACAGAGAAGACTCTGGTTCGGAGTACAATGGCGAAGATGAGGCTAACAGTGATGCCCATCAAAGTGATGATGACCAGGAACCTGCTACTTTATCATCTAAGGTGCTAGTTATTCCATAGTGTCAAATCTTGATATGTGGTTTTCTTGCTAATTGCATCTAATGTTTATCTATCAATCTGTATGTTTGATTGGTTCTTTGTAGAAGAAGACAACAACAAAGAAGAGGAAGAGAGGTGCTGAGAAGGAACAACCTAGTATGCAATCTAGTGTTGTCACAAGGGGAATGAAGAAACGTCCAGCTCATGTTAATGCAATGAATAATCAAGCTGAAATCCCTAATCAGGCTACAGAGGAAGGTTAACTGACTACATTCCTGTAACAAATTGAACTCAAATTTAGAGATAGCATTCCAAAGTGCTATTACTAATTCTATGTTGCATTGTAGCTGATGCAGGCGAGCAAAATGGCTGCCTAGCTGGAGATGAGCATGTACGCACTGAGCTGAACCTAGATGGACACACTCCAAATGATGTCACGATGAATGATGTCAATGAAAATGGACAAACACAGGTTGCCAACATTGCTGAAGGTGTGTATTTCTAAGTCTTGCACATTGTAAAACTTTTCCACACCCAACATAGGACAGCAGTATACTAACACAAATCCTTTGTAGATGACCTATTTGATGAGGAGGATAGGACGAGGGGACCTAGTATTGGGAGAGAACTTGTTCAAATGACTCGCTCAAGGAAGAAAAGACTTCCTTTGGTTATTGAGCCGGGGAAGAGAAGACCAAACTCAGTGATGATTGCTGCAAAATTTGCAACTGAGTGCAACATTGCAGTAAGGAGTATTGTTCCAATATTTCCAAATTGGAAGGAATACAAGAAGTATCCTAAGCTGATCAACGCATATATAAAAAGAGTTGTTGTAAGTGTTCAAACTTACCTCTTTCCATTGTTTATTTGCAACATTAACATTGTGTATTCAATAACAATTGTCAATGTTGTTTACTGTTACGGAGACAAAGTTTAATACGAGATGAAAATTCAGTACCTATGAAAAAAGCATGTGTGGCTATGATGAAGAAAGCTGTTCGCCAGCAGCGCCACAAGCTCAAAATGAGGTATTTCAATGCTTTGCCACTACATCAGGTGCCCACAAAATCTCCCGTGAACACAATGACCGATGAGCAATGGGATAAACTTGTGGCACACTGGAAAAATGAGCAAAAAATGGTAAGAACATCAAATTGTTCTAATCTCATTATATTTGATGTCTTGTGTGCTTAGCAACAAAATTGTGTTGCTGTAGGTGACTTGTGAGAAGAACAAAGTGAATAGAAGCAAAGTGCAGTTCCATCGACCACCGGTTTCTCGCAGCTATGAAACGCATATTGTACATTTGGTGAGTACAACTCATTGTCACTTTCCACTAGAACATGTTGTTGGAGCTTCAATTATAAGATACTATATATGGACATGTTTGTGAGGTCTTTTCTTCTCTGCATATTTGAAAGAGCTTTGTATGTACCTAGATTAGTAAAAATTGATAAAAAAAATCTGTTGCTGATTGTGAGCTCTTTTCACTAGAACATGCTGTATGTGATGTCTTTTCACTAGAACATGCTATTTGTGAGGCCTTTTCTTCTCTGCATATTTAAAAGAGCTTTGTATCTAGCTATCGCACAAAGATTAGTAATAGTTGACAAAAAAACAGCTGCTGGTTGCTTGGTTTTCACAGTTATATCATTGCAAACTAAACTTGGGCTGCAAAATTGCTAAGTCATTGACACTACAAAATGTTGTAAATTATTTTGTTTACTGCCCTTTATCTGTGTTAATATACATATAATCAGCAACAAATTTTTAAAGTGTTCTTTTCTATCTTTTTCAAGGCGGACAAGTACAAAAATGAACCACCAAATGCACTGGAACTACTAAAAGAGACTCACTACAGCAAAAAGAAAGGATTTGCTCCTAATGTCCAATCTCTTGTTGTAAGTAAAATCAGCTCACAACTAGATAATACATTCTGTTCATATGTCATGATCATTGAGTTATCTATGTCTTCTCCACTGCTAGGCTGAAATAGAGGAGAAGCTGAATGAACCCGTAGATGATGGTCTTGAACCAAAGGATGTGACTCAGGTTGTTTATGAGGCTCTTGCTCGAAGACTAAGAAGAATAGGTTTCTTGTAAATGTCGGGCTCCAAAGCAATGCCACACGTGTTAGTGCGGAGCGTGACCTAGAAGAGGAACTAGTGGTGGAAAAACAAACATCAAGTGATCTTAGGGAGGTTGTTAAGGCTCAACAACAGCAAATGGAAGAAATGATGAAGAAATTCCAGGAGGCGAAGCGGCTAGGGCGAAGCAAGAAGAGGAGAGGGCTAAGCAAGAAGAGGAGTCAAAGAAAAGGCAAGCTGAGATTGATGCGCTGATCAAGACTTTGATGTCCATGGTTCCAGGATCCCAAGCAACACAGTAAGGTTGTCTTGGGTTATGGGCTGGTACTTTGCTTGTTGGTTGCTTATTTTGATGATGGATCCGCGATGTGAACTGGCTGTGTCTCTTGGTGTATGGCTATGAACTTATGTGCATGTGAACTGCAGCATGGTCTTTGACCCGTGCATGCACGGCTTTTGGTGATGGATTCATGTTCTCGTGAACTATATTTAGATGTATGTGTGAACTACAAAGATGGTCTTTGACTCGATGCATGTCTTTGTTGTGCCAAACATCATATGTAACTATATTTAGATGTATTTGTGATATTATGTGGTCTTTTCGACGATATGAAGCATGTGAATTTAAATTTGAATGTGTGGTCAATTTCAAAGTGAAATTGGTGTCTATTTAAATTTGATTTTTTTGCATTTTAAATTTAAATGTTTGCTAATATGTTATGGGCCACAATGGGCTAATTCTACTATGCAATTGGGCTAGCCCAATAGTGCCTACTAAAATATGGGCCTCACTAAATTTAAAAAATACACAAGACATGGGCCTAATTGGAGAACATGGGTCATAGAAAGCCTACTGATGATGTGGCAAGGTGGCAGCCATGTCAGATCTAACATCATCAAATGACATGGCAATAGCTGACTTGGCAATAAAACTATGACGGCTAAGTTCGTCACCATAGCCTCTTGCTATAGTTTCCCCCTGTTTGTCCATGACGACCCAAAAAAAACCAATCTGTGACGTTCTATTTTGGTCCAAAAATGTATGACGCGGGATAGGTGACGTTTTACTGGATCGTCACCGATAGTTAATCGTGACGTATTTTTGCTTGTCCGTGACAAAATCAAGACGTCACGTAAACCCAAATTTCTTGTAGTGTGTCCAGCATGCTTGCAAGAAGCCGGCATTGCACGACGCGAGTGGGGCACGTATGTCAAGTGGAGCGCGAAAGAAGAAAGATATATGACCTGTCATAGCCGGTTAGTAATTTCCATGGAACGTCAACGTTGGTTGAACAAATTTACAGAACGCTCTTCTGTGTACATATACATGCACTCATTTCTATTGCCTGCCTCAATTTCACCTGCATTAGTTTTGAGATCGTGCACATTCTTATTATGAGAAGGGGTCATTCGAGCTTTGTATAACTCTTCCACTTCTAGTAAAAATTCTGGTGTCCTTGCCCACGAAGCTAGCTCTCAGACGAGCTAGGATACGAGTCGAGGCTGTATAATGTGCATTGGCCGGCTATTTGGCTACACACCATCACCATTAGAAAGATTGTCTATGCAACTGATGTTGTCATCAAACTAATTAAATCGTTGAATATGCTGGTCACCATCAGCTTGCCGATCCTATCTAGATTCTACGAAAAGGAAAAGAAATTAAGTCAATTCGATCTCTATGTCAAACTGATCGATGCTGTTACATGCATGGCGTTGGGCGTTGGCTGGCGAGACCGCCGGATGGGAGCCGACAGCCAACCCGATCAGTTGGGCGCGACGTGGATGGCCGCGTTCTTGGCGCCGGCGCAGACGGGGCAGGCGTCCGCCCACGGCTCGCACGCCTTGCACAGGCACAGGTGCCGGCACGGCAGCACAAGGACGGAGGCCTCGCCATGGCCGCAGGACCTGCACGCCCACTTCGCCGCCGGCATCGCGTCGTCAGGCGCGTCCACGAAGAAGCACGACTCCGCGTCGTCGTCCGCGCCACCGCCAGACTCGCCGAACCCCTCCTCCTCGGCACGGCCATCGTTCTGCGCCGCACCAGCCCCAACGCCGGCGCGGAGCAGCAGCGCGTCGAGCGTGGCGCGCAGGCCCGACGCGGCGGCCTCGTTGCTGCGCGCCAGGGCGCACCACGCCTGCGTCTCGGCGGCCGCCTGCCGCAGCCGCTCCTCCAGCTCCTGCGCGCGGCGCCGGGCGCGCTCCAGCTCGGCCTCCTTCTCGCGCAGCGCGCGCGCGGCGGCGCTCGCCAGCGCTTCGCAGTGGCGCTTCCGCGCCCGCTCCAGCCCGGCCCGCAGGCGCTCGCACCCGGCGCGCACCAGCGCGTCCACCTCGGCGCCCTGCTGCTGCAACAGCTCAGCCGCCGTTGTCTGCAGCTCGCCGCGCCCGCTGGTCGACGCCGCCGCAGAGTCCGCCATACGGCTGCTCGGAACGTTCCCCGCCGTGGGTGGAGGATTCTGATGCGCCACCACACCTGGGATCGGGAGAAGCGCGGCCGAAGAGGGCGGCACATGATACTGCTCGAAGTCAGCGTCCCTGCCGCGCTTCCGCGACGCCACCACGCCGCCAAAACCGCCGCCACCGCCGTTGCAGGTGAGCTCGCTCTGCGCGGCGCTGGCCACGGCGCCGGCCGCGCAGTGGTACTGCTGCTGCTGCGCCTGCTTGTTGCTGGCAGCCGCGGCTGACAGGAGCGCCTGCAGCTGCTCCTCGGCCAACCTGCCGCCGACGCCGTAGGGAAGCAGGCACCCAGCGACGCCGCCGGCGCCGAACTGTGCTTGCACGGCCATGTCACCGGCCAACAAACCAAGTGCTTCTTCTTCTTCTTCTTGTCGAAAGACTAGGGATCGAGATGGCTCTCAGTGGATTGGAGAAGCGACGCGAGTAGACAGGCAGAAACGGTGGTGGTGAAGGATTCCGGTGAAGGCGAGAGGAGATGGCTCGGGTAGTATATAAAGGAGAGAACGGATGTGGCGACGCCACGTGGAGCTGGACCCCACCGATGATGTGCATGCACGGCACCCAGATTAGGCAGGGAGTTTTTATGTTTAGTGGCAATAAATGGCGCGCCGCCTGCCGCAATGGCAGCGACAAAGCGTGGCTCTTCAGTGCTCGGGACGCGTCCATATGCCTCCAATTGTTTTGTTAGTTTATTCAAATTTTTTTGTGATGAAGGGTTGAATTTGACCGAATCACAATACTTATTCTATGGTGCTGATTGCTGATTATAATCTGATATCTGAACTGATGGTCTCTGATGTCAGCCAGGGATTCTGACCGAGTTGAGAGATTATAAAACTCTCCACACAACTTGGCTATTGTTAGACATAGCTAACAATAAGACTAGCCTCCCTCTACTCAACTCGATCAGACAGATCTACGCATGCATAACAATGCGCTCAATAATTCAGCAAATGCAGATGAAATCAAAAACTAATTACACGCTATTGACATATCATGGATAACTAACATTTAGAGTCTAATTAATCAATATTTGGATAATTTTTTGCACTAAAAAACACTGAATCGGGGCGCCGGATTCCGGAACTAAACAAGGCCTAGCTCTTGGAATCAAAGCAGAAGACAGGTAAAGTGTCCTTGAAAGGCTACTCTAGGTCTCTAGCTACTCATCTGAACATATATGGATTTATTTAAATACTCGTAGTAAGTGCGTTGTCATGATCCCCTCCACTCCACAATCGACATGATCTCTCTATCTATCAGCAGCTCCGTCCGGCAGGGTATTGAATATTTCATGTATAATTATTTGTTGCATTGTTGGCGAGATCGACATGTGCTTGCCGAAACAGAGCGATTCCTCAGAGCAAATGGTGGCAGATCTCATGCAGTACCTATAGCTAATAAAACAAATACTCCAGCTACTAATGATGCTTGCTGTTTCCTTAAGGCCTTGTTTAGATCCCAGAATTCACGCCCAAATTTAATTATGCAAAAAGAAGATTCTCTGTCACATCAAAACGTCAAGACACGCATTTTGGAATACTAAACTTAGATGAAATCAAAAACTAATTGCACAGTTTGATTGTACTTTCGAGACGAACATTTTAAGACTAATTAATCAATATTTGGACAATTATTACCAAATAAAAACAAAAATGCTTCTGAGTGTCTTCGTAAAATTTTCCCAACTTTGGATGCCCAAAGTTGGGCATCTAAACAAGGCCTAAAATGCGTATAGATATATAGGGTTTGTGGGGGTGCTGGTACAGTACAGATACCTCGTGCAATTGTTTAGCCCATAGTGGACCAGTCAAACTACAATTAATAATTGTATCCTTTTTGCATTAAACAAACAAAAATATAGATTTTTTTTGACAAATAAACAAAAATATAGATAGTTGCAGCTTTTATGGTAGTATTTGATTACTGAAAACTGCAGGAACTAACCTTAAATCCTATTTGGGTTCATAGGTAATAGCTAGCTGCTAATAGTTACCACATTTCAATTCAAACAGATCGATCAAATAGTTTATCTAATTGCTAGCTAAATATACCGGCTAACAGTTATCTTACCAGGTGGACCAAACCAGCTAATAGTTAGCTACTAATATGAATTATGACCTATTAGCTAGATGACTATTTTTGACCGAAATAGGGCCTTAGTAAACCTTATATGATTCAAATGATCATCATATCTTTCTCTAACTTTTTTTCATATCTTTCTCTAACTTTTTTTTTGACCGAAGTCAGCAAGGAAAACCCCCAACTAATACGACTTATGACCTATTAGCTAGATGACTATTTTTGACCGAAATAGGGCCTTAGTAAACCTTATATGATTTCAAATGATCATCATATCTTTCTCTAACTTTTTTTGACCGAAGTCGGCAAGGGAAACCCCGACTTATTTTTTTTAATTTTTTGATAATGACCTCTTTAAATTCGCTCCCACGAGGAGTCGAATCCAGATCTCCTGGGTGCTACTCAGGTGCTCTAACCACTAGGCTAGAGGCGCTTTCACCCCTCTTTCCCTGACTCATTTGTAACTTGGCACTAAAGGGGAATCCATAGCCTTAATCTTAAAGTTCCATCATGGCAGACATAATCATATTATCATTATATGTCACGATCTAAAACACAAGTAGCAAAAGATGTTTGGAATCCACCATTAAGCTCTAATCCTAAAGAAGAATATCAGTGTGACAGCCGATTATATATTCTAGGACACTAATAATTCGTCACACAAAAGCAAGCCACCAAATCTCCAAATTCTCATAACAGACACTACTACAGATTCGCACATCACAGCCCACCGTATCACCGCCGGAAATGGCGAAACCGGCAGTGATGACTCATCACAGCCGGTGCCAAGCTTATTTTGATGAGGATATTACTGCCGGCTCGTGTCTAGAGCCGGCAGTGATGAGAATATTACTGCCGGCCCGTGTCTAGAGCCGGCAGTGATTAGGTGGGCAGATATCACCGCCGGCTCTAGCCAGAGACCGCGGGCAGGCATGGGACTCATCGCCGCCGGTGTCTGGCGAGAGCCGGCAGTGGCCGCCTGACAGCACACCGCCTGCTTCTCCTTCCTCCTCCCATGAACAGAGGGCAACTTGCTCAAATTCATTATATAATTCATTATATAATTCAACTTGCTCAAAATAGTAATAAAATAAATAAAATGAAACTCTTTTGGAATAGAAATTCATTATATTGATAATATGATAAGCTTTTCATTACATAATTAAAATTTCTTGTAAATAAAAAAACTAATAAAAAATGGTGGCGGCGTTCGACGTCCGTTCGCCGCCGTCCTCGCCGCCCGCACCGCCGCCTAACGGGGGCCGCGCCTCTGAGCCTCGAGCTGCGCGAGCAGCCTCCTCCTCCGCCTCGGCGCCCGCGGCCCCGCTCGGCCGCCGCGCCGCATCGTGGAGGATGGCGGCCTCCTCCCTCTCGCCGCCGCGCGGGCCGCGCGCTCCATGGCGCGCCTCCTCGGCCGTCCTGCGCCGGCTCCGCTCTTGGGCAAGGCTGCGCGCGGGCGAGGACTTGGTTCTCCGGCGTGCGGACTTGGCGGCCGGGGAGGAGGTCGACGGGTGCAGAAAACGCCGTGCCCGGCGTCCGGCTCCGTCACCACCGCGCTGCGGCCACCACCGACGCCACGCCGCCGGACTCCATGACGATGGCGAAGGAGAGAAGAGAATGGAAGGAGAGGAAGGTGGGAGGCGGAGAATGCAGCCGAGGAGGCCGATTTATAAAGGCCACCGGGCGGGGACTCAAAGGCCACCGTCGCCGGTGGCCTATCGTTCACACCGCCATCAATGCGCGGCAAGGAAGACGAAGCGGGTATTTGGCCGTTCGTCCCCGCCAACTTATCGCCGGTTCTTGTTACGACCCGGCAAAGTGATGATGGAGACCGCTATGTGCGGTTAAGTAACCTATACTTGCTCCACTCTTTCGATCTCCCTCTTTGTCCCGGCGGTTAAGGCCGCGCGCTCGGAACCCGCGACCCGCGCTCGAGTCCGGCTACCTCAAAATTTTTGAACTTTTTTTATATTTTTATACATATCACCGCCGGGTCTTATTACAAGCCGGCAGTGATGTGTATTTCAAGATGCCTATTTAAACCGCCGGCCAGGGGAAAATCCGGCGCCTCCTCATTCTCCCTTCATCCTATTCTTCCACACTCGTGTTCATGGCGTCCGACGGCGGCGCTCCCAAGGACGGCAGTGAGGGCGGAGCATTCGGCGAGAGGGCCCGCCAATTCTTTGCCAGGATCTTGGCCACCGGAGCCCCCCTCCCCCCCCCACCGGCGGAGCGAATCGCCGGCCTGCGCGCCCAAGTCGCCGATGAGTGGCGTAGGCGCCGCTCTGCCGAGGTGGAGGCCCTCAATCTGCGGCAGAGGCTGCATGCCGAGCATGCGGCTCGAGCCGCCGCCGAGGAAGAGTTGGTGGAGCTGCGCCGCATGCTCTCCGACGCTAACGACCGTGTGGCGGCGCGGAGGCGGCGAAGGACCTTGGTGTGGATCCTTGATCCTCACGGCGGTGGACCCGCGGCGCGGTGGTGGAGCGGGGCGTCGACGCCGTCGCTATTTTTTTATTATATAATATAATTTAGAATAATATTGTATATGTAATTTCTACTAATTTTTAGATCAAGATATGTAATATCTACTTATCTTAATATTATTATATAATATAATGAATTATGGTTATATCTACTTTTTTATTTTTTATACATTTATATAGTAAACTCTATACTTGAGTACATATATGTTTTGTTAACGACAACAAAATATTTATTTAGATAGAGCACAAGAGTACAAGATAAAACAAATAAAAAAATTACATATACGATAACAAAGACCTTACAACAAAATTACATATACGATAACAAAGACCTATTTTTATACAGATCAAAGCTACCATCCACGAGTATCAACACATTATAATTTAACCACCTCAGTAGTATTCTTCTAGCATCCTTGCTAGCATAGATAATGCGAGGTGGTTAGAGCAATGCTTGTCGGAGGCAATCAGGGAATGCCGCAATCCTTCCATTCTTGCTCTTGGTTCGAGGCTTTCGGCGGGGATACATGACTGTATGGCCCCTTCCGGCTTGAAGAGACAATACCGTGCGGGCGTCAAATGCAAGCACATAAGTGCAAACACTTCTCAAGAGCCTCACCGGAAACCCCAACATCCGGCATTGCTATATTAGTAGAATTCTTCTAGCACCTATTGTGTGCACCATTGTGGTGGAGTACAACGCGTAAAAATATCTGTATATGAAAGTCTTTCTCCCACAGAGAGGCCATCTTCACAAAAACTAGCAAACTAGCCTAGAGAACTAGCAAAGATGGAGAGAGGAAGAAATGAACACAAGAAGGCAGGCATATGCCCTGGATGTTTGCCATGTATTTATAGGCGTGGACATCACCGCCGGCTTGTAACAACATGCGGTGATATATATATAAAACTAAAAAAATTTAAAAAACGCCGGACTCGATCGTGGTCACGGGTTCGGTTTCTGTTTTTTGTTACAAATCTTTATGTTATTTTGCTCCCATTTTTTATTTTAAAAAATGATGCTCGTCGGTTCAAATCCAACGCCGGCGGTACCGTCGTTGATCGACCACCGCGGCAGGCCGGAAGTGATGTGAGCCCGTGGCCGCAGTGGGCTCCCCTTTTAAAAATGCCGTTGTATTGATCACTGCCGGCTCCTTCCACAAACCGGCGGTAATGGCATGGGAACGCCTTTTAAAAAATGCCGTTGGATCTATCACTTTGCCGGCTTGTGGAAGGCGCCGGGGGATGAACCGGGCGTGCCTTTTTAAAAAATGCCGTTGGACCTATCACTTTGCCGGCTTGTGGAAGGCGCCGCGGGGATGGACCGGGCGCTTTTTAAAAAAATGCCGTTAGCCCATCGCTGCCGGCTCCATCCAGCGCCTAGCGGTGATATAAAGTAGAGATTGTTTTTTAAAAATTTATCTCTCGCCCCCTCTCGATCAATACAAGAGCACTTTGCTCCCACCTACCACGACAACACGGGGGCTATAAAATGTCCATCGTGCTTGGAACCTCTATCTGAGTTTGTGATCCTTTTCCTCCCTCTTTCTCTAGTTGTTTGCTAGTTTTTCAAATACATGGGTTCCCTTTGGGAGAAAGCCCTCCACATACAGATATCGGCATGTGTTATAGTAGTCCACCAAAATAGTGCACACAACTGGTGCTAGAAGAATGCTGCGAAGATGAGCCGAGCCGCATGTTGGGGTGCCCGGTGAGATTGACGAGAGCCGTCCCACGAGCTGGATTCTCCGGGTCTCGTGAATCGTGTGCGTTGTAGACAGTACATTCATTCCTTGAAGTGTACCTCTGCAGTGGCATGCGTTCATTTGAGGTGCTATGAGATTGACGGGCTTTGTGCAATTTTCTCCTGGGGTGGTGTTAGTACTCGAAGGCGACGCCAGAAGTTTATGCACGAGTTGGTCGCGCATTTCTCTGGGTCGCGGTACGACTGCCCCATCGAGGAGTACCTGCCGGTGCGGTTCGAGCGCATCCGACCCTTGCCGCTACTCGCATCCGACCCTTGCCGCTGCGCTAGAGATGGCAAGTAGGCCACAACCGAGGACGAAAGCAAGTGGTCAAATTATAATGTGTTGATACACATGGATGATAACATTGACGGTGAAGAAAAATATGTCTTTGTTATTGTATATGTAATTTTATAATTTTTATTTATTTTGTATTCTATCCATGTACTCTCTCTAAATAAATATTTTACAAAGTTGAACAGGAATAGTTCATGTCAAAGTGGATTTGGTCTTTGTATGAAATTTGTAAAATAATTAAAAACCCGAAAACTGGATACGAGGTGCCAAAATTCAAAAATTCAAAGTTTTAATGGTACAAGCTCTGTCAAATGTAGAGTCGACCATTACACCAAATGTTTATCATGATGAGTGTGACAGACCTTGTGTTCATCACTTTTGCATTTGAGGCCATCTAGGGCTGGGTCAAAGTGGATTATCACAAAAATCCAAGATTTGACCAAGTCAAACATGGTCAAACCATGTCAAATCTCTAGAAAAAAACTAAGATCATGTGTGGGGACTTAGTTTACTGTTTATGTGCTTAGAAAAAAATTTGAAGCCAATTTGACATGGGAATACACAGTTTTCTATTTATTACTAATATATCTAGTATTTTCAATAAATAATCATCACTGCCGGTGCCACATTGGACACCGGCAGTGATGTTATTTTGAAAACTAAGAATTTTCAAAAAAATTTGACACCACGCGACTCGAACGTGGGTCCAGCAGATCTAACATTTATGCCTTAACCACTGTGCTCAGAGAGGATAACTGTTTTATTCACTACTTCATATGTTTAACAGTTTTTCTTTGAAATTTGTAAAATAATTAAAAACCCAAAAAATTTGGAGAGATTAGGACTCGAGCGCGGGCCTCACAGGTCACAGGGCGCGGCCTTAGCCGTGGTAAAGACGCCGTTCGTACGAAACAGAAAATTATTCTAATTAAGCGGTGGGCGCCACAAGTAATCACTGCCGGGCGCGGTTAGCCCGCAGTGATATACTTATCACTGCCGGATCTGCGTAGGAGCCGGCAGTGATATACTTGCCAGTTCAAACATGGTTAAATTGAGGCACCAAACGACCTCAGATGGAAAACATCTGAATACAAGGGTGATATAACTCATCAAGATACACATTTGACAGATAGGCCACTTTTGCATTTGAGACAGTGCTACCCAACACCAGTCACAAATTCTTGAATCTCACATGGACTTTATGGAAGTGTATGTGGCACGTGTGGATTTGGAGCTACACTTTCCTAACACTTTATCAGATGCAAAAATGGCCTTTGTATGAAATATAGTTCATGATGAGTGGACCAAATTTGGTATTCAAGACACTTCAGTTTGAGACCATCTAGAGTTTCAAATACTGGATACGAGGTGCCAAAATTTAAAAATTCAATGTTTTAGTGGTACAAGCTCTGTCAAATGAAGAGTTGACCATTACACCAAATGTTTATCATGATGAGTGTGACAGACCTTATGTTCATCACTTTTGCATTTGAGGCCATCTAGGGCTGGGTCAAAGTGGATTATCACAAAAATCTCAAACATGGTCAAATTGAGGCACCAAACGACCTCAGATGGAAAACATCTGAATACAATGGTGATATAACTCATCAAGATACACAATTGATAGATAGGCCACTTTTGCATTTGAGACAAGTGCTACCCAACACCGGTCACAAATTGTTGAATCTCACATGGACTTTATGGAAATGTATGTGGCACGTGTGGATTTGGAGCTACACTTTCCTAACACTTTGTCAGATGCAAAAATGGCCTTTGTATGAAATGTAGTTCATGATGAGTGGCCCAAAGTTGGTATTCAAGACACATCAGTTTGAGACCATCTAGATTTCAAATATTGGATACGAGGTGCCAAAATTCAAAAATTTAAAGTTTTAGTGGTACAAGCTCTGTCAAATGAAGAGTTAACCATTACACCAAATGTTTATCATGATGAGTGTGACAGACCTTGTGTTCATCACTTTTGCATTTGAGGCCATCTAGGGTGGGTCAAAGTGGATTATCACAAAAATCCAAGATTTGACCAAGTCAAACATGGTCAAACCATGTCAAATCTCTAAAAAAACTAAGATCATGTGTGGGGACTTAGTTTACTGTTTATGTGCTTAGAAAAAATTTGAAGCCAATTTGACATGAAAATACACAGTTTTCTATTTATTACTAATATATCTAGTATTTTCAATAAATAATCATCACTGCCGGTGCCACATTGGACACGGCAAGTGATGTTATTTTGAAAACTAAGAATTTTCAAAAAATTTGACACCACTGCGACTCGAACGTGTGTCCAGCAGATCATACATTTATGCCTTAACCAATGTACTCGAGAGGATATCTCGCTTTATTCACTACTTCACACTTTATACGGTTTTTCTTTCAAATTTGAAAAATAATTAAAAACCCAAAAAATTTGCGAGAGATTAGGACTCGAGCGCGGGCCTCACAGTCGAGGACGCGGCCTTAACCGTGTGGTAAAGACGTTTGTTCGTACGAAACGGGGAAATTATTCTCGATTAAGGCTTGACAAGTAATCACTTTCGGGCGCGTTCGGGCAAGTGATGTACTTATCACCGCCGGTTACAACGTTGGAGCCGGCGAAGTGATATACATATCACTGCCGGTGCTTTTTAGGAACCGGCAGTGATAACTCCCGGGTATATAAGCGGGCGCGCGCTACTGAAAATTTCACAAGTCTTTTGAACCACGTACCCTTTCCCAACTGCGCAGCAGCCTCGACGCCGTCCGCGCCCCCAACGACGCGCCGTCCGCCGCCTCCTACGACGCGTCCGCCGCCCCGACGACGCCGTCCTCCGTCACCGACGTCGCCGTCCCGCCCCGCTCCTCACGCTGACGGCCACGCGACCCGCGGCCACGTTCAAGACCGCCGGCGCCGGCGCACCACCGGCGCCGCCGCCGCCACACCGGAGCTCGTGCGCCCGCCCGCGTCCGGCAATCTCCGGAGCATCGTCCACCCTCACGGGCATCTAGGAGCGCGCGGAAGCGGTCACCATCTATTCACGCGGTTTGCTCCTCTCTTCCTGCCCCCTACCTGTTCGACAGAATGCCTGGCTTCTGTTGCTGCAATGATCTCTGAACTTTGGTCAATTCTACCTTGTTAACTTGTGAACCTGCTGATGCTCAGAACCTGTTCATGTTGTAGATTTTGGAGATGCTTTAGAGGGTGCTAGTAGCTAGTATAAGCAAATAAATTCACCATCTTAATTCTACTTAGGATTTGAGCTTGATAAATTTTGTGTGATGTTTCTATGCTGAATTGCTGATAGTTAGCCATAATTGGAGGCTCAAATCTGTTATTGGACATGTTTCATAGTCCAAAGTAATTTAGGCCTATTTAATGTGGGTTTAATGTTGCTAGCTTGTGGATTTTGTGTAGCTTTAACCATAAGTCCAAATGGGCTGAAATTTGGTCAGCAAGCTAGTGTGGACATGATTTGTAGGCACT
Source organism: Themeda triandra (assembly GCA_018135685.1). NCBI lineage: Eukaryota > Viridiplantae > Streptophyta > Magnoliopsida > Poales > Poaceae > Themeda > Themeda triandra. The sequence goes on from JAENPR010000560.1 coordinate 385,677, forward strand.
TGTAGGTCATAGATACATATCCTATTTGTAGGTCAAATATGTACATCATTTTTGTAGGCAATTGTGGATTGTCTTGTTATTAGTTTAGCACTGACTGACCAAGGTCAATTCACATCCATGGTTCATCACCAGATTCCTCGTAGCCGTAGAGTCGAGATAGAGCATGAAGCAGCTAATGTTGTCGGTGACAATGAGGCCGCTACTCACGGGCAGGGAGAAGAGAGCCCGAGCACTTATTTGAACCTGCATGATGAGCAAGAAGAGCAGGCTAACCAGGTAACTTAGGTGTCATTTGATGACGTAGGCACACCCACTACTGCATTGACAGGGTATTAACTTACACGTTCTATCCAGCAGGTTCCTTCGCTGGTCACCGACCCACCGCATACCGGCGAGCCGCAAGCAAGCAGTGGTATCCAGCAGGTTCCTTCGCTGGTCACCGAACCACCGCATACCGGTGAGCCGCAGGCAAGCAGTGGTAATACTAGAGTCAGAACCAAGCGAGGGCCGACACAACTTCCTAAAGGCAAGTTGCCAATCACCACATTCGATGATGGACGCGATATCCCTTCTGCACCAGAGAAATCTATGAAGAAGTACTCAGGGGTCATCGGCAACCTTGTAAGGCAATTTGTCCCCTTAAAGTACTATAACTGGCAGGGGAAAGATACGGACCCGTCCGTGGTTCCCGAAAATATCAAGTTGCAAATATGGAACGAGGAGTTCCCAAAGTATTTCACATTCCCAGAGGAAGATCAGTTTGACAAACCCTTAGCCCAGAAAAGAGCCTATGAAATAATGTCCTCATGCTTCAAGACTTTCAGGGGTGAGTGTTACAGGAAGTATATCGTTGGTGGTGCAGAACCAAATTTTGGTAGTAACTCAAAGTTGGCCTATCAGGGGCCCTACTAGGAGGAGTTCATGACTCACTGCGATTCCGAGGAGTTCCAAACCCTTAGCACGCAGAATAAGAAGAACTCGACGAAAAACAAACTTCCTCATCATTGCGGCTCTCGTGGATATGCCAAGCTTCTTGATGTTTTTCAAAAAGAACTTGAGAAGCAGTCAGAGCTTATTGAAGCTGGCGTTGAGGTTGTGACCGCCCATTGGCAGGCCAGATCTATAATGTTCTGTATCGCGAGGAACTGTCGTCATGGTAATGATGGGAGCTTTAGCGTCTTAAATCATCCAAAGAGTGAAGGCATAGATGATCCGGACATGAGTGCCCTCGTCTCGAGGATCTCCGAGATAACCGAGGAGGTGATTCAAGGGTCTCGCACTTCTGACAGGGAGAATGACGTGCTCACCCAAGCACTCAGGAACAAGGAGCATGGTGGCCGCACCAGAGGAGCCGGGGTTGTTAGTTGGTTGCTAGGTTTCCCGGATGATGCGGAAACTTATCGGAGCCGCAAAAGGAGTAAGAAGGCAAGAGAGGAGGAGACACTCAAGATGCTTAAGGATGTGGAAGATAGATGGAACTCCAAACTAGATCAACTAGTTCAAGAGAAGGTCGAATGAGAACTTGCGTCCCAACAATCTCAAGGACCACAAGCACGGGGTTGCAGCAGTTGTGGGTCCACCCCTTTTGGTGAACCAGATGTGGATGTGCCTCACCCGGTCGATAGCATCACTGACCGTGTGAATGTCAAGCTGTACATCAAGCAACAATGGATGAAAGACAAGGTGGCGCTCGGCCAAGCCTTACCCATGTTAGATGGGACCATTAAAGGCACCCAAATTCCACCGGGGTACGCCAAAGTCACCATTGACAAGGTACTCAAGAAGAAGTACGGAAGGATACCCATTGACCACCCTGCATCGGAGGACATGACAAAACTTGAGCAGAACATAGGATTTGTTGTGGCGTGGAGCAAGCGCCTCATTAAGCTTGAGCACGAGATGTCCTCTGATGAAGAGGACGAATGCGAACCCTCACCCCACAACTCAACATCTCCGAGCAGGGGACATCCTCAATTGCCATCAACCCCGTCTTCTTCTCCTCGTCCTCATTAGGAGTCTCCTCTGCGTCAGCAGAATCCTCTTCCTTCTCCTCTGCGCCAGCAACCTACTGCTCCTTTGCCTCCTCCTCCTCCTCCACCTCGCCAGCAGACTCCACCACGTGAGCGGACTCCTCCCCCCTCCTCCTCCTCCTCCGCCTCAGCAGACTCCACCACGTCAGCGGACTCCTCCCCCTCCTCCTCCTCCTCCGCGTCAGCAGACTCCTCCTGCTCCTTCGCCTTCTCCACCTCGTCAGCAGAATCCTCCTCCTCCTCAGGTGACCGCCCCTCCTCTTACAGTGGGTTCTTTAGGAACCCGAGCGAGAAAAGCGAATCCCGGTCGCTCTACATCCGGGACTAGAGGACATGCTTCTCGTCGTCCTCAGACGCAGGCAACGACAACATCCTCGCAATCAAGGAAAAGGTCCTCGACATCGGTTTCTAATGCTGCCCATGGCGATCAAGGGCAAAGCAAAAGGCCGTTCGGTGGTAGCACTTCAAACCCGATGGACGAACCGTGGGACGAGAATACCCAAGTCCCGAGTATGTACCTTTTTTCAATCTCATCGCTGATTTTCCTCTGGCTTTGAAGAGAAACGAATATGAAAGGCACACACAGAACAAATACAATAATGAAAAGGCCGAAGAAGATTTCAAAGCGCATATAAGTAAGATAGATGAATTGTGCCAAGAATGTCCGGAGTTGACCAGGGAAGCAGCCGAGGAGATGTATTGGGATTCAGTTGGGATGGCACCATTGGCCCGTAAGTTTGAATACGGAGCACCTTTGGTCTCCGATGAAGAGTACGAAAATCTTCCCACGCCGATGCATAAGTTGCACGAATATTACATGGCCGTCAGCTCACAGCACCAGGATTTTGCATTTGTGGCTATTATCCCTCCGAAGCTAGTCTACTACTATGCAGAAGAAGAGAAGGTGGACATAGAGTACGAGGCTCTTTTTTAGCTATATCAGGGATTCAAGCTCGACGTACAACACATGACATTGTGGACTATGTAAGTACCGTAAACACATGAAATCCTAAGTAATGATCTTTCGAGTCACCAACTGTTAATTTTTTTCAACTTTGAATGTTTTTATGCAGGTTAATTTGGTGCTATGCTTCAATAAAGCAAAAATGGAAACACTTAGGCTTCATTGACCCCATCAGAGTCAATCAACGGCTTATCATCAGTAATGGGGACGAGGTGCTAAATCTCTTGGTCCCAATTTTCGAAGAGTTCGTGAAGAATGGGAAAACCACGATACTTTTGCCCTACAACTTCGCGTATGAGTTCTCCACCTTTGTTTTTATACTTTTCTTTTCTGTCAAGATTATTTGTTAATTTAGATCATGTGATTGCAGAGGTCATTGGGCTTTCATCACCGTCGATCTTGACACCAATCTGATCGAGGTGTGGGATTCAAAGAAGATTCCACTTAAGGACTTGGATCCACTGTTGCAACTATTCAATAAGTAAGTGATACTAATAACATATTATTATCTAATCACACATGTGTCTTTCCAATGTTCCCCCTATTCAATATTTTTACATAGGCTTCGAACAAGATATAGAGGCCCGACGCAAAGAGCATTCAAGATTCAAATAATGAAGAAGGTCGCGTACTTGAAGCAGCCTAAGGGCAATGCCCAATGCGGTTTCTATGTGATGTGGGCCATGTTTCGATTCCTCGGCTACATGCGAGCGAGCGAGATGAACTTGTAAGTATAATCCTCTTTTCTATGTCTCGTTAATAATTTAAATAGATTATGATTGTGCGATTCCTTGTTTGCGTTTTTGGAATGATGACGGAAGAAACAAAGCACCAAATGTTGTTAGACTTGAAGTCGCCGCATTCCAAGCGGAGTTGGCGGACTTCATCAACACCATGGTGCTTTCGAAGAATGGATTATTTCCAATTGCTCGAGCCGAAGGGAAGTACAAGGAAGAGTTGGCTCTCCAACTTAATCGTCTCATGTAATTTTTATTTCATTGAACTAGAAGTACATTTTTAGGGTTGTACTGAGAACATGTTGGAAGGAACCTGGATGTTGTATTATAATTGTAATTAATATAATTATAATTATTGTAACTTTAATTAATATAATTATAATTATGCATTATAAAATAAAAACTAAAATATATAATTTATTTAAAATTTAAAAAAAAATAAATTGAAAAAAAAACCATCATCGCCCTTTGCAACGAGCCGGCAGTCTTGGCTCCAACAACACTGTCGGCTCGTTGCACAAGCCGTTCGTGTTGTCGAGCCAACACGGCCGGCTAATTCTACGATCCGGCAGTGTAGTGTATTACAACACTGACGGCTCGAAGAACCAGCCGGCAGTGTTGGCCCTGACAACACTGGCGGCTCCTGGAATGAGCCGGCAGTGTTCGCGCTTACAACACTGTCAGGTCCTAAGAAGAGCCGGCAGTGTTGTCATCGAATAAGACTGCCGGGGCATTCTACGCGCCGGCAGTGTTGTGTGCTCATCGTAGCCGGGGTGAAAATTCTGGCTGTGATGCACCACCCACAACACTGCCGCTTGCTCACTGCCGGTTCACTTTCCGTCAGTGATGAGGGTTGCGAACCGGCTGTGATATGAAAATCTGTAGTGGTGAGATCATTCGTCATTTATTTTTGGAACCACACTTCATTATGCAGATAAAAAAATTCCTACTGTTATATATCTTCCTCAATGGACAATTAACAAGACATATTATTGGGACCAGTATAATGCAATTTTCTACTGCCTAAAATGCATCGATCGATCTAACCCGGCAGGCCGGCCACCTAAACATAGATTTTTACAAAGTAATCTTGATGTGTCGAGAGGTGTACTAGCTTTTTTAAAAACGCTTCATCATCTGATTTGACCTGGAATTAATGCTTCTCCACGCATCGCGATCCAAGAAAAAAAATAAAAGTATTTGGTCTTGAGATGCATCGATGATAGTTGGCGATCCAATCAGATGCTTAATTCGTGTACGAACGAACCAGAAAATAAAAGACTCCTCCGTTTTTAGGAAATTTCCTACCACCACCCACACACACTGTCATCATCGCTGTCGTATATATGCACCCTGATCGCACGTTATCAGAGATATTCTTGATTGGGAGCATCAACAAGAGAATGGCCTAGAAATCTATATAGTATTTGGGTGCATGTGCAGACCTGCACAAAGTCCCAAACTTTTCCTCACTAGTTCCACACAAGATATATTCAAGGTTGTATTAGTTGCTAGATATATTCAAGGTTGGATTAGTTGCTGGCACTCTTTCGTTCTCCAGTGACGACATGAACCAATTATATGGATGTAGTTGCCTGCTGGGCGCCAAACGATAATGCTTATCGACAACACCATAAAAGGTGACCTGATCACGAAACCTGCTGCCGCTCATGCATGATACACTAATTTATTTATTTATTAGTTGCGACTGGCAGGTCATGCTTGCAGATACGACATGATTGTTGTTTAATACATGTGTTTTTTTTTTTGGGTGTTCTCGACGACGACGTACGACTGATTAAGAGATCGAGACCCATCGAGATCGTGCATGTGGATTTGAATAATTGAGGCCAACGGCAATGCCGGTGTGGCAGCTTCTTGTTTTTGAAGCTTCAACGGCAACTTTTTATTGGAACAAGATGGATGGATTTGGGTATAAAAAAAGATGGGTGGATTCGGAAGTTGTTGATGATCAAAAATGGCAAAAGAAAGATCAAACACGTGTCAGGAATCAACGGAAGGCAAAACGGGTCGGTCAGGCGCAAGACAACAGCGCCGGACGCTGCCCAAGGACGCCGGACGCGTCCGGCGAGCGCCGGACGCGGTCCAGAGACTCCCACGGGCGCGCGGGGGACCGGACGCGGGGCGCCGGACGCGGCGCTGGGCGCCGGACGCTGGCACGCGCGCGTGAGCCCAACAGCGCCGGACGCCGGGGCCGAGCGTCCGGCGCGCGCCGGACCCGGCACAGAAAGTGCCGCGGCGCGAGCAGGCCGCCGGACGCGCGCGCCGGACGCGCGCCAAACGCGCCGGACGCGTCCGGCGCTGTGTCGGGGAGTCCGATTCGTGTACAAATCGGACTTTTGGAAAGTTTAACTCTTGGGAAACTTGATGGACGAGTTTTGGGAGAGTTTCCTACTGAGATAAGACCACCCCCCCTATATATACGAGGGGATCATGGCCGATTGAACCCATCCAATCAATCGACATACAAACCAACATAAATCGATCGAGACGATCAATTTACCCTTCTTCTTCTTCTACATCCTACCCTAATTTTCTAGTTGCTGTTCGGTGCTTCGCTCCGCGAGTTCATCGGCGATTCTAGGCGCCATCCGCTGGTTCCTAGGAGATCCCCTACGTGCATCCTCCCGACGGGTCTTCCCGGAGGTTGTTCTAGGGTTTACCCTTCCGTCGGCGGGCTCTACGTCGGCTTATCGATCTCTAGATCGGTTCGCCGGCCACGCTACGTCGTCATTGCAGTTGCAGGTCGCTTCAAGGCAATTCTAGGGTGTCTAAAACCCACGTGTGGTGTGTTAACCTATTTTAGCGTCAATACACTTTTTGGCGACTCCGCTGGGGAAGGGCGCAAGGCGCCGTCTCCAGTATCCATCTACTAATATGGGGAGCAGCCATGATAGTGATTCAAGTGGAGATGATCGTACCAACATCAGCTCCAAGAACATCGTCTGTCCACAGAACATGGACGAGCTTCCCGACGATCTCCGTGGCAAGTTTCAAGGACAACTCGACGCCATGTGCAAGGCTTTCTTCGAGAGCTGCCACAAGGGGCGCCGGGACAAGGTCAAGCAAGTCAAGGAGCCGGACTACGCCGGGTTGTTCACATCTTCATCATCTTCAAAAAAAAGGTAAGCAATGAGAAGCCTTTATTTGAAGATCCTGGCCCTACGCATGATGATTTTGCCGCTATGCTAGATACTCATAAGAAGGTTTCGGAAGGAACATTAGCTTCTGCGGTAAATATGATTATGGCTAGATTCAATAGGTTAGAAGGCAAGCAAGATTCCGATTCGGATGAATCGGATGCTGAGAAAGTAGAATATGAATACGGTATGCCTCCTAATTTTTATGAAAATCAAGCCCTTTATGCAAAGGCAAATAAGAGCAAATCGGGCTTCAAAACACACAAAACAAGTAAGACTGATTCTGCTAAACCCAAGCCTATAGTTACCTTTGCTGATGATTTGGATCGTTCTCCACGAACCGAAAAGAAGCAAAAGAGTAAGTCTTCGGCGGGAGAATCAATCCTCCCAAACCCGCCGAAGTCACCTAGTGAAATTCCCCATCATAGTAGGTCTAAAACTACTCCTCCTACTGATTATACCGACACACTTAATCGGTTTAAGGAAGATTTGTTTAAATCTCTTGAGGAAACTCTAGGTGTACCCCTTAGGCCTAGTAAAGTTATCTACCACAAACCATACCCCCTGCACTTTGATTACATGAAACCTCCTCCAGGATGGAAAGTGCCGGATTTTCAGAAATTTAGTGGTAGTGATGACAAAACATCTATGGAGCATGTTAGCATGTATTTAGCTCAACTAGGAGAAGGATGTGCCTATGATTACATGAAAGTACGCTATTTTCCTTTATCTCTTACTGGCATAGTTTTTGCTTGGTTTACTGCATTACCTGCATGCACCATTGGTTCTTGGGCTATATTAGAAGAGAAATTTCATAGTCACTTTTATACCGGGATCCAAGAAACTAGATTGTCACATCTTACATCGGTTCGTCAAGGGCGGGATGAAACCGTTCTTGATTTCATTAAAAGGGCTAGAGATATTAAGAACCGATGCTTTCAATTGATGATCTCTGAAAGAGATTTGGTTGATATATGCTTTAATGGTTTGCATTCTAGGATTCATGAGAAACTTGAGAATGTACAATTTAATAATTTCAACCACCTCGTTGAGAAGGCCGTTTATTGGGAATCGTGCCTTAAAGAGTCTCGCGAGGCATATAAGTCTCATCGTTCGAACACGCATGCTTTTCATATTGTTTCAGATAGTTCGGAAGATGAAACAGGTGAATGCAACACCGCTGAAATTAGGTGGCCAGCAGAGAACAAGCTTGTGACTTGTCCTTCTCTCAAACCGATTCAAAAGAATCGGGGTGAAGAAGCAAAATTTACTTTTGATGTTTCTAAATGTGACCGTATTTTTGATGAGTTGCTGAAAATCGGACACATTAGAATTAATTATACCATGCCTTCTGCATATGAGATTAAGAAGAGAGCTTATTGCAAATATCATAATTCTTATTCTCATGCCACTAATGATTGCAACTATTTCCGTCGACAGATACAATCGGCCCTTAATGAGGGACGATTAAGTCTTGCAGAGATGGAGATCAAGAGTAACCCCTTCCCAAGAAACAACACCAATACTATTGAGGCAGGGGCTCCAGCTATTTTGATTCATCCTGAACAAGCCGATGGAGCTAAAGGCAAGAACGTCATCATCGGCGAACCACGTCCTGCACCGAATGTCGAAAAGAATTCAGGGCGGCAAGTGGTGATGGAGAAGAATCAACATGGCAAGAATAAGCTCACCATCACCGCTGGATCAGCGGAGGCATTGAGAAGGCAAAGATGGTATGAAACTCAAGCAGCGCGTCAACGGCCATCATGACCGATCTCTACGATCGGCCAGGGCGACCAAGCAAGCAAGGTGGAGGCACCCAAGGCTGCCCCTATCGATGGTGCTCCGGGAACTTCCAAGTCGGCCACACCGATTGATACAATCGGTCAAACTGACTCACAATCTCGAGAAGTCCATTACTTCCGACATTCATGTGACCCGCACATTTATTCCACACAAGCCTGAGGTAGGAGTTTGGAAGGAGAAGGAGCCGAAGCCTAAGAAATTCGTGGTGAAGCCACTTTGTACTTTTGATAAGCTTATGGCAAAGTACAAACAACAAAAGGCCGATTCTAACAAATTGGCCGATAAAAAAAGAGAGTCTACGCCTCCTAAATGTGAGGATGAAGACAAGAGGCAAAAGGCTATGACTCTTTCAGCTGGTTCTTATTCGCAGGTTGTTCGTTCGTGGCCATCTCATTGGGGACCACCGGTGACTCCAGCTCCACCCGTCTTGCCTTTGCCGCAGTGGGGCGCCCAAGGTGTGTGGGTGCCATACCCAAATGCTACATCATCGTGTCAAGGGTTTAAAGGTGCTGCCGGATATAAGGTGAATCCATCCGTTTTTAGCCGATTGGCTCATCAATCGGGCTATAACGGGAAGAGGAAAGTGCTTCCACCCAATGCTCAATCGTCAAAGGGGAGAGGAAAGGCGCCAATGCAATTGGCATATGTGCCCAAGAAGGTTGAAGCTCCAAAGAAGGTGGAGGCGCCCAAAGAAGTTGCTCCAAAGCAAGCTCCCGCACCAAAAATTGCCATCGGGTCAATGTTGGCTCCGGTAGTTGCCGACAATGAACCGATTGTGGATAATACCAAAATTCCAGCAAGCGTGCAAGATGAAACAATGAAGGAAGTTGCTAGAAAAGAGAAGCCGCCAAGGGATCCAAAGTATACACAACCCAAGTGGTGTCCACCCAACTTGGACAAGACCCAAAAGCGGAAGTTGTAGCGCGCCCGGGCCAAGAAGTTGAAGAAGCAAGCTCTTGAGAATCCTCAAGGGAGTGCACCGAAGAAGGACGATGGTGTTGCTGCGTAACCGGCACCGGCCAAACCGATTGAAGAATCGGTCAAGCTAGTAGAAGTGGCTCAAGAGACAATGGAGCATGAACCGACCAAGCCGATTGAAGAATCGGCTGAGCCGGTAGATGCTGAAACAAGCGTTTCAGAAGTTGTTGAATCGGTTACAACTCCTCTTAAGGAGATGGGACCGATTACGGTGGTTTCTGAAAATATTGGGGAGAATCCCAAAGAATTTGCTACTGTGGTTGCCGATGTGCTAGGTATGGAAGCTCCGGCGGAACAAGATGATGAGATGGTGGATTATGAGCCATCGCCGGAGCGAATCAATGTAGTGTATCTATCTTCGGATTACTACGTGATCCGTCATGATGAGGAGGAGCCACCAGCAGTGGAGCTAGTGTTTGCAGTGGAGGACGCCGTGTTCAAGTAACCGGGAGTCAAGGTGGATCATCTTCGACCTCTCAACTTGAGAGGTCACATCAACGGGACTCCGGTGCATAGTATGCTAGTGGACAGCGGTGCAATTGTCAATGTCATGCCATACACGTTGTTCCGCAAGCTTGGGATCAAGGAGGAGGAGCTAATCCAGACCAACATGACCATCACCGGAGTAGGTGGAGATGCTCCAATTCCGGCCAAGGGAATTGCTAACGTTGAGTTGACCATCGGGAGCAAGACTTTGGCTACCGCTTTCTTCGTCGCCGACATCAAAGGGAGCTATAATGTGATACTTGGGCGTGATTGGATACATGCTAATGAGTGTGTCCCTTCCAGTCTACACCAGTTTCTCATCTAGTGGGTTGGCGATGCTGTGGAGATTGTCCATGCGGATTCATCGGCTGAAGTTGCAATTGCCGATTCATCCGAGGCCGAAGGACATGGCGCCATGGGGTGTTTATCAGGCAGGGATCTCTCCACATATGATTATGTTGATTATTCTAGGGGCTACTTTGTTCCCATATCTCTCAAGCCGATTGACAATCGGCTCAACACAATCATTTAATGGATAATCGTGAATGGTTAAAGCATCGTTTAGAGCAATATCGGGCTGAAAAGACCGATACTTGTGAAGCAATTGATGACTTTGATGAGCTCAATAAGTTGGGCCAAGGTTTTACATCGGCCGACCCTTTGGAGCAAGTTGACATTGGGGATGGTACTACGCTGCGGCCGACGTTTATTAACCAAAACTTGGAAGCCGATTTCAAAGTTGAATTAATCACGCTTCTCAAGGAATATGTTGATTGTTTTGCATGGAACTACACCGAGATGCCGGGATTGAGCCGAAATCTTGTTGAGCATCGGCTTATTCTCAAGAAGAACTTTAAACCTGTCAAGCAACATCCAAGGCGCTTCAATTCGGCCATCCATGACCGAATAAAGGAGGAGATCAAAAGGTTGTTGCAGGCGGAATTCATACGTCCATGCCAATATGCGAGTGGGTCTCTAACATTGTGCCCGTTGAGAAGAAAGACGGCAAGATTAGAGTATGTATTGATTTCAGAGATTTAAATAGAGCCACTCCCAAAGATGAGTATCCTATGCCTATAGCCGATATGTTGATCAATGATGCTTCGGGGCACAAGATGATTAGCTTTCTTGATGGTAACGCGGGGTATAATCAGATTTTCATGGCGGAGGAAGACACATCAAAGACAGCTTTCATTTGTCCCGGTTTTGTTGGCTTGTTTGAGTGGATTGTCATGACCTTTGGGGTTATTATGGAGCGATGATATTGTGATTAAATCGGCTGTCCATAAGTCACACTTAGCCAAAGAGCGATGAATCTGATTTTCCATGATCTAATTGGGGTTATTATGGAGGTTTATATTGATGATATTGTGATTAAATCGGCTGCCCATAAGTCACACTTAGCCGATTTGCGCCTAGCTTTGGAGAGGATGCGCCGCTATGGTTTGAAGATGAATCCACTCAAGTGTGCCTTTGGAGTATCGGCTGGGAAGTTCCTAGGCTTCATCATCCATGATAAAGGCATAGAAGTTGATCCCAAAAGGATTGAGAAGATCAAGAAAGTTGAGCCGCCAACATGCAAGAAGGACGTGCAGAAATTCTTGGGGAAGGTCAACTATCTTAGAAGATTTATTGCTAATCTGATTTTGCTTGGGGGCAAAGCAACAAGAAGCATTTGACAAGATAAACGAATATCTATCATCACCGCCGGTTCTTTGTGCACCAAGAAGAGGAGTGCCATTCAAGCTATATATTGCTGCCGAAGAGAAGGTGATTGGCGCCGTGATGACTCAAGAAGACGAAGGGAAGGAATATGTTATTGCCTACATTGGGCGCCGTCTTCTTGATCCCGAGACAAGGTACACCCACATTGAAAAATTATGCTTATCACTGTACTTTGCATGTCATAAGATGAGACATTATTTGCTGTCAAGTACATGTGTTGTAGCGTGCCAGGGCGATGTCATTAAGCATATGCTACATCGGCCAATCCTCAGTGGGAGGTTAGGCAAGTGGGCGTACTCTTTAATTGAATATGATTTGGTTTTTGAGCCATTACGAGCAATCAAAGGCCAAGTACTTGCTGATTTTATTGTTGAGCATAGCATAAAGTTTGATGATGATATCAATTACATCACAATTGCCCCATGGACATTATATTTTGATGGATCGGTCTGCAGAAACGGTCGAGGCATTGGTATTGTTTTAATCTCTCCCAATGGACTTGTGACTGAGATGCTTAGCCGATTAGAATTTCCTTGTACTAATAATCAAGTCGAATATCAAGCTTTATTATTCGGATTGATTATGTTAACCTCCATGGATGTGCAGCATGTTGAAGCATATGGTGATTCATTACTTGTTGTTCAGCAAGTTAGTGGAGAGATTCAATTTTTAGATGAATCACTACATGCTTGCCTCAATACTTGTTTGGAATACATCTCTAAACTTGCTGAATTTAAAATTCGGCATATTCCTAGAGATAAAAATGCGAGGGCAAATAAACTAGCTCAACAGGCATCGGCTTTGAAGTCAGTAAGCAAAACTTCCATGTGCAAACAAAGCCGATGTATGAGGACGTAAATCTTATTTGTGCAGGAACAAATGAATTGGTTCAACCATCCAATATGATCGGATTAACCAATTCTTCTGAAGCATATGCTATTGATGATGTCTCAAATCGGTCTAGTAATTCTAATACCGATTTAGAGGATTGGAGGACTCCCTTTATTAAATATTTGCAGGATCCTAGTACTAAGGTTGATCGATCCATCCGGCGACTTGCTTTCCAATACACATGGCAGCATGATGAATTGTATAGAAGGACGGCCGATGGTCTATTATTGAAGTGCTTAGGACCTGAAGATGCAAGAGTGGCTATGGGAGAAGTCCATGAAGGAGTTTGTGGTGCACATCAATCGGCTCACAAGATGAAGTGGTTACTAAGACGGGCTGGTTTTTATTGGCCTACTATGATTGCCGATTGCATGCGTTACTACAAAGGATGTGAAGAGTGCCAACGGATTGGGAACATTCAAATGGCGCCTACTTCGGAGCTCCATTCTATTACATCGCCATGGCCGTTCAGAGGTTGGGGGCTAGATTTCATTGGCCAAATGCATCCCCCGTCTTCAAAGGGACACAAGTTTGTCTTGGTTGCTACAGATTATTTCACAAAGTGGTGTGAGGCAGTCCTATTGAAGAATATTACTCATGTGGAGGTAATAGAGTTTATCAAAGAGCATATTATTCATAGATTCGGCATCCCTCAAGTGTTGCATACCGATCAAGGGACATCCTTTATGGCTAAAGAGGTGAAGGCGTTTGTCGAATCATACAAAATCAAGATGGTCAACTCATCTCCATACTATGCTCAAGCTAATGGCCAAGCTGAAGCTAGTAACAAGACCTTGATCAAGCTCATCAAGAAGAAGATTGAAGAGACTCCAAGGAGGTGGCATGAAGTCTTGTCGGAAGCTTTGTGGGCGTATCGCACATCAAAGCATGGTGCAATAAAGGCAACTCCGTTTGAATTAGTCTATGGTCAAGAAGCTATGTTGCCCGTTGAAGTGAACTTGGGTGCACTTAGATTTGCCAAGCAAGATGACTTATCCGCTGAAGTGTATCATGATCTCATGATGGACAACATAGGTGATGTGACCGACAAGAGAATTGAAGCTCTAAAGGAGATTGAAAAAGACAAGATGCGTGTTGCAAAGGCCTATAACAAGAGGGTGAGAAGCAAATCTTTCCAAGTAGGAGATTTAGTGTGGAAAACCATACTCCGTATTGGATCGAAGAGCAATCAATTTGGCAAGTGGTCTCCTAGTTGGGAGGGTCCTTTGAGAGTGATCAAGGAGATACGCGGAAATTCCTATGTGCTAGAGACATTGAAAGGGGAGCGTCTCGACAAAGCAATCAACGGGAGGTATATGAAAAAATACTTCCCAAGTGTTTGGCAAGAAGCCTAGTGCTCTTCCAAATAATGGCCGATACATGTATCGCCCTTAGAACAAAATGGCCGATGTAATACATCGCCCTTAGTCGCCGGTTAGCCGATGTGATGGGCATCGTTGCTAGTTGATTAACAGGTGAAAGAGTATTTTCAAGTTCATAAGCTAATTCACTTGAAAACAGGGGGGCATGTGTTGATGATCAAAAATGGCAAAAGAAAGATCAAACACGTGTCGCGAATCAACGGAAGGCAAAACGGGTCGGTCCGGCGCAAGACAACAGCGCCGGACGCTGCCCCAGGACGCCGGACGCGTCCGGCGAGCGCCGGACGCGGTCCAGAGACTCCCACGGGCGCGCGGGGGACCGGACGCGGGCGCGGACGCGGCCATGGGCGCCGACGTGGCCAGGCGCCGGACGCCGGCACGCGCACGTGAGCCCAACAGCGCGGACGCCGGGGCCGAGCATCCGCGCGCGCCGCCGGACTCGGCACAGAAAGTGCCGCGGCGCGAGCAGGCCGCCGGACGCGCGCCAAACGCGGGGAGTCCGATTCATGTACAAATCGGACTTTTGGAAAGTTTAACTCATGGGAAACTTGATGGATGAGTTTTGGGAGAGTTTCCTACTGGGATAAGACCACCCCCCCCTATATATACGAGGGGATCATGGCCGATTGAACCCATCCAATCAATCGACATACAAACCAACATAAATCGATCGAGACGATCAATTTACCCTTCTTCTTCTTCTACATCCTACCCTAATTTTCTAGTTGTTGTTCGGTGCTTCTCTCCGCGAGTTCATCGGCGATTCTAGGCGCCATCCGCTGGTTCCTAGGAGATCCCCTACGTGCATCCTCCCGACGGGTCTTCCCGGAGGTTGTTCTAGGGTTTACCCTTCCGTCGACGGGCTCTACGTCGGCTTATCGATCTCTAGATCGGTTCGCCGGCCACGCTACGTCGTCGTTGCAGTTGCAGGTCGCTTCAAGGCACTTCTAGGGCGTCTAAAGCCCACGTGTGGTGTGTTAACCTATTTTAGCGTCAACAGAAGTATTAGCTTGCTAAGCTACCTTTTAGAAAATAAGAAGTTTTAGTAGATGGAAGCCTTTCACATCTGCAGTATGCAGATGATACGATACTTCTATTGCAATTTTCACATGAAAACGTGGGTAAGTAACACTAGATTGTTGTTGTCTTATTATGAAGCAATGTCAAGAATGAAAGCGAACTTTGAGAAGAGTGAGATATACACAATGGGGTTGTCTGAGGAGGAACAACAGTTGGCTGCATCCATTATGGGTTGTAAAGTGGGCTCCTTCCAAATAATTTATCTTGGCATCCTAGTCAGCTGTCACAAGATCACCAAATCTCAACTGAGCGATGTGGATGTAAAGACTGATAAAAGGTTGAGTACCTGGCAACGTGAGTTTCTGTCATCAGGAGGCAAATCTTCTCTTATTGACTCATGCCTGTCAAGTGTTCCTTTGTATACCATGGGGGTTTACCAGCTCTATGAAGGGAATTATCAGAAGTTAGATGCTGTGAGATCTAGATTTTATTGGCAGGGTACCTCCAAAAAGTGGAAATATCACATGATTAAGTGGGAGGCACTCAATAGGCCAAAAAAGTTTGGAGAGCTGGGATTTATGGATGTTAGGGTCATGAACACTTGCTTATTAGCCAAATGGATTGAAAAAATTGAGAGGGGTGACACTAGCCTGTGTTGTTCTATATTGAGGAAAAAAAATATTTGGGGGATAGAAGTATGTTCCAAATAAGGAACAAAAGAGGACCTCAGTTTTGGAGGACTCTGTTGGATTTGAGGAAGGAATATGAGAGGGGTAGAGGAATTGTGATAGTATCAGGAAGACAAACAAGATTCTGGCTAGACTGCTGGGTGGGCTCCTGTCCTCTGAAAGTTCAGTTCCCCGAACTGTATAAAATAGCCAGTGACCCACACATTGAGGTGGCCAAGGTGATGATAGATGGTGTTTGGAATATCCAATTTAGAAGACAACTTAATGACCATAGAGCCCTATAGCTAAGTGAGCTGCTGGTTTTGCTTGAGGGGATAGAATTAAGAGAGGGGAGAGGTGAAAATGTCTGGTTGTTGGAAAAATCCAGAAAATACTCCACCAGGTCTCTTTATGATAATATGACCACTAGGGGTGTGATTGACATTCATATGATGTTTGGATGGAAGTGTCCCATCCCTCTATAGGTCAAGAACTTCATTTGGATGGTTAGCAGAGACAAAATTCAGTGTGGTGTGCAGCTGAAGAAGAAACAATGGTCGGGCCCAGAGAAGTGTGTGCTATATGACAAGGAGGAAACCTTAGATCACATTATCTTTCAACGTCCAGTTGCTAACTTTCTCTAGACTTTCCTAAGAGATGTGTTGGGATGGTCCTCTTCCCCTGTGTGCTGCTCCTTCTTATTTAGTGATGTCATTGATAAACTAAGAAGTAAGAAACGCTTAGTGACTCTCTTTATTTGTGCAGGTGCAATGTGGACTATGTGGAAGAGCGGGAATGGAGTGGTGTTTGACAAGAAGATGGTGCCAGCCCCGTCGACGCTCATTCACAAAACGTTGATGCTGCTGAAGACATGGAAGCCGCTGCTGAAGCCGAAAGCCAAGCCCATGGCGGAGGAAATGTTGTCCCTGTTAGCTGCAAGTGCTGATGTGTAGCAGGCGTTGCTGGGAGAAGAATATAATTGCTGCCGGTGCTTAGAGGAAGTTTTGTGCTGGGTTTTAGCTCTTCCATCCTTACTGAAACTGGGTGGTTGGGTAACTAGAAGTAGAGGTTGCCTAGTTACTGTAGAAGTTCAGCGCGAGGCTGATTTCCATTTTGAGGTTGCACAAAACGGTAGAGCTGGTAACCCCAGCCAAACCATATGTCACGTCGGAGGAATGCCTTTTATCTAAAAAAATTAGCGAGGAGACCGACGCCGCCACGCCACGCTCGCACATATATGTCGACATTTTGCAGAAGCAGACGTACGGGGTGGTGAAAGCGAGGTATGTATGGCTATGTATATGTACCGGATGGAAGATGAGGTGGAAACACACGATACCAAGAGCAGTCATCAACAAAGGCTGGCTATGTAGGATAGTGAATAGCACAACAAACGTAGCTATGAAAGCGATGTTTTGGGCTTAAAAAAAAGCGATGTTTTGGTTAGAGGTGCCTACGTAGGCAAGAACGACAAAAGGGAATAGTTGATCAAAAGGATGCTGTTCTAGAGTAAACGAAAAAATATCTTACTATCTCACAGGATATTGCTAAGAAAAAGCGTACACTTATAGTAGAAAACATATATCTTGCGGGTGCCACTATTTTGGTTAGGAACGGTTGCATCAAGAACCATGGTTCCCCAAGAGGCGGACCACTTGCAAACTTTCAATCAAAACCACCGAATGCTCATCCGACGGCAGCGACTTGAGTTGGGTAAATTTGCAACTAAGCGCCCGCCGGCCAGCTATGCTAATAACGATTGTTTGCAAATCTCCCCTCCAAACCCCATGCGCAGGAGTTTGACTGTATCGTCTCAAACGTGCATCCGCTGCCGTAGGGCCGAGCCGCCACCGCGGGGCAGCAGGCATTAAGCACGAGGGCCGCCGGCGCTGGGCACGATGGTGGCTCGACGCTGCAGGTTTCTGGAACCGCCGGCCCAAGGCGCCTGTCACGGCACGCGAACCTGAGATCCAGCCATTTCCCCGCCAGGGATGCAGCATCGCCGCCGGGAGCACCGGGACATGCCGCTCCTTGGAGGAGACGCGCCAGCGCGTGGTGGCTCAGTCGTCGGAGCTCCGCTGGGCTGCCGAGTCGCCATCCGTGATCTCCGTCGGGGCACCGAGTCATCTTGTCGGATTGTTACAAGAAACATAATGTCAGATTGTTTGTCCAGATTGTTTTGTAACCCTGTAAAATGCCAATGTCAGATTGTTTGTCCACATTGCTTCGATGCCTGAATCTATATTGCTATGCAGCTGGTGTTCCACTAAGTACTATTGCCGCTGAACTTCACAACACCGAGCAACTACACCACGACGGATCTCTACGCTCGGGCGGCGGCGGCGGCGGCCATGGATCTTCAGCGACAAGTTCCTCGAATGCAGCGCCTCAACCATGCCAAGCGGAGTGGACGGTGCCATAACCAGGCCGGCAGAGCGGAGCGCCATGGGCGAAGGCGCGGCGATGAATCGCCTCTGTCTCGGGCGAACGGACCAGCGCCGATGGTGAATCCATGGCCGCTACTCGTGCAGGGCAAATCCATGGCTGCAGAGCGCGGGCGGACTCCATGGCGGCGGCGGCAGCGTGTTCTGTGCACGAGAGAAGAAGTTATGTCGGCCTCTTGGGCTTGGGGGTTTGGAGGGGGTGTTTGCAAACCATTAGCATGTTGGCCGGCGGGCGCTTAATTGCAAAATTGACCCATCTCATCTGATATCCATTGGATGAGTATCTTGTGGCCTTGATTCAAAGTTTGCAAGTTTGCACACATTGCTTGGTTTGCACTTGATACACAGCCACTATAGAGATGGCCAAAATAACAACTCCAATATATATTAGAGCATCTCCAAATGTTTTGCATTTTGCTTTGGCATTTGTAGTCATTTGCCAACTCTCAAAACAAAATGCAAAGGAATAAAAGAGGACATCTCCAACCGTTTTGCAATTTTGACTTGGCAATTACCCAAAATAGGGCGTGGGTGGAGGGATGTGGTGCGAGTCGCGCGAGGGACGTCGGAGGCAGCGCATGCGACAAATGCCAAGCGCGAGGGGCTTGGCATATATGCCAAATCTTCCCCTCCAAATGCCAAGTTAATAAAAATGTAAAGGCTAAATGCATAACCATTGGAGAGAGTTTTTTAGGAGTTTTATGCAAATTAGCAAATGTCAAGTCCAAATGCATAACCCTTGGAGATGCTATATGAGATTCGTTACGGTGCTTGGGTGGAACCAATGGTTCCTCTCCGTAGACTACTTTTAGTAATTAAGGTTAATCCCGTCATTTCAGTACATGCTAAATTTGGTTGGCTTCTATTTTCATTTCCCTCTGATCGGACAAACTAAACAACGGCAATCTGCAGGAGCTTTGCACCGCTCGTCTGTGGGTGCCACCAGTTGTGATCGTCGCTAGCCACCTTCACAAGCTCTGCACCAACCATCTGTTGGGGGCCTGCCGCCTGGAGGTCGCCCGCTTGGCAGATGTGGCCTGCAGGGGCTCCAAAGTTTCGACATGAAAGTGAATATGTTATTGTAACCCATTGCTAGTCTCCCGGCCCAGGGCCTCATCGGTGATTAGCCTGCCTCGCGCTTCTACCCTTGCTGATCCACCGCCTCCACCCATGTGCACTGCTGTTCATGTGCCTGAAGATCCAGTGCACTTGTGTCCGTGCGTAATTAAGCTTGCTCCTAGACGTGGCGAGACGCTGCAGCCTGACAAGGCCGACAGGTACCGCCGTCCTGTCGAGAGATAGCTTTTCCGATCCGTGGCCACCAAATCCACCATTGTGAAGTTACCAGATGGGATCTATCGAACGAGCATGATAACCTTTTCTACGCAGAAGTACCAATTTACCCTCCACAATTTAATTAGAGTTGGTTCCGGACCTACCAAATTTTGGTTATGGTCCATAGCTCAAGTTCCTCTGAAGAGGTTCCTCCTATTTCTTAACCGTTCGATTTAGCGAAATGGATGGCTCTCATTATTTCCAAAGATTGTAAAATTTCTCTATATATTAATATATATTGTATCTTTTTTGCGACTATATTAATTAATATATATCAAAATTAACCACCTCCACGTTTACGAAAAGATAACCTAAAAGTCTCCATAAGGTTGCATCAAAGTTATCAATCTATGCCAACATGACCCAACTTGAAGTAACTCTCTAAGATGAGTCCAAAATAAAAAAAATTTAACGCACATTGATATATAAATTATAACTCATTGTAAACATACATGCTTGGTGCAAAACCAGAGTCTGAACTGGTTTACTAGAACCTGCTAGTATATATGCTACTTGACAGCCGTCATTCTCATTCGAGAAGAAGAGATGGAATTGAAGTTAGTAGAACCGAAGTTTCCGGTCAAACCAGAGTATCACACGACAAAGCAGGATAAATCTTGTGTGGCAAACATTTTAGTCACGGGCGTGTGCATGATTATTATACTCCGTATATTGATTCGCATGCACGTACACGTACAGATGAATAAACGACGATCGAGTGTGGACCACCGCGTTCAATTTCCGATCCAGTTGATGTTGGCGTTGATCGGGTAGGAGAGTAGAAGAGACTTCAGACGAAACGACCGATTGAAAAGAGTACTAGGCGGTAGGAAAACAAGAGGCAACGCCCACGTGCACACACATGGCCCATGCAGCTGCGTCCCAGCGTGCACACAGGCATACGTACGTGTGGATCGGGAGTACTACACGCCGAGACGACGACCCGACGCGCCCGGACAACGATGACGATGGAATTCTTCACATGACCTGTTGCACACAGAAAACCCGTGACTGGAATAATGCAGTTACACACCGTACCTACCGCGTGATTCGACCCGAGTGGATGGATCGCTCTACGACTCGATCTACCGCGCCGGCCGCCGCGTCGGCCCGGTCTGACAGTACGTCCTTCAATAATGCATATTGCATGATCTTTCTACTGAATCTGATCTGATAAAGTTGGGGAGACAACTCATCATTGTCCATATATCATTCCCCCTATAACCTTGAGATCTGTAGCCTTAATAATTAACATATACATATATATACAGTAGTATATACATAGAGGGAGACGTTTCCAAAAAAAAAACATATAAAAGATTGGATTCTCTGAATTGAATTTATTGTAGACTTGTAGTTTAGTCACGTATTTAAGCTTGGCTATACTTGGATTGGAATTGAAGCATCATTTCATTTCCACGCGTTAGCTTAGCGCTCTTTCCACCATATCGGCGACGCGCGTGACGACTTGGCCAAACGGGCACGCTACAGCAACGTACACAGTCCCCGTCATCAAAGGAGAAGTATCTGTCTGCCACGGGCATACATGATACATGCAAACATATTATATTGCTGGTGTGGTGGTGGTGTGGTGTGGTGTGGTGCATGGGTCGCAAAAGGCAGGCAGACTCATCTCTCATCTCTGTTTCAGTGTTTGACTGATTATAGTGATAGGGACTCTAGAGGCAGCTAGCAGGGCCATGACAAGCTACGCATGCATCATCCAATGCGGCACGACACGGCAGGAAGATGGATGGATCGATCAAGGAAAAAGAGACGCCGGCCGGCCGGCCGGCCGGTGTTCAGTCGTTCGTCGTCGGTCGCGCACACGCACTAGCGTCGGTCCAATATCTTGGGTACGACGCGCGTTGCCATCTGCTAGGTAGCTTAGAGCATCAGCTTGTCTGCTTATGGTTCGGTTGGATGCACATCAGACTGCACGCCTCAGCACGGCGGATATGATGATCCCCATCGCTCCAACTGTTTTCAACCTTCATCGAAACGTCAAAAAAGATCTAATCCAAGGAGGGTGGAATAATGAAAAGTGGAAAACGATGGCTGGGAATGGATCAACAAGCTAAGAAAAAGAGCATAAAAGGACACCAGTGTGATGTAGACGGCCTATTGTTGTTGATCCATACGAAATTAATATATGATATTGGAAGCTGGAGCTCACTGCCTCGTATGCTTTTGCCCCTAACACGACAATTATATTAATCAAATCAATTAATCATGTGTCGCAATGAAAGTGAAACCGGTGGGAAAGAGGTTACAAAGTGCCAATGGTAATTTGGTAGTTCATTACTAGTCATGAATATTAAGTTTTGCTCTTGAGTCGACAGGTCACTACGAGCGAGTCTTCTGACGATGACAAACGAGAAAGAATGGCTAGCTAGGACATGGCAATTTAGCTAGTAATTAACAAAAGCAACAGCTATCCATGTGTTTGACATACGCCATTTGTGTATTATTACCACTTGGACGAGACAATTTATATAGTAACAAAAAGCAGCCATGCCATTATATTCAGCAACTTGTGCGAATAGGCGTTGAATATCATTATCATCCGTTGTCTAGAAATCAATTTTTAGTTGGAGTGGTGGCTATTTGTTGGGCTTTGTGGTTGAGCAGAAAAAACTCAAAATTCCCTCGATCGTTGGGGATATGAGTGAAATCTTCTACATGCTCGGGTATGGGTAAATTAATTTGGCGGATAAAATTTTATCTCGCAGGTACGGGTATAGGGCAACAATATCCAGTTGGTATGTACACATTGCCATCCCTAATCTGAAGTGACCCGCCATAATGTTATTTACAAAGAACCTAGAAAACCATTTCAACCCATGACTTTTAGCTCATGAAACTCCTCTACCACAGCATTACATACAGTATATATGCGATGGTATCATTTTATTTATCAACATTTTTGTAAAAATGTATTGTATATAATTATTTTTGGCAACTAAACCATCTCAAATGAAAAAGGGTTTTAACTGCAAAGTTTTAAATCTTATCAAACACTAC
This sequence comes from Themeda triandra, assembly GCA_018135685.1. Taxonomy (NCBI): domain Eukaryota; kingdom Viridiplantae; phylum Streptophyta; class Magnoliopsida; order Poales; family Poaceae; genus Themeda; species Themeda triandra. The sequence continues at coordinate 408,328 of JAENPR010000560.1, forward strand.
AGCTTTAGTATATAATTCGTAAGATTTTCATATGAAGACAAACTTTCTAAACATTTAGAGACCCAGATGCAATATATAACTTCATAGTTGACAAGATTTCTTCTAGGACATTAATAATCAACATTAATATATAACTTCAATATATAACTAATCTTAGTTATATATCTCTGGTTGACAAACTTCATCAATACTTTATATAACTTTCTAAACATTTAGTTGACAAACTTTTGTTTAACTTTCTAAACATTTAGTTGACAAACTTTCGTTTAGAACATTAATAGCCTTTTAACGGGAGAAACGGGAATATGATATTCTTATGTTAATAATCAACGAAGATAGGGTCTTCGAAGAATGACCCCATATGTAGGTGCGTCGGGAACCGTTAACAGGTTTGCTTTACCTCTGCGTTTTTTTTACCGTTCCGATCGAACCGACCGGAGGCGGCCGGAAACGGTTTACCGGCCGGTAAGTCCGATTACCGGCCGGAAACCGGAGAAATTTAAATTTGAATTTGAACGTAGTTGTGGTTCGGTTTCGGTCGGTAAACCGCCCGGTTTGTCCGGTTTACCGCCCGGTTTGTCCGGTTTACCGCCCGGTTTGAGCGGTTTGAGCGGTTTTTTCAAAATTCAAATTTATTTTTTAAAAAAAATGCTAAAAAATTTCTAAAAATACTTCATGATTTGTAGAATCCAATGATGTCAAAATTACTCAAATTTGAGTGTGTTTAGTATGTTTTTCGACCTTCATGATTTAATGGGCCTTCACGGGCCGTACTGTATTTTTTCTTTTTCTTTTTTTCAAACTTCTAAACGTCTAAATAAATATTAAACGAACTCAAAATTGAATAATTTTGACACCATTGGGTTCTATAAATCATGAGCTATTTTTAGGAATTTTTTCAGTATTTTTTTCAAATTTTAATTTTGAATTTGGGACTTACCGAACCGGACGGACCGAACCGGTCCGGCCCGTAAGTCCGGTAACCGGGTTACCGGCCGGTAACCGAGCGGTAAAAAAAACGCTGCTTTACCTCACCTTGCCTAGATGGCTCAGGGCTCAGAGATGGTGTTTTTTTAGCTTCTTTGTTTTGTGAAGGGGACTGAACATTTCCTTTGGAAATCAGGAACTGAAACAAGTGTTCATCCTCTGTTTCCAACACTATCTGACATCAGGAAAACAGAGTAACGGGTTTCCTTCGAAGTTCATATATACTGTAATCCAAAGGGGGCAAGACGAATCGGGCCGGTCTAGGTTGTGGGATCAAGTGTCACGAGTCACGACAACGACAGACGTATGCATCTCTTCCTCCCGCCCCGCGTACCTACCGATGCACGTAGTATCCATATCTGCGGAATTGTATTTTGGATCTCTGCTGCCTAGCCCGGCCAAGGCGCTGCCATTACTCCGATCCATCGCATATTCCAAAAGCTACGACGTGACGCGTGATGATCTAATCTGCTCGCACAACAAGCTACATATGATGCTGCGGCAGCTGCTTCACGTACATTGCCCGTGTAGGCTGGCACTGGCAGTGGAGTACGTACTCCGTACTCCTATGCAGCTACTAGCACCGCTACGACACGTACGATTTCGAATTTTCGATCGACAGGATTGCATGCGGAGTTTTGCGTGTGCAGACCGGCACGCGAGAGATTCGGTTTCGTTGATGCATCAGCATCAGCATCTCGTGGACACACAGCTCGTACAGTTTACAGCTCGTACGATCGTGCTACAGGCTACTACACCTAGCAGCTTGTAGTACACAGCGCTACGCATGCTGCCGACTTCACGGCCCATTGCTCTACAAGTTATGCTAGCTGTCGATCATCACGTCGCGTAGTAGTCGTAGCCAGGGCCTGGCCCGTATCATGTACTGTAGACGTACAGTAGACCCCCAACTGGCCAATTTCCTTGTTGCTTCCAAGTAATGCAATAGAAAAGAGAGTGAAAGACGACATGGACAATTGGACGACAGGGCGAGCGACATACTACTTGTGCATGAATTTGATTGCGTTGGTATGACGATCGAAAGTCGAAATGACGACGCTGTAGTACGTACTCCCCACGCGACGCATGCATGCAGCATGCACATGCAAAGCTGCATGCAGCCAAGTCTTGCGTTGTCGTGTCGACCTTGCATCTGTGTTTTTTTTACCGGTGGACTTAAACCGACCGGCCGCCTCCGGTAACGGTAAACCGGCCGGTTCGACCGGTTTACCGGAAAAAACCGCCCGAATTCAAATTTGAATTCGAAAGGCGCAGTTCATCCGGTTTGTACCGGTATACCGGCCGGTTAGCACCGGTTACCGGCCGGTTTTTCCGGTGAACCGGCCGAACCGGTTTTTTTTTTTTTTTTTTTTTTTTTTTTGCTTGAATAAACACTTTTTGGGGTAGTTTTTTGCCACCTATTAATGTTCACATACAACACAATGTGGTACTAATTAGCATAAGTCAATAAAGCAATAATATTTAGTCGAATACAAATACAACTACAAACCGATACGTAGTCTCATACAAATAAATCGTCGCATACAAATACAACCACGTCGTCGCATACAAACGAGAACCACATAGTCTCATTCACTCCGGAGGATGTATGGGAAGACCCCATATCGGCACGACGCTTCATATTCGGTGGACATAAGAGAGATACCGCTTTGGAGCAGTTCAGCCTTGTATTGTTGCCAAGTTTTGCCCGTCCATGCTTGTTGTCTCCCAATCCCGAACTAATGTTCTATAAAACTCGGGTCTTCCCATTCAAACACCCATTTATTAGCGAAAGCCGCACGCTCACGTCGGGGAATGGGATAGCTATAAGTAGGCTGTGAGGTATCACCGTAGGAGGAAGAAGAGTACCGTGGGGTGTCGTAGTCCGTCGGTGCATTCCATCTCCTTTGCGATGACGGTTGCCCATGGTCACGGTCTTGAGTACAATGTGTGAAGTCGGTCTCGCCGCAATCAACCATAATTAGTAGGCATTGATAGAAAAAGCGTGCGAATGTAGGTGCAATGGATACCGTGAAATGAAGAGCCGCGTAACGAGGATCACCGGCATGACTTTCACCACCACCACCACCTTCATAGCCACCACCACCACCACCACCACATTCATAGCCACCGCCACCGCCACCGCCACTGCCACCGGCACCGCCACCGCCACCGCCACCGGCACCGCCACCGCCACCGCCACCGTCACTGTCATCGTCAGTACTGTCAGAGTCACCACTAGCACGAGCCTGGCTATCCTCGAATAGTATGGCCGGCTCGATTCTCATCCTCGGTCTACGTGTCGCCGGTCACCGGCTTTCCTTTTCCTTTTTCCTTTTCTCTTGACCCTTAGGAGGCGACATGTGCATCTTTCTCTTCCCGAGGTGTGGAACCCACATTGTGTCGGGCCCAATCACCGACGTTATCATGCCCCCGTAGCCCGACGTAGATCGTGTGGGTCTATTTGGTCACCGCCAACACAAACAAAAAAACTCACGCAAGTCAAAATACAAGATGTCATATATACCCAACACGACATTATATATATATATATATATATATATATATATATATATATATATATATATATATATAACGTACCCGAGAACATGTGATGGCGAGGGACGTCGACGTCGTCGTAATCCTCATCAAGAACCGGAGCACTGTTGGATCTACCATACTCCATCCATTCTCTAATCGGATTCGTACGGTCATACACCGATATTTCGGCGAACCGGTCAATAAAATCTACTTGATCCCCGCTTGGTGGGGTCACATCCGCAAGTCGCAGACCGAAGGTTGTCTTGGACATAAACAAGCTTGTTTAGTTTGTTATGGGACAACCTATTGCGAACCTTCGTATGCAAGCAAGGCAAAAGTACTAGGTTCCGCTCGCATCCACTTGAGGAGATACATTGTGAAACAAGCCGCAAAGCAAGGCGCCGCAAATTAGGAGTATCTTTCCCAAATATCGTCCACCACCGGGCTGCAAGTGCAACAAAGCATGTTAGCTATGTATCCAAATATAGGAAACCAACAAGGTGTCGAGTACTCTTACATGCGGAGGTCACGTAATCCCGTGCCATTCTCTCCGCCGGTTACGTGCCAAACTCACCAAACTTTTGTCGAAAAACCTCGGCCCTCCGCAACGCCTGCATGGCGGTGTTGACATCCGTCATTCTCGAAAAGCCTCCTTGAGTCAGAAAACATCGCCAAACTTGGTTCCATAGTGTATGCGGCCTTTGGATTTAGAACAGCAGCTGCAACATATTGAGTAAAATAAGCAACATGTTGAACATATATAGCGGGAGGAATAAATATAAGTCGTATATATCATACCGGACCCACATACGTGTGTATGTACACGTCACGAATCCGTCGGTCCATTATAGCTTCATACTCTTTCCATGTGTGCTCATTTCTTCCAAAGAACGATTTGCATCTCGCATTTGCGTTCGGTACTCGAGGACCACTTGACACATGTTGGCCTCCTTGTCTTTATCGGCGAAGCGAAGGAACTGTAAAGTGGTGCAACTGTTTCGCGAGATGTATCCCAATCCATCCCACCACCGCACGTTTGACATCATTGATCGAAAGCATAACGACCTTCATCCGTGTTTGCCCATTTGCTTGACAAAAACTCGGGAGATGACATCCACCGCAAGAACTCGAACGTTCTGACGAAAGCTCTCTAGAAACATGTAGTTCGTCCCAAATCTAGTGTCACACCACTTGACCAACTCACCGATTGCTTTCCTCATCATTGCATTCAACTTATTATGGTTGTGCAACCAAGTTGAAATTCGCTTGCATGATTTTATCGTACTGCGCATGATCGGTCCTCTTTCCAATATCCTTCAACATCAAGTTTATGGTGTGTGCGACAAGGTGTCCAAACAATGTGTTCAAACTCATCTTTCGGAGCGTTGGAAGCTTTCTTGAAGTTGGAACCATTGTCGGTGACCACATGGACAATATGCTCGGCGCCAATCTCAAGCACCACCTTGCGAATCTCCCGAAAAATAAGCACAACATATTAGCCTCTTGTACGTATCCGAGAAAAAAAAAGGATAAGAAGCACAACATTGTTTAGGAGATACCGAGTACGAGATAGTCCGCATCTTGAGTCTTTCCAGTTGCATCAATAGATTTGTGAAACCATGTGATCCCATTGCAATATATCAGAAAGTTTATGACACTCATTCTAGTGGGGCCAGTCCACGAATCACACATCAACGTGACGCCAAAGGTGGGCCACTCGGTCTTAAACTTTGCGTACCTAGTCTGCAAGTCTTTCTCATTCTGAGCGAGGTACTTGCCATCAATCTCCCTTCCGTGGGTGAATCGATGCCTTCACCTGAAACCATAGGCAAATAATGAGAATATGCAAAGATAAAAAATGCCGTAATCTACAACTATAGGTACTTACCATGCTTCGTGTCTCTCGGACCGCACCGACAAAGTACGGATTGTCCGCATTTCTTCCTCGGGACTCCTATGTAATGGAACCACTTTGACCAAGCTTTACCAATTGCTTCCTTTGCATTTTTCCCCTTTTGTGTCCACTTGCCGCATCAATCCTTGGTTGGTACATTCCTCTACTCCCACCCATTGCCGCATTATAGTCGTCCACCACCACGGGAGTCTCCCTCTCGTGATCCCGATCTTCTACTAAACATCCTCTCGAATAGGATTCCCCCACGCGAACCACCACCACCGCCACTACCACTACCCCCTCCACGCTCGTAATGACCTCCTCTCCGTCGAACAGTTTGTTCGTACTCATGTTGTGTTCTCGACATGTTCATTGCCGCCGCATCCGAGCCTCATATTCCTCATCACCAAGGGGCTGGTTTCCTCTTGTGCAGCCGCCTCCCGTGCCACCTTTACTCGAGCCCGCTCGTGGTTCTTTGCGCAGTTGCGTCAAGCTCGTCGAAAGTAGGCACGCACATCTGGTGGCACTCTGTTGCAATGCACGACCTCCGCCCGCGCCCGCCAAATGCCGCTTGAATCTAGTGCAACCACCGCCATGTTTCGTCACTTTACGGTAATTGCAATACCATCCGGGAGCAAGGTTTTGACCATGCTCCCATACACGATCGTGGGGTCTCGCCCGACATTGTCTACCCGCATGAACGAACAACAACATACACATACCAATATATAAATACACCAAGTGCACGAAATGTATGTCAAGAATATATATCAAGTGCCTAAATCACTAAGCCACACCTAAATTCCATGTATATCAACAATATAAAACAAAAAAATACATGCATCCTACCCCAAATCCTACCTAAATCATACCCTACACTATAAAATCCTACCTAAATCATAGATCGGGACCAAAAACATACCCTACAAGCATATCCTACCTAAATCCTAGAGCTAAAAGTACTCTAAACAAAAAAAAAACAAAAAAAAAATAGAAACTCACCTACTCGGCGGCTAACCGCCGAAGACTCCCGGGAAACCGGCCGACCGGGCCGGTAAACCGACCGTCCGGAGCGGTCCGCGGACAGCGCGCAGCTCCGGCGGTAAACCGGAGTACCGGCGCGGTTTACCGCCCGTCCGGGGCGGTTCGGCGGCGCGCGGCGGCGGAGCGCGGTTGGCGAGCGCGGAAGACAGAGGGGAGGCGCGGATTGGCTTTCTGGGGCGTTGACCCCCCCCCACCGCGACGCACGGCGCCTTATGCGCCCTTCCGCCTTTATTGGGCCTAATGGGCCTTAACGGGTCCGCGCCCTTTTTTTTTTTTTTTTTTTTTTTTTAAACGAACTCAAATTCAAATTCTTTCATATCACTCGACGTCAATTTCAAAAATTTTTACACCATTGGGTTCCATAATTCAAGAGCTATTTTTAGGAATTTTTTTAGCATTTTTTTCAAACTTCAAATTCGAATTTTGGGCCGGTCCGAACCGGATCAACCGGAACCGGACCGGCCCGGTTAGCTCGGTAACCGCGGTTTACCGAGCGGTAAAAAAAACGCAGCCTTGCATGCGTGCATGCTGGCCACGCCGCACATCCACAGCCAGCGACGTGCTATGTTTGGGAGGCAGCTAGTAGGTACAGTGTAGTTTTAAAAAGCTTACGATGCCCATCAACGCAGCAAAGCAGCGCTGTAGCTCTCTACGTACCAGACATGTGGATGAATGCCAACAATCGATCGATCGGCCAAGACAATCATGTGGTACACGGGGGACACATCACACGTCCTGTTTTTTTGTTCCCAGGCGTAGTGCCGGCGAGATCGCATGCACGGGCCAGGAGAGCTGTGTACGTACGCACGCCGCACGCAGGTGGCAGGGTACACATTGCCGGCCTGTCTGTCCTGTGTCGCTGTAACCCGTCCGTTAACCCCATCCGTTGGGCACCCCCAACACCGACCGCTGCTACTGTTGCACGTGCATCTGTTCGTTTCGCTGTCCCGGCGTACAGTATACACTTTACGATGTGGTATATAACGTACCGTAGGAGTACCACCGTACCACGTACGTACCCCGTCGCAGGTGCGACTGTAGGAGTACGTCCTAAGCTAGGGTACGTTAAGTTCTCATCCGTACGTGGTACGTACTTGTGATATTCATAAAATGTACAGTCCTCTGTCCGCTCGAAAAGCTACGTACGCGGCCGGAGTACTACTCAAAGCGCACCAAAAGGCATGAGACACACATGAGGCGGGCCGGGCAAGGCAGGACGCATGCATCTGCACCACCTAGCGACGACAACACGATCCGTCGTACGCACGGACATCACGTAACTTTGTCGCTGCATTTTTATATGTACAAATGGGTGGGTGATAAAATGCATACTCCCTCCGTCTCGCCTTTATTTGTACGTTTAGAATTCAAATTTTTCCCACAATTATTCGATCATGTTGGCACGAAGGACATGTGCAGCAGTGTCACTGCAGGTGACACGAAACACAAAGCCACGGCGTGTCCAACCACAAAATATAAAAAAACAAACTAAAAACGAAAAAAAAGCAAAGCAGGCTTACTCGGCCCATCTAGAAGTTGCTCGGCTGTGTGATCCATGATATTTTTGCCGTATAAAAAAAATACCAAAAGGCTGTTGCTGTCAGTGGCTGCCAATCCTGCCACCAGTCCAGCGGGGGCATTTTGGTAATTTTACTACCTACCTTGGTTTCCGTGCCAAATCTTGAAAGTGCAATTATACCCGAGACGGAGGGAGTAAGGGTTACCGGAGTAGCGTTCCAGTAAAAACTCCCGCAGCGGGGTACTGGGAGCGATACGGGAGAGTTCCGGATTGCCTCGCATACGCCGTCCGTCACGGATGTACGACAAACATGGTAAAGCGCCTCGCGGGGCCCACGCGTCCTTGCTTCGCGTGCCCAGAGAGGGAGCCGATGGATGGACGCGCGCCCGTACGCCGGAGGGCCGCGCGCCCGTGGAGCAGGGTCGCCCGCCCAACTGCCGCCGCCGCCCAACCTCGTCGCCGGAGGGCTGCGCGCCCGTGGAGCAGGGACGCGCGAGCAGGAGGACGCGGCCACCTTCGCCGGGCGAGGCCCCCGCCAGAGGCCGGACGCGCGGACGAGGGCGCCGCCAGCCGCACGCGCGCCCGCCCTTGCCGCACCGGCCGTGGACGCGGGAGGTCGGAGGAGATCCGCCGGAGGAGGGGGGCGAGGCCGCTGGCGCGCCGCCGGAGGTGCTCCCCGATTCCGCTCCGACAGGCGACTCGCCGGGGATGACGACGGGCGTGATGGAGGAGGGGGGCGAGGCCGCTGGCGCGCCGCCGAGACCTGCTCCGGGCGCCGGCGGTGGAGCTCGGGGCCGGGCATCTGGGCCGCCCACCCGCCGCTCGCCTCCATCCTCTGCAGCCCCAGCGCGCCACGGAGTCGCCGGTGCCCGAGAAGACGACCAGGAGGAGCGGGAGCTTCGGCCTCGCCGGGATCCGGGGACGCAACGTGGGCGCCCATCCGCGGCCGCGCGGCGTCGATGTCGCCCCCCAGGCGCCAGTCCGCTTCCCTTGCTCCGCCTCTCCATGGATGCGAGCGAGTAGTACGAGAGAGAGAATAGGGACCGAGACGGAGCAACCGAGAGGCTGGGCGATGGTGGAGGAAAAAATAAAAAATTGATACGTGGGTCCCAGTTTTGATATAGAGTAGAGATATTGGGGATGATGGGTGCGGGAGAAAATGGTATGGAGTAAAGAATCTCGATGACTAGGACATAATATTCCTTTTGGGGATGAAATTTAGAGTACCACGAGTGCGGGTAGTCTAACACAGTTCAGCATCGTCTGGCTGGTAAGGCAATTGAACAAGAACAAGCAAGCAATGACCCACCGCCACCGGTAGTAGCAGCACTAGGACCAGCAGCAATGCAGCATCTCGATCGCTGCAGCTCCGGCCCGGCCGTGCCTGCTGTGTCGCGTGTCGGTGGGTGCGTGCAGAGCACCACCGCTAGCACTGCTGGTGATGCGTCGTCTAGTACACGGCTCCACGGTCCATCCATGATCCATGGCCGTGGCCCGCCGGCGCCTGGCGGCCGGAAAAAGGAGGAAGCAGCGCGTCGTCTTTTCCTTTGGGGCTCCATGGTCGGGCCGTTCCGGGGACGCAAAACGATCGATGGCGGTGCCTGCGGACGGGTTCTTTCCGAGCATGCATGATGCGGCTATGGGAGGTTGCATTGGGCAGGGGGAGAGGCCGGTCGCGCGTCCTTTTGCCTTTCGGTTACGATATGATCGACCTTTGGAACAACCGACGCATGCAACGCGGCGGCCAGCACCACTTTCTCGATCTCTTGCTGATCACATGGAAGTTTGTTTGCAGTCGCGCGCACTGGGTACGGACGGACGCACACTTGCGTTGTCCGTTTGATTTGCTCTTTTGGTACATTGGTACCGTCTCCCTTCACGCTAGGCTCTGGCTAGAAAGTGGGACACTGTCATCATATCGGTGCTTTCAGAGCGAGCGGCCGATTATTGGTGGCCTTGTCGTACGTTTACTTTGGTCTCCCCGTTTCTGAGCCGTACACATGAGGCAGGCAGACCAGGAACATGGTACGTGCTCCTTTGTCCATGAATACATTGATTTTGACGTTATCTTAAAGTTCGATCTAATTTGTAATATATATACAAGCGTGAGATTGAAGTCTGTAGCTCCTTTCATGCTATGCATGACACTTAGTGGTATTTATTTATATTGATTATGCATACAATAAATTAGTACCTGTTGATTATAGCAATGGAGTGGATGGACGCGGACGACACTTACTTGTGTCATGCTCCTTCTCCACGAAAATATGGTGGGCTATCTTAGCAGTGCTAGACGTCGATGCTTCACTGTGGACGGACCATCCATTCTCGGCTGGTGGGGGAGCTATAGCGAAGAAGATGGACCGGGGACAAGAAGAAAGGCGTCGACACCATGTGGACGGGAAATCATGAAGGAGAGGAACTCTAGGTGCTTCCACAATCAAGTGTAGACCGCCGACCTATGGATCGTAGCCGGGGCTGCTAAACTCCGTTGTTTGTTGTGTAAGTAGTCCGTTAAGACTAATTTAAGTTAGGAGGTTGCGCTTCATGTGAAATCACAGAAACCCCCCGAAGGTGCCACGCGTCATTGTAAAAACTCTATTCTTAAATACAAAGATACGCAAATCTTTTATGTATTTGAGAAAAAAATGTGTTAATGAGCAGGAGTGTGTGAGCTAAATGAGCTTAGCAGAACCAGCTTGCTACTGTAATGACCAACTATAATGAGGGAACCATAACGTTGCGCGTGTGCTTTTTAAACCTCAGTCCCTCAGTGTTTATTTAAATTATTTCAAAACCAGCGGAGTAACAGAAAGAACCACACTAATTAAGTAATCTTCCCCTGATTGCTCGTGCATGCCTTTCATGAACTCCTACCACGACTAGCGTACGTGCACTTTCGGTGCAATGCGCCTTTGCCTCTTTTCCTCTTTATCATTGATGCAATGCAAACACATACATCATTGCTGCGAGTCCTCTTTCTGTGTATGCCAACTGCACTTTCGGAGAAACCGAAGCATGCACCACTGATGGAGGTAGCTAGCTAGCTAGCTAGCCAGGCCAGCAGCACTTGCAACAAAGGCAGCAGTGCTTGATTCGATCACCTACGACGAAGACGCGATAGCCGATCAATTGCCGTTTCGATCAGACTTTCAGACTTTCAGTGCGTGAGCATGATGCTTCTCTTCACTTCAGCCAAAGTGCTACAAATAGCTACCTCTTTCTTAATCAGGCGTGCCTAATGCGCCGCTGGTCTATATATGCATGGATTATAATTTTTTAATCAATGTGGACGGCTAACGCATTTCGTACTCCTCTTGGACCAGCACGTACACATCACAGTGCAAAGTTCTTGGTTTTGCACTTTTGCTACTAGCTAGTGCTACGTGATCATTTGCGCGAATTGTTTTGGTTGTGGTAGAGTGGAAATATGGAATGTCACCGATCGGTTTTCTTGTTTTGGCGAACGGCATTCCTCTTCGTTAGTCGATGATCATTACGGAAACAAGCAATCGAGGGGCCATATATGCATCGTTCGCACAAAGATGAACATTCATATTCAGGTTTGTCGAGCGCCTTACAATTAGTATTACCTCACAAAACATTCAATAAAAATATCAGGTTATATTGTACATAGAGAAAGGTGATAAATAAATAAAAAATAAATTACAAATTTCATTAGAGGATCACTACATGAAAACGATTTTTCAGAAAAGCAACCCTTTTTGTTTATGGGGCTAATCCAAAAGTGCCTATCTCTAAAAATACATGGTCGATTTTAGAGGTGCTTGATCCATTTATATAGATAATCCAAAAAAAAAAGAATGCAAGTGGCCAATGGCTTGTCTTAGTTGCATGGACCTAAATACCAAAATAATAGACTTATTACAGAGTTGTTAGTTAGACACAAATGCTCCCTTCATATGTTTGTGGAATGAAATATGCCATTTTCTTGGTTCATTAATCCAACAAAATGTATAATTTCTGGTAGTGATTAGGCAGTTCTGTGATTAGGCTTACTATACCCCCTCCTAATTAAATATTAATTTTTTAGACATATATTTAAATGAACTTAGAAATGTTTAATTTCTGAGGAAGTGGCACTATTTGTGGAACGGATCGGACAAGGGCGAGACAGGCCATGTGCTGGTGGTGTGGCCTGGTGTGCCTGCTGCTGTCCGCACTCTCGAGCACACTGTGCACACAGCACTGCACACCGCCCGCGCGTACGCGCCACGCCAGCACCGTACACCGTACAGCATATACCAAACTACAGTAGCTGTACAGAGCTGGACGTACACGTACACCTAGCTAGCTACCGTCCCTATATAGGTACGTACGATGTACGTACGCAGTCCGTAGCCCGTAAATAAATAAATAAATTGAAAGGCTGCTTTGTGCAACTGTGCACGCACCGTAGATGTGCCCGTGTACGTACTCGCGTACATATACGTTGGCACGGGACGCAATCAAGCACACAACACGTACACGAAATGTGTGTGGAAACTCCGATATTTATACGTGGGACAAAAAATATTTTATGGATTTTAAAATATTCCGATAGAAAAATACGAAAACCCAGTTTTTCTCCTTTTGTAAGTTGGACGTGGATGTTAGCTAGCCTATCCAAATTCGTGTGCTATACCTTGTATAAAAACACATAAATTTTTCCTAGGTTGAAAACCGTGTGTTTCGTTGACAAAAAACACGTGTGTGTTGGTTGTTAACAAAACACACGAGAAATACACATGTGTCCACCAGATAGGTCCAATAATTAAATAATTTTTCTGCGCGTGAGAACTGACACAAGGAAAAATTATACACTCAGAAGAATATAATTTTTTTTCTGTTGGTTTGTCTAAAACTCATAGAAAAATAATTTGCGCACACAAGAAAAGTACCATGCACCGGTATCATGCATCGACAGTGATAAGCTGGCTGCTTGGGCTCTCGAGGCGGCGTGGGAAACCGATGAGGCCTCCATGGGGAAGCGGTGGCGGCAGTTCCATCGTCAACATTAACTCTCCCAGCTGCTCGGGCTCACGCGGAGGCGGTCGATCGGTCTCCCCTGGCCTATTTAAATCGTCGTTCTTCCACCAGTCCTAGCAAAACTATTCTTCTAATTTTCTTCACGCATGGAGTCCGGTGGCCACGGCGGCAATGATGGAGCGGGCCACAAGGGCCGGCAGCTGATCAATGTGAGCTTTGCGTCCTCCAGTGGCCGTCATCTTCTAACATCGTCGAATCAGATTCTAGGTCGGTGCGCCTAGCTTGTTAACGAGCGTCGCTGCGCAGGGTTGCCGAGGTAGAGGCCGCCCGTCTATGCGAGGCGGTGCAGGCTGAGCAGACGCCCCGCGTGGCTTCCGAGGTGGAGGCTGCCGGTTTGTGTGAGGCGTGGCATGCCGAGCAAAGAGCCCGTGCAGCTGCCAAGGCGAAGGTGGCAGCTGTTCGCAGCCAGCTCGCGGCGAGGGACGCCTGTGTGGCGGCGTTGGAGGATGGCGGTGTGGATTAAGTCAATCCACACGGAGTGGTGGAGCGTGGCGGGTCATACGCCGTCGTCGCTCATTTTTTTTATTATAAGTTAATTATATGAAATCTATTATATATATTTGTAATGTAGAATCACATGTCCGTGCATTGCACGAAAGAATGATAAAATTTCGGAGATGTTTTGTGTGCAGATTTCTATTTATTTCTAAATTTATTTTTTGTTGGCCTCTGTTATCGGGATGGAAGTGAGGACTAGAGGAAGGAGAGGAAGGTTGCAGCCTTATTGTGCTGTCAGGGCACTCAACGTCGATGGGTGTCTAGACCCGCCAGTGACCATATCACTACCGGTTTGTGGCTTGGTCGGACAGTAATAAGTGGCCAAGCCATCACTGCCGGGTAGCGACACTAACCGGCAGTGATGTTCATCATCATTGCCAGTGCCTTCGCTTCCTGATGCAAGTCTTGTTTGTCAGGGTTTGACATCGGCAGTGAAGACTAATCACTGCTCATTTTGTTATATCCGACAGTGATGGAGTGGGCAGTGATAGAACGATATGTAATAATGATATGTTTTATAACAATGGTACGATTGCACGCTTCTCTCCTCTCACGTCGACCAAACTGGCCACGTACGTACAGGACAATTATTGAGCTTCCTTTAGTCATCCATGCATGGGTACTTGGGTACGAGTACATGAAAACAAAAGTGGACGTATAGGCACGGGGACAAAACAACGGTGCGGAGCAGATGTATATGATCGATGATGTGCTCTACGTTACGTCCATGCACACAAAGGGACGAATGGACAGAGATCGTGGCGCGCTTCACGCGACTGATTCAAGGGTTTGTACCCATTCATCTCAAGTCATCTTTGTAAGAAAAATGTTTTTTCCCGTTTTATTAAGTAAAGCAAAACAAAGCGATTATTGACAAACAAACAATTTTTGTAGACGCGCCCGCCAAAGTAGGAAATATTTGGAGCACCAACATAGACACTACTAATTACATCCATAATTTGGGACCAATTATTCACGTACCGATTCAAATCATGACGCATATCTTTCTTTCATCCGACTCATCAAGCTACTTGATGCCGGTGGATGGGGCCTACCAGCAGGAGAAATAATGGAGATCCTGTTCTGTTTTCTTTTCTGTAGCGCTAGCCAGCTATAACAGCATTGCTTTATTTGACCAGAAAAGTAAGCTAAGATAGCTATTCATCCTAGCCGTGTTTGGTTATCTGTGCTTTTGACCAATCAAAGGATAGATCAGAGGATGGGAGCTAGCTGGCTACAGTATGTATATAGGTTTTGTAAACATTTTTGTTTATGGAGATAGGGTTAGAGGATCATCGATCCATTCAGTTGCAGTGCTAAATTGGTCGTCGAAGTGGGGTCAGTGATGGCCACGGTATCGTCATCATCATCACCAGATGAGTCGAGACTTTGCCAAATGGGCACGGCGCACACGTATGGGATCGATGGGGACAAACCACGCACTCGATAGATAATCGTACATATGCACGTCCCTTTTCCTTCGTGGATGACCCATACATTGCACGCACAAGTCGGGCCGGCCGCCTAACCTATTTTGACGGGCAAGGGGCAACACACGCTGCTGGACATCCGGCCAATCGAGATGCGAAAGCGACGTTGCCCCGGTGGCCACGCCACACCGGATGTAGGAGTACACATAGACGCGTGTGTGGTCGACGCCACCTTTAATTTGTAACACATGCATGCAGACCGCCTGGACCGACATGTTGTTATCAACTGGCTGTAGCATGCATCCAATCCATCAGCTAGCTTTGTCTGCAAGCGGGCAGCGGATTCACACGCGTCTTAGTCTCAGTCTCACCATGGTCGTCATGGATAGATCGTCAACCGCGAAAGAAACGTCACAAAAGGACAGGGGAAAGCAAAGGGTACGAGAAGATGAGCAAAAAGTAGAAAGCAAAAGGCAAAACATGTCTCACACAATCTGCCAGCGTGAACTGTGGACCATTCATGTACTATCTCAAGGCCATCCATCATTGGACAATAGGCCAAACATGAAACAATTACAATATTCGTTTTTCTAATGAGTTCTACGTACTGGTCAATTAGCTTCTACTCCATCTTGAAGGTTGGTAAAAAGAAGTTGTTTTGGACAACGATATAGTCCCCGCCAAAGTATAGCTCTAACTTCATATTTCTATAAAAGTATTTATTGAAAAGGAATGTATGTATATATTTTTGTAAAAATATATTTAAGAAAAATCTATTCATATGATTTCACACATGTAATGGTCGGGCTGACCCAGGATCCAGAAAGCGTGTGAAAGGGAATAAATGCGGAGTATTTCTCATTAACTTAACCAAAGGGTCTCCCTCTTCACGTGTTGCTCCCCTGATATTTACAGACCACACGATATATTAATATATGTATAATATATTAATAAGAAATTCCATTAATAATATATATAAATTTTCCACCTCCATTTTTATGAAAATAGACATGCATGACCCTCTAAATCTATTTAGATTAATTGCCCGCCTTCATGCTAATAAATAACCTAAAAGTCT